>JAOQGH010000001.1:167583004-167593514 GCA_025769975.1 Gallinago jamesoni
TATTTCTTTACTGAAAGGGTTATCAGACATTGGACTGGGCTGCCCAGGGAGGTGGTTGAGGCACCATCCCTGGAGGTTTTCAAGAGATGAATTGACATGGTGCTCAGGAATATGGATTAGTGTTGGGTGGTGTTTTGTGTGGTGTGGTTTTGGGTTTTTTGGTGTTTTTTTTTCCTTATTGATTGGACTAGATGATCTTAAAAGGTCCCTTCCAACCTAGGTGATTCTGTGATTCTGTGAATATGAATATGTAAATGAAAACCATTACTAGGACAATCTCTTAGATTTCTTGTTGAAAATTACACTGGGAAAGCTTGCTATCACACTGATAGTTTTGAAAGTTTCTCTGATGGAAGCTCTTTTAAAAAAAAAAAAAACCAACAAAAACCCGAAATACTTATCCGTGTTTGTAGCCATGTATTTTAACTGTTTTAGGAATATGTTTGATCTCATGGAAACTTTGTTTTTAGATAAGAGAAATGCCAGACTGGAGTGAGGTAGTTCTGAATGCTTTTCAACTGGTAATATTATTACCTTTCAAGATTTGGAGCTCTATTTTTGATCTTTCAGGATATGGTTTGAATAATGTGATTTGACATGTATAGATATTTGAGCTTGATCTCCCAAATCTTTCTGTCTCTTTAATTTATAAGGTTTCTCTACTTGTTATGTTTTATTTAGGGTGATAATTTATTATAACAAGTAAAATGCTGTGTAAATGCTTTGAGAGAAAGACAATCTTCTTATCAAAATGCAGTAGCTCATTAAGTCATCAGGTTTTGTTTCTTTTCCTGGCAGTTGTCTGGTTAACAATAATTTATGTTGCAAATGCATAGTTACAAATAATCTGACCTTCCATTATTTTTTATATGGATTTTTAGATTGAATAGTATTGGCTTATTCTTATGTGTCTCTTACAGAGGGGGACACCTAACTTTGGGGGAGCTATAACAGCTGATATAGCTTGCGACCTGGTTACCTGGTTTGTGACTCACTTGTTATGAGCTGTTCTGCCTTGAGAGGAAAAAAAATAATAAAAGTTTTACATTCACTTTTTTGATTCTTTGTTCCTATGGAAATTGAAGAGACCTTCTTTCTATGAGATGAATTTCAACCTTTGATATCTCTTGAGAAGGAATTTCAGGCACCACAGGTGAACAAAAGAGAGCATTTCTAAGTAGGAAAAGTGCTTTCAGCCCAGACACAGAAAACATGACACCCCCCCCACAGGTCTGGCTTGCTAGAGGGGTTACTAGTCTCTGTCATCTCTAGCACAGTTATCTCAGTACTTCTTTTGAGTGACATAAGAAGACTTGAAGTCAGGCCTGTGAGCTGCAGATAACTTTTCCTGAGATAAAACAGAGAATAGAATGTCTATTTTGGCTTTAAACATCAGATTGTAAATATAGTGGTGGTGTTCTTATTATTGACAAATAGTTCTTTATACCATTTCCCTGCTCTCTCCAAATTCTATCATCAGCCATTAGCTCTGGACAATCTAACAGGAGAATTTTTTATTTGCAGCAACTTTGTATACTTGTGTTCTCTTTATGGCTGCTGCTGCTGTTAAAATATTTATATCCTTTATTTTAAATAAATAAGACCTCTATGTTTCTCTAAATCAATGTGGTTAAAAAACCTTTTCTCCCAGGGAATTCTGGATGAATGCCAATTTGCCCTTGCAATAAAAAGGCACTTTCCTGCTGGAGATTTGTAAGCTCTGGCTGAAATATGAGGATAATTCTGACAGTGGTTCTAGGGTAAATTAGGAGTAATTTAGCTAAAGTCAACTGGTATTGGAGTAAATGAGATCAAAATCAGCATTTGCATACATGAAACAAGCACATATTACAAGAGTCACAGTAGAACACTAGAAATGTGCTGCAATTAATTTTTCACTAAAGATTTGAGTGCTGTCAAACATTTTCCTGATAGCTGTCTTCAAAGAGAACAAAGAAAATTTAAAATAATGTATCATGTATCAGTGGGCAATGAACACAAACAATTCTTTTGTTCTGCTGCAATTATTTACTTGAATCATGAGACAAATGGAACAGCTTGTGACAAAAAAGAGAAAACATATCCTGTGTGTATTATCTTATTCAGTAGGGAGGGATACCCCCTCTTTCAAAAAAAATCACTGTTATTGTTATGATTAATCATAGAGTGCTTTAGACAAGCCTCGTCCTTCCATGGCACTTTGCATTAGGGAGATGTCAAATGGCCTTCTCTGAAAAGAAAGTGGTTTGCGAGTTTTACTGTCTGCTCTTCTTGGTTTCCTCATTTAACAGTCCAGAAGAGACTCAAGTACTTATAGGGAATCCATTGCCATGGTATAAGAGAGACATGTAATACGCAACCCACTGCACTGCCCTGTAAGGTATGGAAATTCTATTATGCTTGTTTTATAGATGAGCAGTAGAGACACAGAAGAACTAAATGACATAGCTATGGTCACACACATTGTCTTTGATTCAGTAGATATTTTGAAAGATCTGTCTTCTGTTGTTTTGGCTATAGAAGCTAAGGATCCCATGTATACACCTGATCTAGGCACTCTGTGTAATTTAGTAGTCAGCAGGGAGAAGTAGACACTTTCAGGGCACAATTCATCTCATCGTAAAGTAAAACCTAAAGGAGTTCAGATGAATCATATTTTAAAAGAGCCTGTCTAAAGAATCTAGATGATTAGCTGAAAGGTATTCTTCAATTACAAATGCCAGTATTTCATCAGATCATTCCTACTTCTAGTAGCCTCTTTTACCAGATGAGATTTTTCAAAAGTACGTGAATGCTGGACAGCATTCATACTGAAAAATCCCACCTTCTTGCTAAGAATTCTTATCCTTAATGCTACATATTCTTTCTGTAAGGAATTATAAATCCTTTTATCTATCTTGTATTAGAAACAGTGCATTGTGACTATAGTGTCTTAATACTTTATTACAATGCAAACTTCCATCATACATCAGCTACCATAACTGTAGTCAGACATTAAGAAATGAAATGTGAGAGTATAGACTTCCACTAATATACACAATAAAAATAAGTTTGCTGATTTTCTTTCGGCATTTTTGCTGATATAATAATGTAAATATTAGGAAGGGGTCCAGTACTCTGTAATCATAGACAGCATGTCATCAGATTAATTCTATGACAATACTGTCTCTTAATTTACAAAGCCATTTTACGTCTCTATTTGTTTACCCCTCCCCTTACCTTTTTCTCTCTCTGGTTTCATTCTCCTAAATGAAACAAGCTAAAATCTCCTAGTCTTCCCTAATAAGAAAGACTCCTGTCTTCTTTTCTTTATTTATTTCTTTCGATAACTTGGTCTGTACTGATGATACTTATATTAGCCCTTTGTATATATTTATATCAAGATCATCACTGAAAATATCATTAAGAATTAGTTCTTAGACTAAATTGTGTGGAACCTCTCTCCAGCCCCATACTTCCCTTTTCACCACCTATTCACTTCTCAAATCAACCTATACGTTCTATTAGCATATATTTTAGCTAAACTAAAATAATTTCCTATATGGCACTTCATCACATGCTTTACTGAAGCCCAGAGAGATGAGATTTACTCAATTTCCTTTGTTTCTAAAAATGAATCAATTTACCATGGTAATCTCACATTACCTACCATTCTTAAAATTGATGTGGCACATCTTTCTATTTCTCAGTTGTCACAGTGTTATATTTTCCTTTTTAATTCTGTTTAATTCCTTCAGATCAATTCTTATAGATTTGTGGTATTTTGTGCTCGCTTTTCTCTCCTCTGAGATTGACTGTACATTTATGACATCCCAGTCAGGTAGCGCTCATCTCATACTTCACATATTTATAAAATTGCTTGGTGTTGAATTTGGATTTTTCCTCTGCTTAATTGTGCCTGTTTGACTGTAGTAAATGCCTTCCCAGTAAATAGCAGGTATCAGACAAAGTATGGACAGGGAACCTCAGGTGATATGCACCAGCAGTAGCATAAAGTTTAAGCTAAGTATTTTTAGTTGGTGCTGTGACTGCTGCAGGCCATGCTGGGGTGGGCATTTGTGCAGACAGCTGTTGCAGTCTTACTTAATCAGTCTTACCAACAAGGAGATCTTACTACCTCCATCTTTTCGCTATAAAATAGCAGAACCCTGAAGGTTTACTTAGTAAACTAACAAGGATGCAGAAAATACACTGTCGATGCATAGCCATAAGGACAAAGAATATTTTTACGTTGCTGCCTTCTGGAAAAGGAGCACGGAAGGGATTTGCAAGCCAGTTGTGAAAAATTACCAAGATATTTATGTCATTCCCATGTTCTTTGACAACACAGGTATAGCAACTGACAGAGCGTAATGTTCCTTTGAAAGTCAGAGTACTGAGAATTTGCGAAGTGATTACCTGAGACTGTGAAACAGATTAATTAACAAAGAAAAAAAAAATTACAGTGCTTAATAAAAACTTTCATACTCAAGGTGTCTGCCAGGTGTTTTCTGCTTCCAATGTTATTTTTCTCCCCACAGCAGGAAACTACATTTTCCATTTTAATCAGGAATACTATTAGCACTTAATGCTGGAATGGGGGACTAAATGCCATTTAGGATGTAATCCAATTTTTCAAACTTTCTTGAAGGGTTTGTTATCTCACCTTGCACTCAACAAAGCCATTACCAATAGCAGAATGTTCAGCTGTTACTGACTCAGTTTTGTTGTCCTGACCCACTGTCCTATAGCTACAGCTTTGGTCCCTTAATACCTCAGAAATCCATACCGCTATGGTGACTGAGGTCTGCAATATTGGGAAAGCAAATGCTATCCCTGATATTTCTGTGAAATTCCATCCTATTTTTGTGTCACAATGCAGAATTTTATTTTTTTTTTTCTGGAGAAACCATCCTGAAACTTTTTAGCATGCATTTTGAGACCATCAAAAAGACTTGCTAGAGTGGGAGTTCTGTTCTGTCCAGATAGAATCAATTCAAAAGTATCAGAGCTTAGGAAAACTTAATTACTTCAATGGCTTTAATTTTGTAAATAAAAAAAGTCAGTGCTTTGATATAGCAATTTGTTTTAAAAAAATAATTAATTCTATAAAGGAAGATTTCCTAATCTTTATGTACACATGAAGAGATCAAAGTGGCGACCCGTTATGGCGAAGGTGAGGGTAGGCATAGCTCCAGATACAAATGCTAAATTTAGCTATTTACAACGGAGGCGTGTACATAAGAGTTAAGTACCTTAAGTTCTCCTTATGGTTAATGGAAATGTAGTCAAAACAGTCAGTATAATATAGAGAGCTATTTTAGATTCACTTCTGCATTTTTGGTTTGGTGAATTACTATATTGTTTTGATAGGATTGGCACCATCGCTGTTAATTAAAATGAGAGGTTAGAAAATACATGTATCTATGTACATACATGCATTATAGACATCTAAATTTTTAATCTGAATCTGAATCTCAGTTGTGCACTTGGCTTCTCTGTAGCACTTCACCTTGATATATTAAGTTGTAAATATACAGGATGAAACCTTCTCTTTGCACAATCAGATAAGAGGACTAGAGCTGAACACTAGTGTGGAATGAATCCTACCTTACTTATGACTTTGTATTTAAGTAGCCTTAAGTTTTAAGGCTCACTCATTTTAAGTAAAATCTGGTAACTAAATTCACTGATATAAATGTGTAAGAGAAGGCCTTATCATCCAGGCAGCTGAGAAGATGGTGGGAGGAAATAGTTTTTTTGAGAAACAAACAGGAATACTGATGAGACCTTGGTTGAAAACATGTGAAAAAGAGAGCAAGAAGAACTGTATATAGACAACTTGGAAAAAGTAGAGCCTTGAGCTAAAGAAACTGTAAAGGAAGAATTGGTGTGGTATATAGGGAAGCTAAATGCCAAAGGAATGACTTCCAGTTCACAAGGGAATTGATCTGTTTCTTTCAGTGCATGCCTTCCTAAATCAGGGTAGCCAGTAAAATTCTTTTGGTGTTCTATAGAAACAAAAGACCCAGTTTTACACCCAAGAAAGTCAGTATCAAAACTCCAACCTATTTCAAAAGAGAAGAGGTATGTCTCCAATGAATGTGTGGAGAAACAGCTGCCTATGTCTATTAACAAATAAATTGGCCTGGAATACTTCTGTTTGCCTATAAATAAAGTATTCTGGCATCTCTGAGAGGTCATTGTGCTCTTAAGTGTTTGGCATTGTTTCTAAATGAATTGCTGCCTCTGAAGTTACCTTTTAATAAATTAACTCACTTGACACAAGGGTAATAATCTCCTTAAATGTGACTGTTAATTCCCTCACAACTACAATTTTATAGTAGTTCCTCTTTTAAAGCTAAATTGTTGGCACAAAGCCATGCATTACTGGCTGGGTTTTGCAGGAAGAGAGACTGAGTGTCCTAACCAAGTGTCAATGATCCTTTTCAGCATTCTTCAGCCCGAATCAGTCATTGAACCCAAGCGTAGGACAAAGTTATTAGTGGAACAATAATTCTTAGGTGTTTTGACAAGGCATTCTATAAATGGTAATTAACATCTGCACCGTAGTTCCTGTCAGGAAGGTGAACAGTGGAAATGTTAAGTGAACTAAATCTGGCAACCACAACTCTTCATTTACTTTTCATATTTTGGTTAATCAGTTGGGGTTTTTTTAATGCAAGAAAAAAAGAAAACATTTCAGGCTCTTAGTCTGAGTTGCTATAGTTTTTCAATAGGCTTAATAAGCAGTAAGTTTTCAATAAGTTCAGTAAGCACAAAGCTGTTCATACTGCTATTATTTCCAGAAGCTTGAATGTGTTAAGACTATAACATACTTCCCTAAGCATGTGCTCAAAATTATATTATGCATTGAATTTTTAAATTTTTCTTTTTATTATTATTACAAGTTGGAAAAGAAAAGCAGTAAATTCAAATATATGAAATTATTGTTTACCTTTATTTCTCAAACTGGAGCAAAAATAACAGTCCAATGAGCTGTCAAGCATTCGCAATTCTCATAAGAGTTGTCAGATTCTTATATGACTGAGCAAGTAATATATGTTTCTAGCCACATTTTATAACAATGAAATGAATTCTAAGGAGGTAAACAGGTCTTAAATCTTGTCTTTTGGTATTATGCAAAAACAATGCTTTAAGGAAAGCAGAACAACAGTTTTTCTTGGTATGATTCTACCCAAAAATTGCTTTACACATGAATTAAATTTCCCAATCTTCCAATTATTTTTTTTGATTACTTGAGAAACTAAGCCACGTACAATCATAAAGGAGAATGTAAAGAGCCTGTTACAAGTGTGAGTGTTCATGATCTGTGCTCATAGTAACAATTCTTCCTTCAGCATTTCTCTCAATCGCTTTTAATCAATTTAAATAACATTAATATTTGTTGGTTGTTTTTGTTTTTTTTTTTTTGCTTAAAAGAGTTCAGGCACCTGGAGATGCCATCCAGGTTATTTCCCTAAATGTGTTAGTGGAGACCTACCATATCTGCACTTTGTGCACTAATTTCAGACAATCTTTTTACTGTGTACTTAGATTTGGACACAACTCTAAGTGGCATACTTTCTAGCTTCTCTTGCATGAATAAATATAATACAGTAAAAAAGAAGTGTAAGAGGTGTGGAAGGCTTGGTTTGCTGAGATTTTTCATTGAATAGAAAGAAGACAAAAGAAACTTTTCAGCCTCCATTAAATGTGGATTCACTGTTCATATCAAATATGGTTTGATTTACTCTTTAGAATCATAAAGATTTTTTCCTTCATTCTTTCAGGTAGGACTTGAAAGCCTGCAAGTACAGCTTTTGCCAAAAATTACAATAGGACTGTGTGACTAACCAAAAGTATTTGGAAAATAGTGTATACAGAAATTGCTTCTATATTAATTTTCTGTATACTGAAAGTAATGACTAAACACAGCACAGACTAGTTTTCAAGCATGGTTTAATAAAGCAGAAGTGTTTTGACTCAGGAACATTTGTTTAATGGCAGCTTTACTGTAAACTATACGAGCTCATTAAGACACATGGATATCTCTTCTGAAAATACGATGTAAATGAACACAGTTTCTAAAGAAAATGAAGGAACTGTAGCATGGGTGTAGATCAGACATAATGAAGGAAAGCACTTTCAAGCATTCACTGTGTAATACGCCTGCAGTTCTGACAACTCAGCTGGCACTGAGCTGAATTTTACAAAATGAACTAAATGAGAGGCCATTATACAAGCAGAATTAGGAAATGCTTCTTTTGTCTCTGGATTAGTTTAATGTCATCTCTGACATCTGTGAAATTTATCAAGCATACATTTTTGGGTAGAATGGAAGACAAAATAAACAATATAATCAAGCTTACTAGGCACCTACTCTAAGCACTTTCTTCTGTTACGTACTTCAGTTACTCAGATTCATGTAGCTTAAGTTAGGAGAACAAGTTCCCAGATATAGATCTTAATTCTGCAAAGAGAAATGTACTTCAAAAGGTCTTTTCAAGTCAGTTAAGCTACTTATTTACATAATAGCACTTACACATAAGGCATCTGCTACAAATTTGCAACAAATTCAGTTTAACCTAAATTTGATTTTGATCTGAGTTGTACTGAAGGAAAATAGGAAAACAAGAAAGTGTCAAGAAAAGCACATTAGTAATAGGGCTTTCATAAAAAAGATGCATTTCAACTTAAATGTAATGTTTGTTTACATAACTGTAATTAACCCAATTACAAAACGAATTTCATATTTCTGTGCAAAAATAGTCTTAATTATATTTCTTTCATTAGAAACATTGCTTTTTTAAACACTATAGTATATGTCTGCATTTTTGTTTTGCTCATATGTAATTGATGTCTGGAGTATAAGATTTGTAGCTTTTTTTGGATATTGAATTTGTTGGGGCTTTTTCATTTTTTCATATATTCCTTAAAGTAGGCAATTGTTTTTTCTATGCTAGTATTTTTGTGATTAAATAAGAAGATAGCTCTTGTGGTCCTTACACTGCTTTCCTATTTACACGTTTCTTTGGTGGATAATAAGAACAGTGTTTTGGAGACTCTGTTGTTCTCCAGTCTTTTTCATCAAGTTCTGTTGGGTGCTCAGCCTACTACTATTTCTAGAACTTGCTTGAAAGAACAAAGTTTTATGCAACTTTAAGACATGTGGTGTCCTTTTAAAGAAAAAGTTACCTTTTACTGGAATACAATACCTCCTACAAAAACGTTATTGCAATAGGATAAAAAAATGCTTATTCTTAAGCTATGAAGTATATATTGAGCTAATGGCCAAATATTATTATTATTATTAGTGATGTTTCAAGATTACAGGCAAATTGGCAATACTTGAAGGTTACAAGAAAACTGGAGATATTTGGGAAGAATTACTGAATGACTCATCAAAATAGTTTAGTATAAGCTAATAAAACTACTAAAATATAATAGATGGTTTGGATTTCATTAACCCTATATATGGACTGAGAATATCCTGGAGATAGGTCATATGTGTCTCTGAATATAAAGTGTTCTGCTTATTTAAAACTCAAATAGATTTTTGGTGCAGTAAATAACTTACAAAAATATCTTTCATAATCTGACCTATAAAATTAGTAACTTTCACTTTTTTGCAGTTTTATGTTTTCCAGGCTTTTAATTGTATCATCTATCCTATGTAAAAACTTCAGGAAACCTCAATGATCATAGTCTTCTCTCTCATAAATAGAGCATTTCAGGGTCTTCTATCTGTTTCAAAGTGTGAAGAGCCAGAATCGTTTTGAAGTATTAATTTTCTGAAAGATAACTTGACTATAGCAGGCTCCCTCCAGTAAGTCTCTTCCAGGTTCAGAGAATCTTCCTTCCTGAGTATGTTTGAGATGCACTGCCATTTGGGTACTTTGGATGGTGTAGCTCTCAGCTGATTTATTCACTGGCTGTCAGAACTATTTTGCTTATAATGGAAAAATCTTTATTCAAGTGCATTTTCAAAAGATCAGACTGAATTAATCTAATATCTTCTGGAACGGCAAAAAAGATACCTGGAGCTATATGTAATCACCATCCAATCACAGTCCCTTTTTGTCAATAGACAGAAACTCATAACCTCCAGAAAGTGAGTCAGGTCTTCAGAGAGCTGAATCACTTCCTGCAAATGCTTCTCTCTTCATTGATAACAGAAGGAAGTTAGGATGACTGAAGATGTCAGCATACCCAATGAGCACAGCAATTAAGTTACTAATTTTCTGAGTGATTCCTTTCACTTCAATATACTTCACTTTATTCATTTATTTCATTGTGTTGTTAAATTAAGATAAAGGATTTAGATCGATAAATCATTGCACTCTCGGTAAGTTTGTAGATGACACCAAACTAGGTGGCAGTGTTGATCTGCTTGAGTGTCAGAAGGCTTCACAGAGGGATCTAGATAGGTTGGACCAATGGGCCAAGGCCAGTGGGATGAGGTTTAATAAGGCCAAGTGCCAGGTCCTGCATTTTGGTCACAACAACCCCGGGCAGCGCTACAGGCTTG
>JAOQGH010000001.1:167593746-167666915 GCA_025769975.1 Gallinago jamesoni
TTTGGAGAAGAGGAGGCTGAGGGGAGACCTCATTGCCCTCTACAACTACCTGAAAGGAAACTGTAGAGAGGTGGGGGATGGCCTCTTCTCCCAAGGGAATAACGACAGGACCAGAGGAAATGGTATGAAGCCCAGGGAGGTGGTGGAGTCACCATCTCTGGAGGTATTTAAGAAACGTGTAGTCGTGGTTCTTCAGGGCATGCTCTGGTGGCCAAGATTATTGGTCTGTGGTGGGGTGTTGTGTGTGGTGTTGTGGGTGTGGGGTTTAGTTGGTGGGTGCTTTTTTTGTGTGTTTGGGTGGGTGGGGTTTTTTTTTTTTTTGTTTGTTTGTTTTTTTAATGTGGTTGGACTTGATGATCTCACAGGTCCCTTCCAACCACTAAGGTTCTGTGATTCTGTGATTCTGTGAAATAGAATATATAGAGATATAAAATATACATAAAAGTAAAAATATAGAAAATATATGTGATATATATACAAACCCTTCACATTATATGTATTTGTACAGATAACACAGCTCATCACATATATGTATCTGATGATGAATTGTGCTTTGATTCAGTTATAGATTAGTAAAGCCGATATCCTTGCTTCAGTAAAACCATAGAGTATCGTGCCTGCTTTCAAGGCATGATCTGTATTTATCACAAGTCAAAAGATTACAATTTTGTTGTAAGAGAGGGATCAGGAAAAAAAAATGTGTTTAATTTAGACTTCTTTTACAAATCATAAAAAATCTAATTAAATTCAAGTTGACTGGTTTTATTTTTTTCTGCTGCATATGAGTTAATGGTCAGGCATACAGCAGCTGCATAAAAAGTTTACAAAACTCAGAGTGTTGAAATATATATTGTTCAGCTTGGTTTCACAGAATTCTGCCAGTCTCTCATTTGAATCATACCTTTTTTCCACATTGATTCCTACTTTTTCTTAAATGCAATTTGTCAAAATCTCTCACCAAAATTTTATTTTATAGTAAACAGTTCACAGAACCTTCCAAATTGAGACTTAAGTTGTTTTAAACTGACAGCAGGTTCATGTTTGGGGCATATTAATAGATCAGAAAATGTGACCATGTCAAAAGTGGTGCTGTCTCAGCAGGTTGCCTGTAAATCAATTCAACAAAATATTTTGATCAAGTACCATAAATATTTAGGTGTAAGAGAAAAAAAAATAGTAAATGATCGTGACCATGGGATGCTTATAAATATTTTATTATCACCATCCATCATCACCTTTTGGGAATACAGACTTTTTTAGGCAGCAAAATGAAGAGCTATATAATGAAAAAGGATTCACGCTGAAAATTAATGTTATTCCAAATACTTGAGCACTGACTGTGCTTTGGTCTCATTAAATGGTCCAATCAAATTTAGAAGGTTCATTTGAATCATCTGTGGAATTTTAATTTGTTAGATTGTCCTGCTAAAATTAAATGTATGGCAGGATAAAATGCTAATTTTGAGGAAATAAAATTAGATGAGATAGCATTCTTCATAGGAATACCTTCAGTGGACAAGAAGATGGATGAGTTCCATGCCATGCTGAAGATGGGTGCAAATTTATAAAGATATGCTGTCTGCTCTTTGTGTGCCATGAAGTCTGTCTAAATAACAATATCCTCTCAGGGAGGGGATCTGCTGTTCTGGCTGCCCATGTATTATTGTGTTTGGACTATTTCCATTTGCAAATGTTGACTTTTCATCTGTGACCAAAGAATAAAATCTGTATAAGAGATGTGTAAAATATTTAATCTTTATTTATTTGTTAGCAAAAGCGTTTTTTTGCCAAATCCTGTTTGCACTTCTTTTCTCACGCACTCCCTGGTAGGTGACTGTCTGCATCCACAATGTGACACTTAAGCTGAGATTACAAATTGCAGCTTTTTGTGGGGCTTTGTTTGTTTGTTTGTTTATTTTTAATGACAGAATGTACTAAACAATAAGAGTAATCTCAGGTATTATTTTGTATTTTCTGTATTTCTAAAGAGTATGCTATGATTGGCTACATTTGTCAGTGAAAGTTTATACAGAATACACTTTCATGTTAATATTTGCTGATACATAGATTTTTACAACCAGGAACAACCACTATATTACCTAGTGAACCTACTTTTTTTACTACAAGGTATAGAGTTTCACCTGGTTGAATTCTGAAACAAAGATGGCATAGAGTTTTGAAGATAGTCAATGTACAATCAGTGATGAGTAACAGAAATGGATTTTTTGACCATTGAAGAGCACCGAGTTATCCAGGTTTGAGCTGTTCAGTGGACAGTTCAGCACCACTCAGGACTATGGCTACTTTGGAATGCCTCCTGTGGCATCTTCCTACACCCTCGATTGTATGAACCATGCCTTTGTGATGTCAGAGCATGGTAACTTGCCTACAGAATAGTCCCAAGCCTAAAATTAGTCATTTCTTCTATTCATAAAGACTAGACAACCCTAAGCAAACTTAACCCCTAGTATCTCACAAGTTCAGCCGACACATAAGGTGTATTCAACAGAGATCAGGAAATGGGCTTGCTGTCTTCTATGGACAACTGAGGGCTACAATTTGGCTAAATCTCTGTGACTTTTCCAACAACCAGGAGGAACTACCACTAGGTTATAAAAATGTATTCTTACTCTGAGATGTCAGTAAGAGCTAAGTACCAAATAAATTCAGAATTAAATAATTTCTGTTCTAAAAATCTCAGAAATAAACCAGGATAATAACAACATACAGCTGAACTAATTTCAAGGGTATGTTTAGATGGTAGGGGCAGAGAAATGGAAATGTGGCCTACCTGTAGTCTGAACTATCCATTTTCCTAAGTGTATTTGCTTAAGCACAGCAACAAGCAAACTTAGTCTTGTGGCACCTATTCTGCCTCTAGCTGAACAGTAGATAAAGCAGATTAAGGTATTTATTCCCATCTGCAGAAGCAGGCCACAAAATTTCTTCCAAGGAATTTGTAGTTAGTCTAGGAAATCAGAGCCTTTATTCTCAAAAGTACTGTAAAATATATTCTGTTTCTTGGAAGGTGTCAATTCTTGGAAGGTGTCTTGCCTTGGAAAATGCAACAAACTAAAAGTTTGTCTAGGCTGCTACTTTTTTCAGTGGTACCTGGTGATAGAGCAAGGAACAGTGGACACAAATTGGAACTTGGGAAATTCCATCCCAACATGAGGAAAAACTCCTCCTCTGGAGATATTCAAAACCCACCTGGATATGTTCCTGTGAAACCTGCTGCTTTGGCAGGGAGGTTGGACTAGATGATCTCTAAAGGTCCCTTCCAACCCCTATTATTCCATGATTCTGTGAATAAACTTGCATTTCAAAATTTAGCTGCCTATGGAATCAAAGAAGTCATACATGTTTTTTAAAATTATTGTTTGGATCTTAGACAGCTACATTTCTGTGCAACCTGTCTGGCTCACTTAAATACTTCATAGAATTGCATAGAAAATCTTATTCTGCCAGGCTTTCCTGACTTTTTGGAAAATGCTTTAGATGCTGAATTTCTTTATTCTGGGCAGTACCTCCACACACCCTTGCCCACCGTCTTCCTGTCTCTCCGGATATTGTGCTAACTAAGGATTCTGGCAGCTTTTTCTTCTAAGTAATACTGATATAAGCTCACCTTGCAGTACTATTTAGTTCAATAGTGATGAAAATAAAAGAAGCTTGGGTCAAAACAGGGGACAGGAACTAGCAGCGTTTCTTGATCTGTACCTAAGTACGTATGATGCAACTCCAGAAAGGAGAGAAGCAACAGATTACAAGGTTGTGGTAATAAGTCTACCAAAACTGGTGGCAGCAATGGTAGGAATCCAGGGACATTGGAACAAGGTGATCTGGGGACAGAATGTGATTTATCAGCACTGACTGTGCCAGGTAGTATGACCATAGAATAATACACTAAAAATATTTTTTTAGTATTCACTGAATCTTGCTGTTAATTAATGATACCAAGAGAACACAACCAGCACAGCATGCATGTGGCTTTGTAGTCTTGGATTATTTTTTTTTCAATAGACTAGAAACAAAGATCAGTCTTTATCATTTATTTGGCTGATAAAAAAAAAACAAACAAAAAACGAAAAGAATCTTTTTTTTATTATAAACTGTTTTTCAGCCTTTATATATAATATATACAGTAGTTGCAAAACCTCTATAAAACATAATAATGTCATTTCAGTACCAATATATGTGGGAAAGGCTGTAAAAACATGTGGTCTTAGAAAAGGTCATTCAGCAAAGTAGCCCATGAGAGCTTAAGAAATGTTTCTGTATTTAAGGTTAAATAGAGCTGAAAATGTTGTTGCTGTTGTTTTCTTTTCTTTTTAAGATGCAATATGAAAAGTTATATAAATATGATTGTTTGAAACACAACTATAGCCATGTTCAAATCCACTATACTTAATGTCAGTGCCCTCAGGCAAAGAGCAACCATTCATTCTTTTGAGACCAAAAAGTCTCACTGAGTGAAACTTACCTTGTGGACTTGGCTCTTTCAGAACTGAAGAATAAATTTTCTGGCTTTAAGCAAGAGAGTTTTAAAGAAGCAGGTTGAAAAGCAGCTGGTCAACACACCAGAAGACAGTTGCTAATACAGCAGTAAGTTAATCGATGAAATAGCAGTTTAGCTTCTGGGTATAATAAAAAGAGATAAAAGAATGTACAGAAATTCCAGCATTAGGGTATGACCGGCTCTTGAGTGGCATGCATTATTTTCCTTCTTACACCTGTCTGCTTTTGAGTAGGCAAGTCATGCATCTGCTTGACAGCTATTAACAGAATAAAATAACAACAAAAAAGCTTTTTTGGGTAAGATCTGATATAAATATTTACAAAGACAATTTAAGGGAGTGTTTGTTATGCACTTTTGTGTTTGCTTTCAAAACATTTAACTCCAGAGACAGATGGCTTGTACAGTTTTATCAGCACTTGTGTCATTATATATTCAAGCAGCCAGACTGATAACCAGCCTCATGTATTACGGATTGTTCAGAGAACAAATACTTTGGGAAAAAAAAAGCCCCACATATCAATAAAGTACTTCAGAGTGGAAAAACTTGATACAGAAATTTCAGTGACATTTTTATGAAGAGAAAGGAAACAAATTAATGCAATTATAAAATTAAAGCAGCAGGAACAGGTTTTTAAGTGGTGTCATTGTATGTGGTAATGAAACAACTTTAGAAAATTGGGTGAAAGCTATTGTTCAGCAGTGGTGGAGGAGAAAGATAATTACCATTAAGGCGATGTTATGCTTTCTCAATACAAAGCAGCCAACTCTTCAGTGCAAGCAACCCCCAGAAGATCTCTTTCCCATCATACTGCTTATGATCATTTCACTTTATGCTACTGAATAGCAACCTGAATAATAAGGAGTCTTAGAAAAGGATAAACTGTCTATACTTGAGAACATAATTACACAAAACAGAAGCTGAAAAAACGACATTGTTGAAATATATTTTTTTCCCTATAGCTGAGGTCCTTTTTTCCTAAATCTGTTTTTCATCTTTGTCTGTGTCCCACAGTAGGACATTTATAGAGTCCTATGAATCATGATCACCACCATTATTAGCTATAATATATACAGAAACATTGTGCTTGCATCTAAGAGCCTTAACTGGAGATCAGGTGTGACAAGCACCACACACATTATGAATGAAACTGCCTTTTTCCTGAATCAGTAAGCGTGATCATTCCTTGAAGTAGCTCAACAGTAAAATATATTATTTTAACAATTTGCATTTCCAAAAAAAATAGTTTGTGGATTTCTTTTTCTCTTGTGATGGCTTAACCCAAAAGTTATTAAAATAAAATTGTTAATTATATATTAGATGAAGTTTTGCAAAACATTTTGTAAATTTAAACCTCACAATATTTCAATAGGGCAACAATATTCCCTGTATTTTACAGATTGGAAAGCATGAGTACTGGAAAATATGCATATTCACTAGCATAGGAGTCTGAACCAGTTCTCAGTTCTGGACTTGCATTTTATTCAAAGATGTTTATATACGGGCATATGTAGAGGTGTGTGCAGAATTACACCATACCTCACAGCTAAAAGAAGTGTCCCACAGGTATTCCCTTGGGATTCCCAATCTTCTCCTTAAAGCTGAGGGCCTCACTCCATCTACAACTACCCTACATCCATACAAAAATTGTAATTGGCTGTCTGCAGAGGTTGCCTTGGTCTTCCCTTTGGTTGAAATCTCTGCATAGGGAAGGTTGACTGGAGGAGGACTTGCACACAATAATTAATTTTTGAAGTCTAAGTGGGACAGTGGTGTTTCATTAAACCAAAATAAAACCAAGAAGCTGCTCCTCCTGAACAGGCAATCATCTCAGCTTTGTTACCCCATTCCTGTGGGCTGCTCACAATAACAGATAACTAAATACTCCAGTGCTCTCCAGAAAGTTTATCAACCTAGAGATGGCTAAAGCAAGGGATATTTAAAATCCAGTCCAAGTTTAACACCATTAACTGCCTAGAACTGTAACTAAAGAATGCAAAACACATGAAGTAAATCTTCCAAAGAGTTCAACATGTAGCTTAAAGGGCCACATGCATATTTAGTTCTAAGTAAAACCAATTTATCATGCATTTAAATTTTAAATGGAAATAAATGTCTTATCTCTTGAAATTTATTTAACTCAACAGGAAAAGTAACATATCCCCTTCAGAACTATAGTACTGAGGGCTCTCCTTTCAACCTTTTATTCCACTGTAGACTGGAAGCACAGACTCCATGCACTTTATTTCTTGAAATGTGTCATTCTGTGGTGAAGGGTTTTCTTTGTGTTTCAAAAGTTTTAATCCCTGCCAAACCTTTCCTACTTGGTCAGCAAGATACTATTGTACTGTGAGAGTAGGAAGGTTGAAAATAGTCCTGCCACGTCTCACTTTCTTCCTCTGAAAATGGGAAAAAACTAATTAAAACAAAATTTCTGTTGTTGGAAAAAAAATATCAGCTTTTAACCTATAGATTAAACTTTGGAAATGTTAACAATGTACTGTGAGTACTTGCTTTAATTATTATTGATTTTTTTTTTTTTTTTTGTACTAAGTACCTGCCTGAATTTGATTATAACTTCATATTAGAAGATTCAAAGAAGAGCTTTATAGAAAAGAGAATCTCTGTCTTCCAGGGAATTACTGCAGCTCTCATTTTAGAATCAAGGTTCCTGGTTCTCATTAAAATCTCTGCTAAACTCCTACTTTACAGTTGCTTTTTTTTTTTCCTAATTGTTTTGGGTTAATTTTTTCGCCTTGCATTGACTTAAATGGAAAGTAGTGTTAATAGTATCATTTTCCACGTTCTAGTTGTCAGCAATAGGATAATTTCTTATATGGGGAATGCAGAAGCAACTTTTATTGTGGTTTATTATGTTCTGTCACATCAACAGCACACTGTATATCCTCCAGTTATTAAAAAAGAGAGACTATTCAGAGATAAGAAGATTAAATGATTACATTTTAACATGTAGAAATATACTTGATTGCATTTTCTATATGTGTGTGTAAAAGAAGTGGGTTGTTAATCTGTGGAATTTACTAAATTGTTATGTGTCAGTTAAAAAACAAACGAATAACCCCCAAACAAGCAACAACCAAAAAAACAACTAAGAAAAAATAACAAGTTCCATAAAATTAATTGGGATAATTTCAGTATTCAGAAAAAGATCTGTTACTAAGGGTAATTTATTGTATATGCATGAAGTACAAAAGCATGAAATATTCTTTGGCATTGTAACACTGAAATCTGTGTTAGAGTGTCTTCACTTAAAATTTTGAGTCTCAACTATATTATTATAAAGATACACTTTCTATTGCTGGTACACTACTGACATTATTCTTCTGATTAGTACTGCTTTTTAAGATGCTTCATAACTTTGCTATTCATGCTTACCTGCTAAAATTCTTTCTCAAAAATCGATCTATAATTTCCTTCCTGTCACTGGGCTGTTTAATCAAGGAAAAATATCTCCGTAAATCTTCCAACGTCTACAGCACTAGCCAGTTGAATTACTCTTAAGTCAAGAAAAAGCATCTCAAAATTCTTGCTCAAAATTAGAAAACAGTAATTTTGAACAACAAAGAATCATGACAAAGCATGTCTTAGCTACTGAGAAATATCTTACAAAGACACGCAAGGTGATTTTCTCTACCTTTTTCCTGGCTTTCCCTTCCTTATACATCCATTCTGATCAGATGAGCAAATTCAGCTATTTACAAATGCAGTAAGAATGAGAGGAATTTAGTGCTGCTGAAGACAGGGGTGACCTGTCTGCTTGATTGCAAGATCCCTGCAGCTGGCCAGCTGTGTCCTCAGTACTGTGTGAAAAATTATATAGATATTTCATGTGCATAGTACTTCAGCAGACTTATTTCTATCTCCTGTGATCTTATATTCCTGATTTACAAATAATTATGAGAACAGTTCTTTATCAAGTGCAAGATTTACATGACCCGCCTTTTTTTTTATTTACACCTTGATTTTTATGGTTACATAGCAGCTATCTGGGATGTGTTTAATGGTCAGAAGAATTACATATTTTATTCTCTTTTTGGTTACAATGTTTTGAAGTGTTTAATGATTTTATACTAAATCCAGCAATGTTTAACTTCTCTCTTACTTATTGGGAGTGTGCATCAGAATAATCTTCCATATGAAGCATTCCATTGAGCAAGCCCATTTTTGGATAGTATAAATGTTTCTCAGTTTCCAGTAGGCTATCAGTACACCGAGACTCTACAGCAGTAAAGTGAGTTAAAAACAGAAGAGAATACATCCAATTTGTAGGCCTTTACAAGCAGCATTCATTCTCACTCAGAATCTGCAAGGATATGTTTATTTCCTCTGATTTTTTCACCTTCCTAGCTTTATTTTCTTAGTATGACTGTAAAAGGGAGTTAAGTTTATTCATAGTAGGATCTGAGACTGATATCTTAGGGCTAACTGAACTGTATGTCCACTTTTGGAAACTATATAGGTAGCGTATACAGAGAGTATAAGCCCTACAAGGCAACTACTCTCTTACTCTCTAACAGTATAAAAATATATTTAGGATTTACCAGCACAATGTTTTGTTGCAGAGTCATTGTTAATTTTCTCACAAGGTGTAGAAATTTAATGCCAAATATCACAATCTAATATAATATCTTTTTTTTTCTCTCTCCCTCTTCTTTCTGTTTGATTTTTTTTTTTTTTCCTACAGATGGTCCTCTTGGGCCACGAGGATTAGCTGAAGCTACAGAGATGTGTACTCAAGAATGTCTGGTTTTGGGTCACTCAGACAACTGTTGGATGCCTCCTAGCTTGGGCCCATACCAACAGCCAAAGTCTCCTCTCTCCACTTTTGCACCTCAGAAAGAATGGGTTAAGAAGGACAAACTAGTTAATGGACATACATTGACGAGGACCTGGAAAGAAGATAGCAACAGAAACCAGTTCAGTGACCGAAAGCAGTATGGTTCCAGTGAGGGCCATTTCAACACTGGCAACCACATGACTGACATTCCTCTGGCTAACCTGAAGTCTTACAAACAAACCTCAGGAGCTGTTGAGAGTCCAAAGGAGCACCAGCTATAAGAAATTGTTACTTTGGACCAATGACTTTAGCCTATTTAGACTTGCTAATACTGTGTGTGTGTCAGAGCTTTATGTACTGGGTAGACCTCTAGAACTATGCTTCACCTAGCAGAGATATGCATATCTTTATGTTAGCACCGTGGAAGGTATGAAGTCCTGCAACATGAAAGAGTGTTTCTACTAGTTGTGCGGTTTTGTTAAATAGACATGATTAAAACCTGCAGAGATCTCTCCAGTTTGCAAATATCCTTTTTTGTTTGTTTGTTTGTTTTTGACCCTGGACTGCTGCTATGAACAACAGAAGATTCATTTGGAGAGTGAGAGAGCGAGAAAGTTCAGTGGATTGCAATGATTGAAAAGCATATCCAGTTAGAAAATTGTGCTTTTGTTGTCATTAATCTATGCTGGAACTGTTGTACTTGAGATCACATTGCAAACAAAACAACTGTAAACATTAAACCTATTGTGCTATTAACAATGTTAGTGGACACTTATAAGTCAACCAGTGTTCAAATATTTGTAAATAGAAACAATTATTACTTACAATTTTTGTGTACTTATAACATTCACTTGAAAAGATACTGTAGCATATTTCTGTGCTTCACAGTTGCTTTTTACTTTCCTTCATTGCTTCCTGTTGTTTTGCTTTTATTTTCAGTGATAGTGTTTCTGTGTTAGTAGTCTGTCTGACACACAATGTTCCAAGGAAATCAAAACACTTGTGTTAAAAGTGAAAAAAGGAGTGATGGGGTGGAGGGAAGATTGATTGCAGAAAGAAAAAAAAAAAAAAGATTTTTCTTTCTATGTAGTAGCAAGTGATGCCACATACAGGTAGAATTTCTTCTTCTTTTATTTTTTTTTTAATATTAAGAAATGAAAGAACTTGTGTAAGGGCTTAAAAATTTAGCATTTTTTTAAAAAAAACTTTCATTACATTTCATAAAATAGGAAAACTGCAAAAGAAAGGAAGAACATTTAAATTCATGGTGATAGGTGAAGGAAAAGCTGTTTGCTTGGATTACTTGATCAAATTAGATGCAGTCTGTCATTTAATGAGTAGTAGCTGACATTGATCTCAGCTGGAAGTTATGGAGGAAATTCTACAGGAGAAAAATACAATAATCATGTTTTTCCAATTGGGCAGATGTGTGTCTATACTTAAGACAGTTTGTATTGCTGAAATAACAGCATTTGTGTTGATCTTCATCTGCGTTAATGTTGTAGTACACAAGTGTTTTTAAACCATAGCCACAGAATATTTAATGTGTTGTGCCTTCATGATGTAGCAGAGCATTCTCCTGGTAGGCTAGTTGGGGGGAACTAAAGGGTTAAATCTCTAATTATTGCTGTTTAACTGTTTGTTATCATAGTTGGTCAATGCCTGGCAGGTACCAGTATCATGTCACCTCAGTCAAACCAGCAGAGTGACTCCTAATGTTAATAAGATCTAAGTTGCACGCAAAGCAAATCCAAATCCAAACATTTTTAGATGGTTTTTGTTAAGGCATGACAGATGATTTACAGAAATAAATAGCATGCAAAAAAAAAAGAAAAAAAAAAGAAAAAAAAAAGTCCTTACAGAAAAAAGCAAGTTGCTTACGCCACAGTGAAACACCAGTCTTAAAGCAACAAATTCAGCTAATCTGAAGGTGATTTTATTCTTACCAAAACCACAAGCTTTTTTTCTTCTTTATTCTTTTGTATATAGCAGTTCACTTTTTTTTTTCTTTTAGTTTTTTTTCCCCCTCCACAATATAAAAGGCATAAAAATGGGTTAGGGGTGCATTCTTATTGCAGTACTTATGTCAGTTTGTGAGGGGTGTTTGATGACTTTGACAGAATAAATATCTAACCAGTTATCCTTGTTACTGCTTTGCCAGCTCAACGTTATTTAGTTATTCAGCTCTTGCAATAAATGTTCTGAATTCCTAATTGTGTTGTGTTAGTTCTTGGGCAGATGTCTAAGGGACTTCATTCCTGTTAAATTATCTTTTTTTTCTGTTGTCATTGGTTGGTTTGTTTCTTTGTTTCATTCTGAATTTCCAGATATTTTTCTAAGCATATCATGGTCCATTTGGTTCATATAGATATGTATAAGAATGGAATATACAACAAAGGATAAATCCTAAAGGCTACCTTCTGTCATTCCTATGGAAACTAGGAACTTTTCCAAAATGAGTTATTTGAATTGGGTAAAGTGTTACTTACCCAGCTTGAAGGTGGCAGAATCTAGCCCAGGTTTGTTAGGCATACTTAAGCACATGTAATAGGTATCTTTCCACAAATCTTTGTAATAGTACAGTGGTAGCGTATAGAAAAATCAGCACTTACCACACCTCTGTCTTTCGTTTGAGAGTAGAATAAAGTCATATCAAAATATGCCTTCTTATAAGGAAAATTTGCGTGGTTATATAACCACTTTTGTTGCAGCGCAGTTAAAAAAAATGAAAAAGAAAAGAAAAAAGAAAAAAAAAAAAGCCCAGAAACCTTGAAAAGTATGTATCTATAAAAAACCTCCTATTTTTGAAGATGCTGAGTTTTAACATGGTGGTGCCCTGATTTCCAGAAATACAATAAGTATTTGAAAATCCAAATAGCACCATTTTAAATTTTAAGTGCCTTTTTAAACAGAATATATTTGAAAAAAGATTCTGTGAAGAACTGCAAGTAAATGATGTGACTATGCTACAGAAAGACAACTGTGTTCTGTTCCAACTTTCAGTACTGTGTGCTGCTGTCAAACTGTTTAGGAGGAGCAAAAAAAGCATGATTTGAATTTATGGCAGGTGAAAATACTTTAATTGCATTTTCTGAAATGTTATTTTGTGTAATATTAGTTTTTTAAGGCCTCAGCTTTGAAATAACCACTAAAAAAAAAGACAAAAAAAGACGACAGCAAGAAAAGAGAGAGAGAAGGAAGGAAAGAAATATCTGCAGCACAGAGAACTGTATCTTAATTCCACCTAAAATAAAGGAAAATTTTCCAGAGTTTTCCATGGAATCTGTATTTGGCCCTAAAGACGTATTCAGTAAATGTCCATTTATTTGCTCAATCAGTAATGCCAGTACTGCTGTCTAAAACTAACAAACTAAGGGGAAAAAAAAAAAAAAAGAAAAAAAGATTAAGATTAAATCCTGACAGGAATTCAGTTGTATATCACATGAGGAGCTTTAAAAATATATTAAAAATCCCACTGCACAGAATGAGAAGGCAACTAAATATTGGTGACTATTCAAGCTTACTAGCTTTGAGGTTAAACAAAATTAATTGCAACCTGGTATGATAGGGATGCCTCTTTGACACCCGTTCTAGCTTTTTTACCTTCAGCTAGGAGCACTGAGTGCTCTTTATTTATTTATTTCTTAATGTACCTATTTGAAGATAAACCAAAGGTTTCTTCAACAGTCCTTTATTTTTACTGTTACTGACCAAAGCCCTTTGTCCAAATAAAAAATGGAAAGCATACATAGATCTAGTCATTTACTCCTACTTAATCCTACGCTGTACCATCTCTTACTAAAGATAGAACACTCAGGACCTCTTTCCCAAGCAATTGTCTAAAAGCAGACAAAGAAATACATGGAGCAGAATTAGAGGGGGATGCAGAAATATAACAGAATTAAGGAGGATGCAGAAAAATACATCAATTTTAACAAATAGGTATGAGGAAAATTATATTCACATTACTTGCTTGATGTGTTTATTACTATTTAACAAGTTATTAATAGAAATCATGATAAGGAAGAGTTTTAAGTACTTGAGCATGGAGTAGACAAAACTGTAATGGAACTCAGGAAGGTCCAGATATATAAAAAAGCATAAAAGAAGGAAATGCATTTCTGTGAGAGGAAAGAACAGGAGGGATAAAGACTGATGTAGCTGACATGAGAAAACAAAGAAATGGGGAAAAGAGGATCACAACATTGATCAGAAGTTAAATCTTGGGATGGTTTGAACAAAGGAAAGCACTAGTATTTTTAACAAAAGAGAAAGACGCAGTGAGAATCATGTGACAGGGCAATAGTCATGTCATGGTATCCATGGGACTCATGACAAAAGGCTAGGATAAGGATAGGGTCTAAGAGTCTTAGACAGTAGTATCTAATACCTCAAAATAGAATACAATAATATTGTCATGAGAGCACAGCAGTGGTGTCATATCCAGATCAGACAGAAGAACAAGTGGTATGTGATGACTGATTTCCTTATGGCCTCAAAATATTTACCTGATTCAGCGACAAAACATTCTTATGGCATGTATCCTTGCCATAATGTAAAATAAGCCCACAGCACGCATGCTCACATGTACCAATTCAGACAGTAAAAGCAATTGAGTACTCATGGCATTGCCTCAGAATGCTCAATTCTTTCTTGTTTATTTAAAAATTTCAGCAGAACTGTGTTCCAAAGTCTTGACTTTATTTAATTAATATGCTTGCAGTCCTTGTTGCTGTAATAAAACACTTCAAAATGGAAACCAATTCTAGAGCAGAGCAAGGCATTTTAGTGTACAGAAAACATGATTCAATATCACCCAGACGTGTGAATTGGCTCGATATATCAAGGATAGTCAAGCTCTAACTCAATTAATATTAGTTTTATTAACTTTCAGGTTTTATTAACTGCAGGTCACCTTAGTGGACACATTTATCAAATTACCCCATAATTCAAACCCACCTTTGACTTTTCCACTTGTTCAAAAGAAAAAGTCTCATTGGTAGATGCTTCCTTGTAAAATTGTAAGATAACCTTTTTCACACATAATTTGAGTGGATTGATTTTTTTCTGGTTTGGCTTCTCTGAAATATAATACCTTATAAAACACAGCTGCTTACTTATATTATAAATGCTTTTTCTTGTGAGAAGCCATTTTATACTTTGTTTTCAACCAGTTGAACATAGTAAAATGATAACATAGAAGGCCAGATTCTGACCCTTCAGGCATTTTTCAGCCTTTTACAAAGCAAAATATCAGGAACCCTCACGTAATTAGTAACAGGAATAAAAAGTTCTTCAATATGCAGCAGACTAGCAAATGTGTGAGAAGAAGAAAAATTGTAATTTACAGAGTTTTAAAACACCGTGTAGTTTATTCATAAACTTGAATTAGTGCTAATAAATGCAGAATTAGAAGCTCTTTATTTTTTTTTTTTTTTTCTAACTGATATAGACACATCACTTCACTGGACACTAATAGAACTTATATGCTGATATGTATCCTCATCCTGCCAAATACTGTCAGCTCTTTTGAGACACTGACTGCACTGATTTTCTTTAGAACACAGTAGTAAGCATCCTCTTGTAGGAGAAGCTCAGCATTTCACAGGACTGAGAAATTTCACAATGAGAAATATATCACAGACATGCACGTCATATGCTAAGTTTTAAAACAAGAGTGCTTTCTCTAACTTCAGAATCTCATGATTCTAACTACAGCTTTAAGTTTTTACTGCTACCTAATTGTACAATAGAAAAAGTATGTCTGTAACTACCAGAAAGGATCTCAAATTTTCAGTGTATGTTATGAAAAGAAAGAACTGAAAGAAAGTAATATCCATCATTTAAAAAAATGTGTTTGGGTTTGGTTTTTTTGGTTTGGTTTGGTTTGGTTTTTCCATAACCATTCTTAAAGCCACATGTTGTGCCTAGGTATTGCAACACATTCTAATATTGCATGGCATGTAAATAGATATCTTAATTACTCATAATGATATGATTATATACACATATATATATAGATTATATATATATACTTAAATATTATCAATCACATAATTACTCAGTATTATTTAATGGAATTTTGGGACTATGGATTTTGTTGTTTGATGTACTTTAAACTGTATGAAGCAGCATATTCTTAAGACTACCCTCACCAATGCTTTTGATTATTTATTCATTAAATAAAGTGCTTTCTTTTACTTGTTATAATCCTGTTTGTACAACCATGTGATAATGTTAAAATGGGTAAGTACTGTACGGGAATTATAACTGTTTCTTTTCTTGTCTAAATATATACCTATAACAAAATTTATTAGTTATCTGAGTTTTAAGAATGTGTCTTTTTATGTGTTTACTATTTCCTTGTACATGGTTCAAATTTACAGGAAAGCTGAGATTACATTTCTTCATGCAACTCTGAATGACCCAATTGCTTTTATATTTCTTTCTTCCTTTATTCACAAGTGAAATTGGGATGAAATCTGTACTTTAAATCAGCCATAAAATAAATGCATAATACAGTACTTAGGTCTTGCTTAGTGTAGCTCTCATAAGCAAACATGCATTCTTCATTTTGCTGGTAAAGATATATTAAGTCTCAGATGGGAGACGGAGAGACTCTACACTCAGAGGATAATATTTAGAACAGCCAGCTGATTTAACAGCTGCTTTGTAGAAAGGCTCAACTAGAATGTGTGCCCCTTTGAGGAGCTCAAACACTTATTGTTGATAAAACTGGGAACTCTCGTTGGTAACCCTTAGTTCTATCTAAGTCAATGGGAAATTTATTTCAAAAAGCCAGCATTTCACCAATATTTAAGCATGTATTTGTTCAAAGGAAATTCATCTTCTGCTTTCTTTTCACTCACTGCAATATTCTGTGGAAGATTGTTCCCTTCCCTTCCCTTCCCTTCCCTTCCCTTCCCTTCCCTTCCCTTCCCTTCCCTTCCCTTCCCTTCCCTTCCCTTCCCTGATACCTTGCTGCTTTTGGATGGTTTTTGGAGACATAAATGCTGCAGTGCCATAAAATTAACTGAACTTGAAACAGTTGACAGTTGAGTTGAGAGTTGAGGGCACTATTTCCACCAGCTTTAGAATTTGCTTTTTCTCTCTTCACTTGAGAACCCACCTGTATTCCTCAAAGATTTCAGCGTTAAGCTGAATCTGTTGCTGTGTTTTATTTACCTGTACCACATCCTTCCCAAGATATATAGGTACATATATCTTCTGTTTCTTTTCAGACAGGGAACTGAAAGTGGGATGTGTGTGGTGCTGCCACTATGCAGACATTTTTGACTTTTTGTGACATGGGTGCTAACAGAAAAGAAGGCTGTTGACCTCATTGCTTTCGCAATGGAGAATAGGAGAGAGAGTGTAGCAGCAAGATGGGAGAGGGAGGAGATAGCAGAAGGCTGCATGTGTTAGGGAAGAAGTAAACTATGGCAGCAATGAAAAGAGTAAGTTTGAATTTGATGAAGAAAATTATTATGACGGTCCTTAAAAATATGTTCTAAATCTTCATATTTCTGTAACACTGTAAAAAATGACCTTCCCATCTGTCTAGGTTACTGTACATACAGTACATTTCACACTATTTTCTTGTGCAAAAGGAATATCCAGAATTATTGCAAGACTACCATTTTTGTGCTGAATTTCTTCCACTTGGTATTCATATTCCCTCTAACAAAATGCTAAATTATCTCGAGACATAGCTCTTTTACCTATCACGTGTAGAAAGCACAAATAATACCACGTGATTTCAGTAACTGAGCGCTGGTTTTGACTTGTGAATTTTTAATAAAAAATACTTATAAAATCATTAGCTATAGATAGCTTGCAAATAATCCATAGGCCCAAATGTATAAGAAATTTTCTGTTACCAATTTGTAAAGAGGAAAAAAAAGGCAGTACACAAAAGATTACACTCCTGGTAAACAATTCAGACGCTTCTACCCTCCATCCCCCTACAAAAGTGCAGAGATTATAAAGGTTCAGTTTTAATACTGTAAAATGACCAGTGAATTTCTTTTCACATACAACATTCTGTAGAAAGCTCTGGATTGTGAAGATGTTTGTGTTTTCATCAGATATTTACAATAATTCATTGTGAAATTAAAGAACTTCAGTCACATAAAACAAAAAATCCAATATCACATTAACAGAAATTCTGTTGCAAGTCACTATTTAATCACTATATAACAAGCATTATATCCTTCTTAGTACTGGGTGAGGAGATTCTTTACACTTTCTTCAAGTTTATATATGTTACTTTGTAGTTTCTATAAAAAGCAAGTTTATAGTTTGGTTTTTTTTTGGGAGGAGAAAGTTCGAATGCTGTTTACAGTGTTTGTACTTTTGATTTTATTTTGGGTTTCTTTAGAACTTTTCTTGAGTATAATTTACCACAGGGAATGACATAGGCCTGTGCTTTTACTGCATGATCTTGTACTCCTCCGACACTTAAAGCTATCTTCAATAGGAAGTTGCTTCTACATTATTGATAAAGACCATGCATAATTACTGTCCACCATGTGGTGTTAGGCCCCCAAGAGAAAAAGGAAAAAGAAAAGGAAGCAGCCACAAAAGACAATTGTTTTATTCACACACACAAAAAACTGTACTGTGTTATGAAAGCAAAATTTACAATGGTCTATTAATTCAGCAAGAACTACCTACTTACTGATGCTGACTAATTCAGCAACACACCATTTGTTTTCTTCTTTAGGAACAACACTGAATGAAATTGTGAACAGTTATGCCTCATGAAAGGCCTAAACATCATTCTGGAAATGATTGAAACATGAGGAGCCTCTGGATATACGAATTTGGGGGGAATACAATCTAAGTCAGGTCTCTGGCTCTGTCTCCTTAGTTTTAGGTGCATAGTGGAACAACTTTTCAAAATAACTGCAAGCTCTCTAAAAAGTAAACAGCTATGTTTGAAGATCTCCAGAAAGAAGCCTCTTATTAGTTTTAGGTATGGAGTAGAACAATCTTATATATGTTCCCTAACATATAACAGCTATGTTTGAAGATCTTCAGACAGAAAGACAGAAACCTTTTATTTCATTCCCAAGTTTAAATGCACTAGCTCTCCACTTTATGGAGAAACAGAGTGCAGAACCTATTCCAAAGTTTGCAACTGACAGCTGTTTCTGGATATGTTACCATGTCAAATTAGGCATCACTAATACTGAAAATCTGAAAACCTATAAGCAAGCAAACATAGTACTGTGTGGAAGGATGAGGGAAAGATGCATTCAAGACTTTGAAATTAATTTTTTTCTTTGTAAAACATGTAGCTGCAAGGATGTATATCGCTAATATTGCATTTTCTTTGGATACCCTACTGTATATGGTTCAATTACCATGGTAATGGCTAAACTCAATAAACTTACAAGCATTAATTCTACATAAATATATAATATATGGTTCTTGTATGGGAAGTACAAAGACAGTGAGTTTCTCTGCATTTTTAGAATATCAAATGCATGATTACTGTTTATAATAAGCTTGCAGTCACAGACTCTGTAATTCTTTAGTCCTGAACAATTGCATAATTACTAATTCCACTATATTAGCATTGGGAGTAGACACGGAAGATTTCAAAAGGGATACTACGGATTTAATGAGGTCTCAGTCTGTACATTTCCAAAATTATAGAAATTCTGTTTAACACCCATTGATTCTTTTGGGTTATTTAAACCAATACTTCAACCAACTGCCAACCAAAAGAAGCATTTAAAAAATGAAATCAAACAGAAGAGAGAATGAAATTGCATTTTTCATGATATGAAGCTACCAAAATATTATTTTCTGACTAGTTTCCAACAGTCTGTCTGGCTTTACTCTGGACTGGTTGCTGCCTAATCCATTGAATACCTAAAGCTGCCACTTGTGACAGTGTTTTTGTATTTTGAATGTTTATGGCATTGTGATTATGCTAGAATAAATATGACAATAGGCCATGGACACAAAGGAGTTATTCTGAATTCATTGACCTTCTCTTGCATTTCCCACCTACTTTTTTTTTTGTGTGATAGACAGCAGCTGATCAGTTCCTGAGGTTGTGGAGCTGGTATTGTGCCAAAAATAAACAGTTGGCAGTTCTGTCTGGAGAGGAATTTGTAAAATTTTGTGAAACCACATTTTTTCCTTGAAGGTGTCTTTATTCTGCAAAGGTGCCTTTGATTTCAGTGGGAGACAGATTAGCTCAAGCAGCAGTTTTCATGTCAGCGGTCATTAAACCAAATAAGGATGAAAGCATACGTCAATCAGAGACATCATAAAATCCTTAAACTCATATGCCCCCAAGTAATCCTGCTGTGTAGCCGACAATTACTGTACATAGAGGAGTAAAGGGGAACAATGATCTTAACATAGAAAGATTCAGGCTGCCTAAATTATAGTATGTAGTGGCAGATCTATCTCACAGCACCCAACTGTATGCCAGCACTACCGCATCCCATTGGCACTAAAACTAAAGGTTTTTAGTTTTAGTTTTAAATTCCATCAGTTTTAATGTTCTTTTTTAGTGTTTACAGAGTAGGATCTGCATATTTTCATAACTTCCTCACACATCTCTATCCAACAAGCTGCTCATGGACTTAGACAAGTGCTGGCTTCATGGGTATGTTCACTGGCTAAAATCAGTAAGATTCTTATCCTCAAAACAGAACGTCTGAGCCTGAATTGCAAATGAATGGGGATATCTTCATCTCTTCCTAAGAAGTGGAGAATGGCAAGAGCTAAATCACATTTGCTTTCCAGCCAACAGACATTCTGAAAGTCAATCTAAGCACTATGGACTGAGTGTCATCAGCTTGTCTTTTAGACCTGTTTAGGAAAAAGCAGAAGTAATATGGCAGGTAAGAACCACCTACAAATTTTTTTTGACATTGCCTAGAAATGTAATGTTATATTAGTCCCAGAATGGTAAGCCTACAATGAACTATTTGTTGTATGATCTCCTACTACATAGGGTGGTAGTGTAGGTGGCAATGTCTCACATATGGGACACCTCCCCGATGTCTCCTAGTCCATGCTTGAGCATCAACACAGCTGTGACAAAGGTACCTCTCTACACTCCCACTACTGAGGGACCTCTCAGCACTTTCACTGCTACTACTGAGGGCAACTGGTCCCTTTAGACATCCTGGGAGAGCACTCTAATCACTATCAAAAAAATAGGATAAGTATAGGCAGACCGACATGTCTTCTTCAAGCCAGAGCACTCTACTTCTATGAGGAGTGTATATACAGCCACTGGAGGATGAATAAAAACAGTAAAAGATTTACCTTAGAGAACTCAGATGTGAAATGTATTTCTTTACCATCTTTAATTTCTTCTGGTGTGTGAAATAAGCACAGTTTTTATTTTGATTTGATCTGCCTGGTTGTTCCCAGTCTTATTCCGGTAGTATTTCAGCCTTTTCAGGCCACAAGAATTGGATCTCAATGTTCTTGTGTAGTCTTTTACTGTTCGTCCCTATCTTTGCTCTACTGCAAAATCTAAGATATACAGAATGAGTGGCACATTACAACAAAACATAAACTGCCCCTAATCCTGCAGGACCACCTTCTCTCAGAATCTTTGTAAAATTGGTGGAAAGACCACTCCTTTTCCTCCTTTAGACCCTGAGGCAACCCAGATTGCGTATGAATTCAAAGCTTTGCACAGCAAAGTATGTCCCAAAGATGGCACTGACTTGCTTCAAGACTTGCAGAAGACTACCTTTACATTGGTGCAGGCAAAACCTCCATATTTTGAGGGGAAAATCCTGCTTTTCCATGGTGTCACAGAGCATATGCTTATAGATAATTATGCAGTGCAGTTGCTTTCACTAAGTGTGAGAGTTTTTGAAAGGAGCAAGAAGCCAGAATAGCATGAGATAGTTCTGATTATCTCTAAAGTAAGGGAAAGAGAAAAGAAAAAAGTTATACTTGATGTTTGTGCTTGTTGTAGCTAAAAATCAGGATGGATGACTTCTCAGGGAATGTGTCTCTATGATGTCCAAGACTATTATGCGTGCCATAATAGCCAGGAGATATAGTACTAGACCTTGTAAATGTTGATGCAAATGTTATTACTCTTCCCCCGAAAAGCGTGGGAAGAGCAGGGAGATAACTCCAAAGAAGAAGGAATATGCATTCCTTTTTTGGGCTGTCAGACCCATGGAGCAGGTGGACTGTGCCTTTGGGGACAAGAGGGCCAAAGGCATCCTGGGGTGCATCAGGAAAAGTGTGGCCAGCAGGTCAAGGGAGGCTATCCTCCCCTTCTACTCTGCCTTGGTGAGGCCCTATCTGGAGGACTGTGTCTACTTCTGGACTCCCAGAAGTGGCTACATAGATGATTAAGGGCCTGGAGCATCTCTCCTATGAGGAAATTCTGAGGGACTTGAGTTTTTTAGTCTGGAGAAGATTGAGGGGAGGTGTCTCATCAATGCCTATAAATACTTAAAGGGTAGGTGTCAAGAGGATGAGGCCAGTCTTTTTTCAATCAAAAAAAACACCACAAACCACACACCCCACCACACCCAAAACCAATACCAATCCTCTACTAATCCATATCCCCAAGCACCATGTCAACTCATCTCTTGAATACCTCCAGGGATGGTGCCTCAACCACCTCCCTGGGCAGCCTATTCCAATGCCTGACAACCCTTTCAGTAAAGAAATACTTCCTAATATCTAACCTGAACCTCCCCTGGTGCAACTTGAAGCCATTACCCCTTGTTCTATCATCTGTGACCTGGGAGAAGAGACCAACCCCCGCCTCTCTACAGCCTCCTTTCAGGTAGTTGTAGAGAGCGATAAGGTCTCCCCTCAGTCTCCTCTTCCCCAGAAGAGAACCTGAAGGACAGGAAACCCTGAAAGGCATCTCTCTCTCATACTCCCTGATACTCCTCAACCTCTCCACTTCATCCTTCAGCTAAGCCACCTGTAGGAGCAGATCATTCACCTGCTCACATCAGACGCGGGTGTTGTCCCCACTACCCTCCATTGCTAGTGCCAGGCTCCACCACTCTCTGCAGCCAGAAGCCTGGACATCCACATGTTTGCGCGCGGCCTCCATCTGGGTGCCTGCAGCTTTTCCTTTTCTAATAACAGTCTTTGACTGGGTAGTACCCATGGCTGGAAGCATACAAGCAATTTACACTTGGAAACTGGAGGGTCAGTTGGGATGAGTGCCCCAGCTGTCTGAAAGCACAAGTAGGGGGCTTTGCCCAGCTTCAAAAGCCCCCAAAAGAGCTTTTCATCAGCCTTTCCAGCTACAGATCCCTTCTCCCAGCACAGTCTTACTTTCCCTGGAGCCAACCTCCGTCGCAATAAGTGAAAACAAAACAAAAACCCAAACCAAACACTGCGTTATTGGAATGTCTCTTTTTTCCCATTGGTTTCACGTGTAGTCCTGAGGGATGCTGTTGATTTTGTTTTCTCTTTACTATGGATACAACACTTCCGCACAGAGGCAGAGCATCATGAGCATCAGAAATGCCTCTGAGTTGCCAAGTTCAGATTTGCATTCTACCCCCATAGGGAAACCAGATCCAGCCGCATTATCATTCCCCACCTGCACTCTGTAAGAAAACCAAGTACAGAGGTTAGCAGGGAACAATAATGATCTGTTAACTGGAGACCTCTGTCCTTGACAATGGGTTAGCAAGCTTCTGCTACTAAATTTAGATTCAACTGAGCCTCTTCAACAAGAACTGTGGCGTACCAGTTATACCTGTCTGCCGTCTTTTTATTACTTGAAGTTGTATTTCAGTGTATGCTTGAAGTGGTTTATCTGTCGGTCCTGGCTGCATGCTGCTTCTTGAAGTCCACAGCACACCAGCTGCTACAGGGTGCTAGTGTCTTCTATTCTAGATATGTGACCAGCCCAGTGCAGCTGTTCTATGATGATCATGGCTACAGTCCCTGGAACATAGCTCTACTCTGAACTTTCTTATTGCAAATTTTATCCTGCCATCTGATGCACAATATGGTCCACAGATGGTACAGATGACATCTGCCTAGGAGTCATATATGTCATCACTAGTCCATGTCTTCAAACCATTCAGCAAATTGGATAACAGTGCTGCTTTATAGACTCTTAATGTGATCTGCCATTTAACATGGAGCTGTTATTTGACCTCAGAGTAGCCTGCATCCTGAATCTCGTGGTGCAGTACAAAAAGTTGTGGGGTTTTTTTTGAGATTTTAGAATAAAAAGAAAACAGTTGAAGAATGAGGGGAAAGAAATATTACTGTTTTCTTCTAAAGGTTTGTTTGGGCTTCTTCTGACTTCCACTGTTTGAAATAGGAAGTATTCCACATACTTACTTCACATATCTGTTAAGAGTCAGTATTTAAAAAGTACAGTGCATTTGTGTTTCTTATTTATTGCTATAAACTGTTAAGTGGTTCAGGTAATGGCCAGACTTTGATCACAGCAGGCAGCAGGGAGTTAAATGTCTTATGAATTTGTGTCTATAGACAAACAAGTCGGCTGGTGCCGACAGATGACATCTGCTCATATGTAGTAAATGCTATATATAACTAAGGTAATAGAGTTTATCTCTCATGTTCATATTGTTCAGGACAATCAAAAAAAGGAAAAATTTAAAACAAGCAAACAAAATCCCCCCACCACATCTGCTAGCTTCTCAGATTTCCCCTCTTTTCTTTGTCTATGGAGAAAACTTATAAGGCGAATGTTCCATCTCAACAACTGCCTTCCTTCCATTCACTTCCCTTCAAGGAAAGGCTAACCAGGAAAAGCTCAAGATTGAGTCAAAACCTTTATTTCATTTTCATTGTCTGGTTTTAAGGTTGCAGATGTAGTAAGCTCTCTGCTAGCAGATGGATGAAGACCAGTTGCTTCTGCAGTGAACCTCAGTTCTGCGGTGAACTTTTTTGTGGACCCACTATCCTGAAAAGAAACAGAAAAAAAGTCTCAAAGTTCCGTCCCCACCTTCTTAGTGCTTGATGGAATGAAAGGTTAAATATTATTTATGGATGATGGAATTTCTCCATTATTTATTTTTATAACAGAGAATAAAAAAGAGCTCCCAGCTTCAAGTTACACTATATTAATTCATTACTGATATAGACGGTACTTTTTTGCTTCAGATCTGTTACAAACTATACAGTGCTAGGCTTTTGAATTTCTCATATGGAAAATTTCTTCTTGGGTAGCTGTGTTGTGTTCTGCTGGGCTATTTTTTTTTTTCCTCTGGTTATAATCTATATGACTATGGATTATCAGATTACCAGAGCTGACTAATATTTTAAGTGATGGTACTTTTAAATCATGTAGTGCTTCCACAATACTTTTTCTTTTGCAGTATTTTCTCTTCCATTTTAAGATTTCTTTCTTTTAAAAAAATACTACTTTGCAAACTGAACATGTGTTTCCAGTGAGTTTCCCAGGTGTTTAGCCTCAGTGACTACAGTTAATTGAGAACTGAGAAACATATATGAGTAATTCAACTCCAATCATTCCTTATGATGTGTTTTGCCTATAATATACCTTATCTTTTATTCACTGAATCTCCTCCTCATTTCTGTAAATTTATTGGCTCCCATTGAAGTTCTTGTCTTTTGTATTCTTCTCTGAGGACATAAGAATACAAAACAATATATTTTATTGTATTAACTTAACAAGTACATGGTTAGGTTTCTATTCTTTTCACACTTGGCTAGTTCTTTTGAAAAGTAATATATTGCTTCCAGTTTTTCCCTTGAATATGACTGTACTATAGTCTTAATGGTCTGCATGAGTTCCTCAGATGTGGGCAACAGATTGTTTGCCATCTTGTCCAGACTAGTAAATAAGTGCTAATAATGCCCAGTGTAAGCCTATTCCCAGTGTGACAATGGACCATTTTTTCCTGAGGTTTTATCTCCCGAACAACACATTATCCACAATAGTCTTTAATCCTCATCCTAATCGTGTCTCCTTAAAGCCTTCATAGAAAGTCCACAAAATGCTGTCTTGAAAGCCTGAAGGAAGAATATGTACTAGTTTGTCTTTATTATTTTGTTGGCATGGCTAGAAAGAGTTGACTCACTTTGTACTCTCTGCAAAATTTAAAGAGAGTTGACAGAAGAAAAGAAGAAACAAAGTGCTTCCTAAAAAATAAAATAAATCATTGACTACTTACTCCAGCAGAGACCACATTGACTTTCAGGCTTTTTTTCCTTTTGTGGCTACACAAACAAAATGAAATTCTACCCTCTATATTCTACTGTCCATTAAATATTGCTATTATACAGTGGTGAGTCTATTTCTCATAAGTAATGAATAAGAGTTTTTGTAAATAATATTTCCCTTCCTTTCCCTTCCATCCTCCTAGGACCAAAACCAGCAGTGAGTGAAAGGACTTCCAAATATAAATATTTGAATTGAAACCCTTCCTCTAAGTATGCAACAAGTCTGGGTTTTGTCCCTAAGGATTTATTAATTTTAAAATTCTCTGTATATACTTGTTTGTTTCTACTTTCAAAATATCCTCAGAGGATACACAGAAATTTATGGCTCAAATAGAATGTGCTGCAGGGGAACTGCACTGTTAACTGCAGAATATCACAGGTCATCTACGTAGGTTTAACAACAACATTTCTGATGCTTGATCTGTGCCAAGAAAAAGCCAGAGCTTAATCACTTAATCGTACATCTGTGTAGACATAAGAAAAGGTCTAGCTGATACTGCTTTGGGGTATTACAATTGACTCTGCTCTCCAAAATTCTTTAAGTGCTATTTTCTAAGCTTTTGGTTTAGGGCAGGGATTAAATTTTCACAGTTAAAATAGAGCATAGATATTCAAAAGTCACAGTCACTACAGTACTACTGTCAGCTATGTCACAAATTCTTATTACTTTGTTGCTAGTTAGCTTGTTAATATTACAGTAAACTTAATATAGATGGATTGTGCAGATTTTTCAAATAATATAAACTTCAGATATCAAGTTTAAGAGTTTATCCAGAAACCAAGAAAAATTGCATCCTTAGAAAATGAAAGAGTTGTTTCATGAGGAAGTGCAATATTGAAATCTAATCCTTCACAGATATGCATCTGCTTTTCCCTAAACCTTCCTCCTATATCTCCTATGACAGACCCTATGGAGAAAAGAGAGCACATCTGGGACTAAACTTTTGCTGACTGACTTTGCAATAGACCTGATGGATCCGCCAGTTTTATGCTAAATGAAGAGAGATTCCTTGCCCCGGAGAGGGGAGGAACACCTACAGTTTAAATGAGTTGAAATTGTATTTACTTACACTTGAATATTTAATGTATTTTATATAACTCAGCAGACTTTTTGAGTGGGTTGAAGATGGCCTTTTTTCCCCATCATCACATTTTGACATTAAGATTTTTGGAGAAGGTAGACATTTTGTACATTTAAACAACCTTCAAGGATTAGACAATTCAAATGAGCAAAATTTCAAATGTCTTGTTGAGTCACTTTGCCAATTCTTTCATTGCCTGAAGATGATAAAAATCATGACTCATTTGAGTTTCATTTCTAAGACAGTTTTTAAAAGTATGATGAAAGATTACTGTCACTGCTTGGTGTTTTTAGAGATTTAGTGATGTGATTTGTGTATTTTTTGGTAAAAGTCTGCATGTTTACGTTTATTGACAATACAGGTAATCTTCCAATGCTTTTCTCTTTCCCTGTTTGATAAATATTTCCCAGTAACTCAAGGTTTTGCTTTGGTAGTTTGTTAATCTTCATCCTACTGGGAGAGCATTTCAAAATGACTTGAGTTTTTTTTTGCTATAGTAGGTTTTTTACAGGTGGTTGTGGGGGTTTTTTTGGTGGTGTTTTTTTTTGTTTGTTTTTGTCGGGGTTTGGGTTTGTTTTCTTTCCCAGTAGCAGATAATTTTTTTAACATTTTCACCTCTGAATAGCCTTTTGATCTGATTTTAACCTTCTGCTCTTTTGAAGAGAAGCAGATTCACAGAAATAAAAATTGGATAATTGAAAAGTTAAACATCCGTTTATTTTTGCTTTTTATGATTTTTGAGAGAAAAATCACATGACGTTCCATTACTCATACAAATAAAAGGCAAGTGTTTATTAGGGTGACTCTTACTTGCTTGGACTGATAGGAAATGCATAATGCCTATAGATTTTTAATGTAAAAAGGAGGTAATTTAGGAAATGCTGTTGCTGGAGTATACTGTTCACATTCAAGAAAGGCATGAAACATTTTAATTCATAAGAACATAGAATCATAGAATGCCAGGTTAGAAAATACCTCAAGGTCTAGGCAAAACACAGAATCACAGAATCACAGAATCACCTAAGTTGGAAGGGACCTTTTAAGATCATCTAGTCCAACCAACAAAAAAACAAACCAAACCAAAACAAACCAAACCAAACAAACAAACAAACAAACAAAAAAAAAAAACAAAGAAAAAAACCACCACACACACCACCACATTCACACCACACAAAATATCACCCAACACTAATCTATATCCCTGAGCACCATGTCAACTCGTCTCTTGAATACCTCCAGGGATGTTGTCTCAACCACCTCCCTGGGCAGCCCATTCCAATGTCTGATAACCCTTTCAGTAAAGAAATATTTCCTAATATCTAACCTGAACCTCCCCTGACCCATCCAGATGAATCTTAAAATTCATCCAATGATGTGGAATCCACCACTTCCCTGGGGACATTGTTCAAATGGCTGATTGTTTTCATTGTGAAAAATTTTCCAATTGTGTCCAATAGGATTGTCCTCAGCAGTAACTTGTACCCATTAGCCCTTGCCTTTCCTATGTGACTCCTTGCAAAAAGGGAGTTTCCGTCTTCTTCCGTCTTCTCCGCCACCCTTTAAATACTGGAATATGGTGATAAGGTGTCCCCTAACCCTTCTTTTCTCAAGGTTAAACAAGCCCAGTTTTCTCAGCCATTCCTCATATGGCAGGCTTCCCAGCCCTTTGATCATTTTTGTGGCCCTTCTCTTGACCATCTCCAGCCTGTCCACAATTTTTTTGTATACCAAAATATGCGGACCAAAATACATTACTGAACACAGTATTCCAGGTGTGGCCTGACAAGCACTGAGTAGAGTGGGATAATGACTTCCTTATCTTTGCTGGTGATGCCCTTGTAGATGCAACCCAGCATCCTATTGGCTTTCTTTGCTACTGTAATACATTGTTCAGCCATATTGAGCTTGTTATTCATCAGGACACCCATGTCCTTTTCCACAGACCTACTCCTCAGCCAGATAGATCCTAGTCTGTGCTGCACTCCTGAATTATGTTTTGCCAGGTGTAAGACCTGACATTTGTCCTTGGGGAAGTTCATAAGGATTGTATTAACCCACTTTTCCAACTTATCCAGGCCTTCTTGCAGGGTGGCTTTTCCCTCAGAAGTGTCCGCTTCCTCACTCAGTTTGGTATCATCAGCAAACTTCATCAGTGTGTGCTTGATCCCATCATCCAGATCCCTTATAAAAATATTAAAAGCGTTGTGCCCCATCTCAATCCCTTGGGGACCTCACTTGTGATGTTTAAAAAATAGGTATTTACTGCGAAACTCTAGATGTGACCTGTCAGCTAGTTCCCCACCCACTGCACAGTCCACTTGTCTAGACCATAACATCTCAGTTTCTCTAGGAGGAGGCTGTGGGAAACCATGTTGAAATCCTTGGAGAAATCCAAGTAGACAATGTCCACTGCTTGCCCCACATCAACCAAGCAGGTTACTTTGTTGTAACAGGAGGTCGAGTTTGTCAAGCACGATTTGGCCTTGGTGAATCCATGCTGGTTTTTCCCAGTCACATGCTTCATTTGACTTGTAATAATGCCCAAGGGGATTTGTTCTATAACTTTCCCAGGAGCTGAAGTAAAACTGTTGGGCCTGTAATTTCCTGAATCTTCCTTTAAGCCCATCTTGTAGATTGGGGTGACATTAATCTTCTTCCATTCTTCTGGGATGTCCCTCAGTCTTCAAGACTTCTCAAAGGTTATGGAGAGAGGCCTCACTGTCCATAACCAGCCAGCTGCCTTAACACCGTCAGGTGGAATAGCATCAGGGCCTATTGATTTTTAAGGGTCAAGTTCCTGTAGTAATTCACATACCGACTCTTCCTTTACTGACAGTGGGTCTGTGTTTACAACGAATTGGATTGTTGTTCCCAAGGCCTGGGGTCCAACAGTGCAGTAAAGACAGAGGTGAAGAAAGTGTTGAGAATCTCTGTCTTTTTAGCATCGTTAGTGACTTTCCTGTAGGTTATGTTGCTACATTGGTGAGGAAATGTTAATCCTTACCCTTATCGCCACTGACTGTTTCAACAAGAACTGAAGGGATTTTCCTGGGCCACATCTTCCAGCTGGTACATCCCTGGAACACACACCCCTAAAGCAGTCCAGACAATTCAACCACCATTATGAAGGTGCATAATAAAGGGTTCTCTTTCAGGAATTTATTTCACCCTCCATTCTGTCTAGAGGGAGGGTGTTAAATGGAGGAACGGAGTTAAAACTGAAGCCTGAGTTCAGTCTTACATTGCTGAAAGAGATGGAGGCCAGGACAGTCTGTTTAACAGACTGAATGCTTTTCTCTCTTTTTCCTGTTCATCTTCTGTATGCATGTAGACCAGCATGAGAAGCTCAAACATGACATTATCTACAACTCTATATTCTAACTTTCAATGCACTTTCTTTGGTGGGACTCAGACTTTATTTCCAGATACAGAAACACTGTATTCATTTTACATTCCATAATTAGATCATAAAATGTTGCAACAGTCCTATGAGCCAGGATCGGAGCTGTACAATTTGGTTTATATGTGTAGCATATAGTTATTAGGTTTGATTCTTTACTGAGTGGGTTATAACAAGGATTAAGACTTGTTCAAGTAGAGTCAAAATGCTCAGCCATTTAGGAGGACTGCTGAGACCTCAACCAGATCAGGTGCCTATTTGTCTGTAATCAAAGAGCAAGAAAAGTGTGAGCTGCAGTGGAAAAAGTTTTTTGTCTCCTTCATTGGGATATAAAACCAGATCTCCATTATGCTTTTGTTCCACTTCAGAGACGCATTCATATTTCGACAAGTGACAATATAAGTGCATACAAGTGGTTTTATACACTATCTATATCTTTCCTCAGTATCTCTATTTTATATATCCCCTAAAATATTGCATAGCTCAGTTGCCTTAGGTTTGGGATACTATTTTCCCAATAATTCCAGTAAATTAAATATTTTCCCAATTTTATAGGACCAGAAAATACTTTTTCTAGGGCTGATTAGAAAGCATTGTTGGTGAACTGTGTTTGTGACCTAGACTGACACTCCCAGTAGGAAATCATAGGGACAGAATAACTGTCTCAGTAGGACCTATGGTCTGGTGAGGTTGGGGGAGGGCGGAGCAAAGAGCAGTGTTGTGTCACACTTAAGTAACTTAATGAGACTGTAGAGCAAATCAGGAAAACTGATAATTTTTCCCCCTTCCGAGATTTCTTGTAAAAGTTCTGTAACAGAAAGGTGTGGCCCAGCACTGTAGAATGGGTAGTTTAGAGCAGCTCTTTTTTTATAACAGGAAACTGCTTTAATTTCATATGAAGAACTATTGTTTTCATTGTTAGGCCAAAAGCAGTGTCAGCATTTCTACATTGCAGTAAACCTGACCATAACTTTGTTGGGAAAAGAAACTGTAAGACTGCTTGCAATGGCAATCATGCAGAGAGACTCTGCAGGCAAACTTCTGGACTTACTCCAGTCATTACACATTTGGAAAGAGCTTCACACAAAGGTATTTTGTGCATGAATAGTCCAGAGGAATAGGTTTCTGGACCAACTGGTGTGTAGCTAATTTTAAAAAGTCAGTTTACCATAACAATTATTTTATGGGCTGTAGAGCAGATCTCACTAAAGTGGTGAGAGAACCATAAATTAAAGGAGAATCAAACACATTAATATGTCTTATATTGCCTCTTCTTAACAGGAACATCAGAAATGATAATGAGGACACCGTTCATCTTTGTGGGGGTAAATAGAGTAAAAGTAGGAAAGTGTTATATTCTCAGGCGCAATATTCTGATGTTATTTCCTCTCTATTTTTTTTCTAGGATAATACATAGCAGCTTTTTTGTACTCAGAGATCTCTGCATTGTTATCTGACTTATTTTGCTGGGTTATTTGCTTATTATTATGTTACTTTGGAGTTTTTATTGCCTTTTTATCCAATTAGCTAAATAGTTTGTCATTGTACCACCATACATGCTCATGTACTTGTTATACACAACTAGATGAGCCCAGATGTTTTGAAACTTGCAGAAAAATGAAAAATAAAAAAACAACAAAACCCAACAGAAATACAAGACAGATACGAGAATGGATAGTAATGAGAATTAAATGCTCTGAGTTTCAGCAGAGGAGAAACTATGGTTTAATCATATATAGGCATTTCTGAAAACAACAAAATGAAAAATATGTTTTTTTTTCCTGTGAATCCTGTGAAATGCGTACTTCTGTCCAGGGAGCTCATAAAGTAGATCCAGTGTCCAGAAACACTGCAATGATATATGTTGAGTCTGAAAAACTTGGGGTTCACTGAAATAGAACTGTAAATCACTGAATCTTCTTCAATGTAGTCAATAACTGAATCATTAAGCTTTAGTTTTACACCTCTACTTTCAAATATTTAGATCTATATTTCTACAGATTTACCTATATTTACTGTTCTGATTATTTAAAATACTAAACATTTTTTCCTTTGTTTCTAAGTGCTAAATTTATTCATTTAGCTTTTATTAAAAAAATAAAAATGTATATTTTTGTATACCAATTGCATATAAAAGAAAGAGATCGTTTTCTGGTCCCTTCCTTTTTAACTTTTATTCTTCCAACTTCAGCAGTAAGTATTAAAGAACAACTTCAATGAAATCGTACTTAGATATGAGCTGAGTAGTTTGAAAATCTCACCCACTATTAAGTAACTCTGAAAAACACCACAGGGGCGCCTACTCTTCATCATTTGCCATCCAAAAGGGAGAAACCTCTTTTCACCCTTTTTTAATAGCGGTAATAATAGCTACTTCTTTCATGGTGCTTTTATCAACCAGTCTTAGATCTCTGTGCAGAGGAGGCTGATTTCATACTTCCCATGTTATGGATAGAGAGGTAGACGTACAGTGAGGGAAATGACTTCTTCACCTCAGCATTTGTGCAGGTTTTCAATACTGATCTAAGGCCCAAGGTGATTTAACAGAAAGGTGGTGCTTAAACAACAACAACAAAAAATACTGTTTGGGAAAAAAATCATATGAATCATGAAACATACCTGAAATGAGGTAAAATGGTATCTTGGACTAGGGCAAGTTAAGCAAGTACTTTAATTATAGTAAAACTACTTACAGTGCCATGCCCCCGAGTTCAGACCGGACCCTTAGTAACAAAGGGCTCTTTGACCCTGCCCTAGCTGCTATAGGACGTACTCACCAGTGACTGAGGTGAGTAGTCCTGACCACAAAGTAGTGACAAATAAGCCAATAGTGCTTAAGTGGACCCAGACTTTGTTGGGCTTTCTCTTGGGCACATATGGTTTTGACGTGCTTTGGGTTTGCTCATGTCTAAAGGGTAGAAATATTCAAAATCAAACAAGAAAATGCTGTTTAAGTTCACATGAAGCAGCACTGTAGTTTTCATTGTTAGGTTGAGAGCGATGTTGGTTTTTCTCTTCTCTTCTCTTCTGTCCTGAACAAAACTTGGTCAAGAATGGAAACTGTAAACCTACATTTTTGATGCTTCTTTGTTTGGTGATCTTTCTTGTCCTCAGTGGATTTCTATCTCCACCCATAGGTGCTAGTGTGTTAGCCCGGGTGTGTAAAAGTATTATAGTATCTGGTACAAACTCTAACAATCAAAATAAGAATGAAATAAAGACGAGGTCTGAGCTCCAAACATACACATTTACCTTTCTGTGAGTCTGTGAAATGTAGACTAAGTGTTGAAATTTCCATTATTACCAATGGAGCCCAGAACAAAATTCAGCTTGGGCCTTGATTCAGTTACCTGAACATAGACTTCTAGCACTAATTTGAGACCTCCAGAGATAAACAGAATGGCTGCATGCATCTACATATATGACACAGGACCCACAGGAAACCTGCAGCACTCTGAAATGTCAGACAGATGCTAGCCAAAGTATTCTTACAACTCAAATGGCAATGGACAGAAATAAGTGAACAGTGAACTGGTTATTGACCATAACATCATCTTGTCATTTCAATATGCAGAGGTATAGATGCTTACATTACTGTTTCTTAATTAAAAATGGAATTTTATCTCCTATAACAGATATATTACACATTTGCAGAAACCAGATTGATGGAGAAGGTCAAGTAATATTCCATATTTTTTTATTATTATTTTTAGGAAAAAGTAAGAATAAATCCAGTGCTAATTAACCAATTTACCTGAAAAGAATGCAGACCGGAATTCATATAGCAATAGAGCCAATGAGCTAGCAGAGTTCAGTTCACGAGATCAGCAAGCAATGAAATGTTAGTCACCCTAAACAACCTACCTTGACTTCCAGGGCCTTTCCAGAAATTATGATTCTCATGTAGATGCTATGCTATACTTTTCATCCCTGTGGAGGTATCTCAGGTAACCTAGAGTATTTCAAAAACCAGTAGTTGTCTTCTGTGTCTAGGGAACTGAATTAAGCCCTTAATGATCTAGCTTTGAGAAAAATAAATAATATTGATGTCTGACTTCCTTGAGAAATGATATTAGAAGTAGCAGAAAATAAAAGATAACATGTAACAATAAGAATATGCTTATCTAGACTCTTACTATCAAGTTTTACAAAAACAATTAAAAACAAGTAGTGCACAGAGGATGAAGATATTAACCAGAAGAAATGCACCTGACTAAAGGACAAAGTGCAAAATTCAACAAGTTGATAATTATTAGTTGATTGAGTTAATAATTAGTCAATAATTAATAATAAGAAATAATTGATTGAGTTAATTAGTAAATGCAATCCCATTTATACTTTATAACATATATGATACATATATGGAACATTTTTAAGGAAACAAAACCAACAACATTAATAAATGAACACTTGGAACGAGAAGAATACTTTGATGCAGAATTAATTTAATCTCTTTGTATTTCTATAGCATAGACATACATAGAAATCTCTATACCAAATCTGGCTCAGGTAGAGGAACTCTTCTGCTTACTGACAGAGTTCTGGGAGGAGGTGAGTAGTTTGAGGAGTATTGGGGAGTGCAAGAGAGACTATTGGAATTGCACTCTAACTTCCCTGGGACAGGGTTAAGAGGCAGACAGGATACATGATATGGAGGATTCCTTATCCTCTCTCCTCCTGGCTGAACACAGTGACTTAAGGGACAAGTGGCAATGGCAACAAGTTCCTTCATGGCACAACAGGTGTCTCCTCTCTGACTACCCCCCTTTCCCAGGTGACCTTGCATAATAGGTGCAAGTCTCTACAACCGAACAATAACAAGGATGATGGTTCATTTAGCCTGGAGGTGTCAACAAGGTTAAGTTAGCTTATGCCTTGCATCAAAACTGCTTCCATAAAGAAAAAAAGACAGGTCATTGTCATAGGAGACTCCCTTCTAAAGGGAACAGAATGCCCAGAATGTAGACTGGACCCACTTCTTAGGGAAACCTGCTGCCTCCCTGAGGCTTGGGTTAAAGATGTGAAGAGAAAGTTTCCTAGCCTGGTACAGCCCTCAGATTATTATCCATTATTGATTTTTCAGGTAGGCCAGCAATGAAGCTGCAACAAGAAGTCTGATAGCAATCAAGAGAGACTTCAAGGCCTTGGGATGACTGGTTAAAAGATCAGGAGCACAAATATCATTCTCTTTCATTCCAATTGCAGGGAATTATGAGGGAAGAAACAAGAAGAGCCAGCAGATCAATACCTTGCTCCAAGTCTGGTGTCACTGGCAGAATTTTGGGGTTTTTGATCATGGGTTGGTTTACACAGCACCAGGCCTTCTGGTACATCTCTGTCAACGGAGGAAACAGATCTTTGCACAGGAGTTAGCAGGGGTCATTGGAAGATTGTTAAACTAGATTTGAAGGGAGCAAGGGATAAAACGAAGGTCAGTACAGATAAGCCAAAGGGCAGCACGCCAAAGTTTAAGGGACAGTATGGTAGTGAGGTCCTTCAGTCTGCTGTCTCAGTGGAAGTAAAGGAGGGAGATCTATAGGGCAGCAAAGACACAAGGGTTATTAATTGGTTAGAAACTTTGGAAACACCTCAGAATGGTGATGTAGATATTAGGACTTTTTCCCCCCAAAATGTGGCAAGATCAATAGCTCCCATAATCCAAGGCGAAATGGTGAGGGACCTGCTACACCACTTAGACACACACAAGTCTTCCAGTTGACTGTAAGTTAGCAAACAAGATGCCCATCTACAAGAAGGGCCAGCAGGAGAATCTGGCAAATTACAGGCCTGTGGGTCTGACTCTTATTACAAGACAGAAATCGAGGTGCTAGAGCATTTACAAAGAAGGTAAATGAAGCTGGTGATGGGTACAGAGAGCAAGTCTTATGAGGAGTGGCTGAGGGAGAAAAGAATCTGAGGGAAGACCTTATTGCTGTCTACAGCTACCTGAAAGGTGGTTGTAGAGAGGTGGGGGTCAGTTTCTTTCCCAAGCAACAAAGAATAGGATAAGAGGAAATGACCTCAAGTTGCATCGGGGGAGATTTAAATTTGATATCAAGAAAAAAATTCTTCACAGAAAGGGTTATCTACCATTGGAACAAGCTTCCCGGGGAAGTAGTCAAATCACTGTCTCTGGAGGTATTTGAGAGGTGTAGATGTAGTGCTTAGGCACATGGTTTAGTGGTGGACTTGATAATTTTAGGTTAATGGTTGGACTTGATCTTAACAGTCTTTTCCAACCTAACGGTTCTATGATCTGAGATAACAACTTCAATCATACTTTGTTGTCAATGGGGAGAAATAAACACTTTCAAAGAACCAGTAAACCAGCCTCGTTTAGGCATCTGTATTAAAGTGAGATGAATCTTGCTTTAGAACTGTTTCTCTCCACTGAGGAAAACTGACAACTTCCCTCTTCTTACTTTTATGAGGATAAGCAGGTCTCAGATAATGCTGTTATTTGATATCCTTCATCCTGCAGAGCTTTCATTTGTATGGTCCTGTAAAAAATCTTTCTTTTTTTCTCTTTTTTATATGTAGGACAGAGTCACAGAAAAACTCATGGTATTGTAAGTTTAATTGATGGGAGCATCCTGAGCATTCCCAGACACAAATCTTTATCCTCTTAGATGTGGCTGCATCAATGACAACGTCTGTAAGTATCTGAACAAATGTCAACTGAATAAACATCAAGCTAAGTAAAGCATAAATAATAACAATAGAAAGAACAGGATGTTCATTTTTTGCTGACTGTCAAGGAAGGGAGAAGTGAGGTCTATTTTTCTCTATTTTCTTCTTGGACCAGGACAAAAAAGCAGTGTTGAAATAATCATTGTCATTACTTAACAAAAAGAAAGTCAACATGTCTCAAAAAAACCCATGCAGTTGGCATTGTTCAGAAAGACAGGGACCAGGAAAAGTATTACTTGTGTCTTCATTGGGGCACGTGGACACTACAAGAATAAAATAGTAAAGACTGTTTAGCTGATAGATAGTAGAGAGGAAGGTAAAATTTTGGTTTAATGTTGGTTCACAGGGGTCAAAAAGGGGAGGACTAGATTCTGTTTCCAACTCCCTCACTGCCTTGGTATGATATTAGCAGACTGTGGCTTTGTTAACACAAATAAGCTTTTGAGAATTTGACCCTTGGATTCATTATCCCTAAAAACCTGTTCTGAGATTGACCCAACATTTAAATACTCTGATATCCTGACAATAAATGTATTGTAAAAATGACAATTGTAGGGGGAGTGATGGTGGGGTGGTTTTGTTTTTATTTGTACTATAGAACTGATGGTCAAAGGAAGAAGCTCTAAAAAAGAAAAGGCTACATGGTCTGAAAGATAAATGAAAAGATCTAGCAGCATCCAATGGTAGCAACAAAATCAATAATAGGACACTAGCTGTCTTCAGATTGGTTTGTGTAGTTGAGCAAGATTTTTGGAAAACAAAATTAATTTGAACTGAAGCCAGACAAATCATGTATGTAGCTTAAAAATCTATAATAGAAAAAAAAAAAAAGGAACAATGCTTTGTCAGTTTCTGCTTTCTCCTGATCACTTTTTTAAAAATCACCATTTAGTGATATTACTTAATTATTTTGCAAATGTACCTCTCTTGTTCTGCTGGAGGAAGAATTTATTTGGTTATAAATGGCAAAATATAATCTTAGCTACAAAGAAGATAAATCCAGAAGGTTAAATTTGCATAATAAAAATACATGGTCATAGCCCATTTTGTTGTAGTACAGGATACACAAAGCACAATTGCCATTTCAGAATTTTTTTCCTTCAGCATCATTCTTTAAGACAAATTACTCTGAATAAATGTTAGCACATGTTCAATGTCAAAAAGTGTCCAAATATTATTATATATTTTTCCTGTAAAGAAGAGAAAAGTTTATAATCCTTATGGTAAAAGGTGAACTGGTTACAGAATTTACTGTAGCATGCCTCTTGAGCATTCATTTGCTTAAACTACAAGAAGCAAATGAAGCTGAACTTACACAATGTTGATTGTGTTTGCTGACCTCTGCTAGGTCCAGAAGTACTGCTGTGTGATTCTGTCACTTCCTTCACAGTTGTAACTTGGCGCTGTGGCCATTGTCCCTTCAGCAGGGAACCCTTGATTTGGTAGATCAGAAGGCATTGCCTGCATCTATCTTATTTATAAACTAACATATGTTACTGTGAGTCTGAATGTTGACTGTCCAGGGCAATGGAAAGAAAAACAGCAGGTCTTATACATGCCTACATGCAAACTGTTTTTATTTTTTTTTTCCAAATAACCAACTCTTTTAGGCCCATCCTTTGATTCACTTCTCCTTTGTTCAAAATCTTGCTCGTAGTGGATTTAAATACAGCATTTAAATATTGCAGCACATGGAATGAAGTATTTTTGCCAATCCTAACCACTTCAAACTCAATAAAACTGAAAATTCCTGTATATAAGTGATGTTTTGCTTCATTACAATTTTCATACTTTATTGTCAAGCAACATTTTGCTTTTGTTGCAAGATAAACTAATGTTAAGTATCCTAGTAGAATTCTGCTGTTGGTCAGGTTCCTTGAAATGTATCTGCATTCTATTTATAGGTATCTGTTTTTAACTACTGATTATTAAAATAAAAAAAATATTTGCTGTTAGTTTTTTTATTGATACTTATCAATGATCTATTTTTTTTTATTTAGTAGCAATCTAAAAGCATAATTCAAAACAAGAATTGTGGTGTTTACACTGTAAAATGTTTGCATAACTTTGCAAGCATTTTATCTGTTCTCAATGCTATGAATTGAGCAAGTAAGAATGCTATGAACTGAGCAAGTAAGAATATTATTTAAAACCTAAATTGTTCTCAACCAAATAAATTCCTATGTAAAGAAACACAGTTGTGCTTCATAGGTGAGGTGTTTAGAGTACATGAAACAACCATATTGAGGTTATCAGAGGGAAAAACGTAGACATGGTGGACGTAAGAAAATACAACAGAAAGGAAAGCCTGATGTGAGTCCATGAAAACCAAAGTTATTGATTTGATATCCAAGGATTCTGAAATAGTATTAACTGAAAGATTTTCTTTTTTTTTTTTCTTTTTGCCACTGCAGAAACTTTAAAACCTTTCATTAGCTAAGTCTAGAGAATGCCCTGAGAGAATATTGATAGTTAACAGCTTAAAACCACCTCAGTTATAAATTTTTACAGCCCTCAAATTTCAAGAAGCCACTGTTCCTTTCTATGGGTCAGGTTATAATTTTAGGTTTGATTGAGGGAATTTGAATTTCAAGGGGGCAAAGAGCTGCCTGAATTCTCCGGAGTAAAAAAAAAAAAAAAAAACCAACCCAAAACCAAACCAAAAAACGATCCCCAAATCCAAAACAAAACACTCTCAAGTATCATATATTATCAGAGTTTAAATCCACAGCAGAGAAGTAAAAATAAGATACTGACTTGATAGCCAACAAAAATTCAGCATTTTTCTGAACTCACAGGCTGTCTTAATTGGAGCTTACTCCTATTTTAAATCAATGCAGACCCAAATTTCTCCTTAGAAATTAACATTGCCTGTAGCTGAATTTAGGCTACTAATAAACTGACAAAGCTCTAGATAACTGTGAACTTTCATGTCTAACTTAGGAACTGTGAGCAATACCACTCCCATGCCTACTTTTGGTGTGTTTCTATTTCAGTAATTCATATACTCATATTCATATATAAAACTTAACTACACACATGCATATATAATTCATATGTTCATTTAAGTATTCCTACGTTGCTCATCATACATACCACAGAACCCAAACAAGGCATAAGTGGCAAAGGAAAAAATTCCTCCACCACCACAATGGAAGACAAACATGGCATGGTAGATCAGCCAATAGATTTTATTGCATTCAATGTTGAAGAACTACATTTAAATTATTGTCTCAGTCTTGTTCTAATTTTCACTAACTTCCTTATCGAATAATTCTGTTGTCTACAGCGATTCTAGACTCTTAAAGTGGTGCAAATCAAAACAAAATTTGTCCCTTAAAATATTTAGTGCAACATTTTTGTTACTTTAATGTAATTCTTTCCTTTTCAGTCTGCTAAAGCATTGCACAGGAAAGGACAAAGTAGTACTTACTTGTCTATCACATTTCAGAATGTAATCTTTAAAAAATACAATCAAATTAAGCAGTTAGATTCTGAACTGAGATTTAGTAAGAACACAATTTCCTTTTGTTGCATCTCATGATATGATGAGCACTTCCCTCATCAAAATTTTGCTAATGAGTACAGAAAAATTGATTAATAAATTATGCACGAGTCTATGTGTTTTCAACTTTACATCAAATCACACTGGCTGAAATATTACAGTAGTTAGTAAGGTAACCACCTACCTATTTTCACGTTTGTTTTGAAAAATGGAGGCTTGTTAAAAATATATACTGTAAATTGTAGAATTGCTTTTTCCATAGCATTACTGTCCCTGAATCCAAATTGCCAAAGATCAGATCTGTCTATGAGCTTTTTTGTTTCTCAATTATAAACAGAAAAGGGTGTGGAAAAATGTATTTCTATTCAAATGAATCCACTTCTACATAATAAAACAAATGCTGTAATGTGATCCTGTTCAGGCAAACAGCTCAAGAAAACAACTGCAAGCTTTTTTTTTTTTACTTCACTGCTATGCTTTATTGCTGAAGTAAAACACTTCAGGGATGTATTAAATATGCATGCTATTCTTTTTTCTAACTTTAGTGTGAGAATTACCCTCAGAACTGTGTTTATACAGTATGCAGAATATAGCAGATCTGTGGCACAGTTAAGAAACCCATGAGGAGGTATCAAAGTTTATGCATCTTACTTCAAATTAAATCTCTGTATCAGCAGGGTGTTTTCCTCTTATCTTTTATAGAGGCAAGGAGATGGGTTGAGAAATGTGTTAGGTGTCTTGTGCTTCCTTGTCATTTTTATCCTTTACTTTCTAAAACTAAAGAGACCTATTAAAACTGTTCATGATAAGCTCTAAAATATTATTTGCTATCATTCGTTTTTACAGTTCTGTGAAATATTTTGTTTTTTCTAGGAGTTCTGACTTGGAATAATTTTAAGTATCTGCATCAACAAAAATAGAATTATGCCTTACATAACCTCCTTTTGTGAGTTTTTAAGCTTTCATTTTAGAACTAAAAGATCAACTTGAAGTCCAATTTTCCAAAAACTTTATGTTTCTCTAGGACTTGATATTTTTTGTGAGGTTAATTTACAACAGCCATTGCCCAAATTCCTTTTCCAAATTAACTATTGACTATTCACATCTTTATTTGAAAACAGAGTTTAAAAGTAGTGTAATCTTTAAAAAAAAAAAAATCTAAATATGGTGCTTAATTAATGACTATTAGGAGAGGCATTTAAGTACCTGCTTCAAACTCATTACTTAATTTGAGTCCCATCAAAGTCAGTGGGAGGTAAGCACCTCCTTAAAGATAAACAAGTATTAACTTGTCTAGGAACAATGTCTACAAATACATATTTGGAGGAATACAACTTTAATTTTCTCATCTGGACATTGCAGGCCTGTGTCCAATTGGGAATCAGTGAAATCCTTGCAACATGGCCACAATAGCTTATTTTGGACAGTTAACTAGGTTATAGGGTGCAAATGATCGATCTTTTGTTTCTAGTCATGGATAATCACTTGAAAATAGAGGTTTCATTAGTCAGTTAAGTGATCTGGATTGTAAATTTTTTTGTGATAATACAAGAGATACCTGCATGAATCACAGAGTGAATCTGAGTGCCACTTTTGGGCTGAAGGTTCTGCTAACATGTGCGTACCTAAAGGCTAAATTACGAAATACCTAATGGTCTTCTCTCTTGAAGGCCTGATCTAAATTCCATTAAAATCATTGGAAAACTTCCCTCTGACTTCAGTCACTGTAGGAGTCCACTTTTACAGCTTTTACTCAGGCAATGCTCCCAGGGGACTCAGTATGTGTTGTACATGGCCAAGTCCTAGATAAAAAGAAAGTGACTTGGGCAACAGACTTATTTTCTATTTGTTACATTAACATATAGTATTCCATGTAGCATTCCATGAGGCGAGATTACACATAAACATCTTTTATCCAAACTGATAGTAAATCCATTTGAAAAAACAATTCTGTTCCATTATGTCTCTTCATGGTGTTGAGTACAACCACATGAAGTTGGATTATATAAAAAAGACTCAGTATGAAACAACTTAATCAAATATGGCAACATCATTCCACTGCATTAGTAATACAAATACAACATATTTTTAGCATATTTGCCATTATCAATCCACTACTGGGCATGGGACTCCCCATGTCTTACATCTTCTGCAGTATCTGGTTGTCTGTACCCCTGCTGTTCCTGATTATCTACCAGATTCTGTCTCTCTGCAATTCTATTTAGTCTCTTCTGCTGGGATTTGCAGGCTTTGGCAACCATTCCAGAACCGTCTTTATCAATCTGTCATCTTTTCCTTTGATGTCACTCTTGTACATTGCCATTCCATTACTAAGCTTCTGGTTTTAGCCTGAAACTTACAAAAATAGTTTATTAGTTTGTAAATAGGTTTCTTTCCATATAGGTATGAGGGAGACACACAAGAATGATCCTTGATGTTGAGATTTTCCAAAATATGTAAATTGTTGATAGATGAATAGAAAATAGAACCCAGTAGATACAGATAAACATCACTTGCAGACTGGAAGAATATGTATGTACATATAAATATTTTCCTTTAGGAATTGACTAAATGTAAAGCCTGATTTTTCCTTTCTGAAAGGGACTTGAACTTCTGGAAGTATGAGATACCCTCTTAGAGAATTAAAAGCTGAGACAACAGCTAAGATATTAATATCTTGTTAATTATATGCAGGGGTGACAAAAGAACAAGAGCGATCTAAGGTCCTCTTCATAAACTAATAAATCACCTTTATTTTCAATGAGAGATGAGGTCCCCAGGCATTTCAGAGTTTGAAATACTACTGTATCAGTACTCATATAATTGCTAGTGATTTTCTCCCTTGCCAGTACTTTTTGATTCCAAACTTCTAAAGTCCATGGCTTTATTTTTTTTTAAACAGCTGATGTCCTCCCTCAGCTTGTGTAGGTTACAGGCAGTAGAAGACATCAAGTCTGATTTATCTACTTCTGTTCAGGAATTGCTGTTCTTTACTCTAAGATGTATCTCTCTCATTTGGTAGGCAAATATAAATTTTTCAGGAGCTAACGTAACCTTCTTAGTATGTCAGCTTGACTGATGTCTTGATGTGAAGTCTTTGTTCATTGACTCAAAACCTATCTCACACAACTATTTTAAATACGCTAAGATTCAAGTCTGCATTCACATCTAGCCACCCTTTTACCAGAAATACATTGGTTAATTGAGAAGTATGAAGCAACTAAAGTGGTAAGAGAATTAAGATGACGTGACTTAAGATAAGCAGTTATTAAAAGAATGTAAATATTCACAGTTTTGCTAAGAGACAGCAAAAAAGCTTCATGATAATCCCTTGGTTGTCACTCAAAGACAAACATACCAAAGATACAAATGGAAAGGATCACAGAAAAATGTATGTGTAATAGCAAAACAATACAATGAAATTAAAGCAGTCAAAGTTGGTGTGAAGATCAGAAATTTCCAAGCCTGAGGTCTGATGTATTAGACTATAACTGTGGTGAGAAAAAGCTTTATCAGTGGGATTATTTAAGTCAAACTGGAAAACCAAAAATACGTGGGATAGCTCTGAGCAGACAAAAAAAAGACAAGAAAAAATACTATTTCAAAAGAAAGCACTTCTAATTTTTTGATTTGATGACATAGATACTAGACATGGAGGAAGAATGAAGTACATGCTAAGGGTGAATCAAGTAAGAAATATGGGGTGGTTAGATTATTTTGCAATTGCAAATAAGGGGATAAGATGGTTCATGTCACGGAGTTCAATTGGCAACAATCCCAATTAATTGGAATTTAGTCACCTATAACCCTCTTTAGTACCACACAGCGTCTTAGTCTGCCTACTTTCTAGGACCACTTTACCCTGAAATTCATTACTTACTCTTCTTCTTAGCCTGAATGCTCACTTGCCAATGACAGTTAATTTGTCATGCCTGCTCAGAAGTGCCTGTTTTGAGGGAACAGGTACTTCTCTTCAGGTTGGAACTCAGATGTGACTCATATGTATGATCCGAGTCCACTGAGAAACCCCAAAACATAAACGTGATTTGCCACTGTCAAGTTTATGTGTAAACGTTATGTCTCATTTAGTACTTGTGATGTAGCTTAAGCATGAAGTAAGAATTTGTCAGCTTGTTTTTTGACCCTGTCAGATAGAAAGGCTTTGAACTTGCATCTCCTAGGACATTGCTGTGACAGCCAATCTGTGGAGTATCCTCTGTAGGAGATCTTACATTTTTTAATGCTAGATCACTGTGCAGTCACAGATGAGAGTGTAATGGAGTTAGGAAGAATGCAGATTAAACTTATACAACAGTTAGGGCCCACGTGTAGGGATGAGACTATCTGCAGAGAGAATACAAAATGCATGCTAGGCTTAGATGTTATTTTCAACTTTTTTTTTTTTTTTTTTTTTTCTTTTGGAAAGAAAAATCCCTACTTGATTAAGTCTTATCCTCTGAAGGTGATGAGAAAAACTGATTCAGGTAGGTGAACATGGTTTGTATGCCTAGCATTTCTTACCAGTTCTTATGCAGAAATTAGAATATGAATCTTCACTGGCTCTATAAGGAATTTGATGACTCTTCTTTCAGGCATCTAAATTTTTGCTACAGTAGTGTTTAAATTGTGTATTCATTGTTGTATTTCATTAACTGAAGAAACTGAGGTAAATAAATATGCACATTTATTGATTTAGTAAATATGTAATCATTTGCCTGAGGTGAAAGTGTATTAATACATGACATGTACATTGACATGTTTGGTACATGTTCAAATTGAGGAAATGGCCACATCTGGCTCATATTACAGTATTAAACTTGGTTATATTCAGTCAAAAAGCAAAAGGAAAGAGAAGAATAAAAACTATGGGATAACAAATATAGTGGAGAAACAGAACAGAAAAGTATAAAATGAAAGTCTCTTAGTTGCCTTCAATCATTTTTATGAGCTTAGACAGAGGTTTAAGTTTTTGGTTTTTTTTTTTAGATGAGTTATTTTTTCCTAAAATCTGTGAAAATGCAGTTTTTATACTTTATTTACATCCTCTTGTTTAATCTGTTAATCTTTTTGTATTCTCATTCTATTCTTTCTTAATCAGTAAAGGTTATAACATAATGGTTTCAATAGGTAACGAAAATACTGGTACATTGTATGTGTTTATTGGAAGACACATTCTATTTAGTGCCCATTTAACCTAACACAGGTACAGAAGAGTCTAGTCTTCGGGAAAAGGGTCGGTCATATTTCTTATGGCTGGGAGATTAAAAAAAAATAATCCCTTGGTCCATTTAAGAACTGGTTTGGGCAGAGAATGACTTCCTTCTATTTAGCATATAGCCTGTTTTATGTCTTTTCCTGAAGTTCAAGGTCTGCAAGCCTGGAATCTGTAGAAGTACTTGGTTACATGTTGAACGCCAACACTTTCCTACCATAATTTTTACTCCTGAAGTCTTTTTGATGCACTGGATACTGTCTTCTGGGATTTTGTGTAACTTGTTTCAACAAAGTAAATAGCTCCCTTAACAGCAGTACTTTATTGTCCTATTTTGCAGTGGAGGATTTTAAATTAAACAAAGCAAAAAAAAAATCATAGAATAGTGATTTGATTTTGGCTAATCTAATCATATGAGAAAAGCTGCTCTGTAGTTTACTGCTGTGTATCAGTATGACCATTCCTGAAGCCTTACTAAACAGAGTGTCTACATGGGCTATTGCTGATTCCTTAAGCTTTAGTCATCTCTAACACCAGCAGTGGCCGGGCTCATAAATTCTTCTGTTCACTCCAGTCTGTGGGTTTTATTTAGCATTCTCTGTGTGGCAGGGTTTTGGTAGCAGCAGGGGTGGGCTACAAAGGTGACTTCTGTGAGAAGACACCATAAGCTGCTTGCATGTATATATACACATATATGTATATATATAAATATACATACACATATATAAATATATATACACATATATACATAAATATATATATATCTATAAATACAGGTATAAAAGACTTTTCTGGTTTTTTTGTTCCCTCTTCCCCACTCCTCTCAGTTCTATTATTGGTGCTCTCTGTGTTGTTTACAAGAACAGAAGACAGAGCATGAATCAAAAACTTACAAAAGCATATGTGTACAGAGGGACTGGAATGAAAAGCAGAGGTGAAAATTCTTCTAGTATGACTTTTCTACATAATGAAACCTGGTTGTAACAGAAACTATTTCAAATATTTGCCAATGTCAGATGAGCTGGAAGTATGTCCTTCCCAAGTGCTAACTCCAAAACATAGAATCATAGAATCATAGAATCATTTGGGTTGGAAAGGGACCTTAAAGATCATCAAGTTCCAACCCCCCTGCCATGGGCAGGGACACTTCCCACTACACCAGGTTGCTCAAAGCCCCATCTTTGAACTCCTGAAGATCACTTTGGCCAGAAGTTCTTTCCTTTGAAGAAAGAGGTAAAAAAAATGAGTTATCTCATAGAATCATGGAATTGTTGAATGGTTTGGATTGGAAGGGACCGTAAAGATCATCGAATTCCAACCTCCCCCCCTGCCATAGGCAGGAACACCTCCCACAAGACCAGGTTGTTCAACGCCCCATCCAGCCTGGCCCTGAATGCTTCCAGCTATGGGGCATATTTAAGCAAAGTCACAGTATAAATAGGCATCAAATAGAGTAATAATCACAAATACTCGAAGTAGAAATTATGAAGGTGGCAAAAAATCACACTAATATAGCTGTCTTTTTATTCTTTGCTCTTTAAGATACATGGTAACCCTAACTCTGTAGTTCACAGAAATCTGATCTGCAGTGCATCTTGTCCTTTAATTTTTCTTAATACGTCTATCATATTAGATAAAGTATCAGAAGCTTCTCAGCAGGATGAATTCTTTATAGAAATGTCTAATCTGTTATGGAAAACAGACATGAGTTTTCAGAGGTGAGAATAATAGAAATAAGGGGAATTGTGTAATATTAATGGTGAATATTAATTGATTACTTGAGAAATAAAAATTTGAACAATAATTTTGAAAAGAATTGCCTCATTTCAGCTTCCTACATCTATATTTAGAGCCTTTTAATTTAGCACTCAAAACCTGGTTGCTATTACTACTTCAGAAAGGTTCATATGAAATCTGGAAGGTCATTCTAGTGACACAGCTTTGACTGTCCCCAAACTGCTGATTATTTTGTAGGCTCTGTTTAATTCCCTCTTGTTTTCAAGAAAGCCATGTGTGCCTGCAAACGATGTGTAATGTTTGTTATTTCTGGATGAATGCACTTAATTATCTCTAAAAATCATTTAATCAACAGATCTCTCCTCCTCCTTCCTTTGTACTAATCACTCTCCACATTTGCAAAACTTTTTTTTTTTTTTTCTGAGTTCTTGTGTTCCCTTTTTTCTTATCTCTGAAGGATTTCTCCTCCAGGGCAAAGCTCTCTCAAAATGAAAAACGTGTAGCTGCTTAAAGCACACTATAAAAGCTTTGCAAATATTCCCTGGTGCATGTTTGAATACATCGATGAGATCTGTCCAGACAGTTTAAAAGAAAAAAAGAGGAAAAAAAATAAAAGAAAAGCACGTGATTTTAGTAACTGCTGCAGTGTGTTGTAAGAACTAATGCTTCAAAATCCCCTACAGTACTATTGGCACTACATTATGGGTAAGAGATCAAAAATGTTCAGGGTTCATAAATCAGATGTACCCTGTAAGGTTAACACTACAATTAATAGCGGCTATATTTTCAGGCAAATCTTAATGACTACATAGGTAAGAAATTTAGAATCATCAATAGAAAGCTTTGCTTTTGCAAAATGACTGTTAATATTGTGGAATCAAATTCATATTTTTTATACAATCTTAACATTTTAAGTGCTGATACCACAATATTTTAATGTGTTGTTATTATAGCACCTGTGAAATGAATAGAACAAGTACTAACAATGAAAAAAAGGTGCATTTTGTTTATATAGTGTCAAACAAAACATCGTCAGATAAAAAAATCTGCTTTTGTGCTTCAGAAAAGCATGGGGCTCTGACACAACCACTTAGGTCATGAGAAATCCAGGAAAATAGTTACCTAGGATCACTTAAAAGGGTATAATTTTTCACAGAATTGCCTAGGTTGGAAAGGACATTTTAAGATCATCTAGTCCAACCAATGGAAAAAAAGAAAACAAAAAACCACACCCACACACACCACACCCAAAACAACACCAACCCAACACTAATCCATATCCCCAAGCACCATGTCAACTCATCTCTTGAATACCTCCAGGGATGGTGACTCAACCACCTCCCTGGGCAGCCCATTCCAATGCCTGACAACCCTTTCAGTAAAGAAATATTTCCTAATATCTAACCTGAACCTCCCCTGGTGCAACTTGAAGCCATTACCCCTTGTTCTATCATCTGTGACTCGGGAGAAGAGTCGTACCCCTGGCTCTCTACACCCTCCTTCCAGGTAGTTGTAGAGACTGATAAGGTCTCCCCTCAGTCTCCTCTCCCCAGACTGAACAACCCCAGCTCCCCCAGCCGCTCTTCATAAGACTTGTGCTCCAGACCCCTCTCTTCAATATAAGAGAATTATTTTCATACTTTTGGCCAAATATAAAGCCAAAGTCTTTTGATTAAGTCTGAAAGAGAAAACAATGACAGTTTTCAAAACTACTTTTCAAATAGGCTTGTTGACATAGAAAACAGTCTCTTAAAGAAATACAGAAATAGTGGTACAGAAAGAGCTGACAACAGAAAATCCTAACAAGTGTTCTTCATCCCCATGACCAAGAAAATTTCTCTACACTTTTTTTCTATAGTATGTTATTTATCCATTTCTATAAATTCATATAACAACCATATCCATTCATCTAAATGAGAATGTCAGTCAGCCTGTTATGTTAATTTATGTTGGTTTATTTTTCCTTGATCCTGCATCCTGGTATATATTACATAAGAGAATATTTTCCCACACCTATACATTTTAGTATTAGTACTACTTATCCCTCTATTATTATTACCTGCAGTGCCTAAAGACATTTGCCATGGATCGAGACTTTATTGGTTTTCACATGGTACAAACACATATCAAGACAATTGTGAATACAGAATAGGTGGATATAGTATTTTTTACAAGGTATGTACTTCATATGATAAAGTACAAGTATAAATGGCTTGCTCTGGGTTAGTCTAACATCAGAGTCAATGAAGAGAAATAGGTACTCTTTAAGTGCAGACCTAATTTAGAAATCTAAATCAAGTAGAAGCTATTGCATCATTTGCAGGTCTATTTTCCTTCATAAAGTGAAGAGGATTCCAGGGATACCAGGTCAGACAGAGATTTCTGCAGTATAGACTGCGTAAGTTACATGAAATAAATCCAAGTCATGGAAAGAACAAAGATATTTTTCATTGTGGATGTTTCTACAGCCAAAAGACCTAATTAGGGGAAGGAAAAATAGCATAATTTAGCATTACATGTGTTAAATATTTTATTATTTTATACAATATTTTGGACATAAAATACCTGTACCATAATCTAAATAGACCGGGACTGTAGTGTATAATTTTGGAGCAAAATGTCTGAGCTCTTAAAACTAGATATTTTATCGGTTTAATTAATATTTCATGGGGAAATTGTGCTAATTTACTAATAGAAAAAAATTCTTTTGGCATGCATTTTCTGTACACATGAGTTCTGCTGATGCAGCTGTGGTTGCATTGCTATTATGGCAATAGACAGACTGTAGAATATTAAAGCCTCTCAGGGAAACAATTGCAGAAATCATTAAGGAAATCTAATTTGCATGGATCCCAAGTCCCCTAAACGTGGTCCCCCTGTTAAGAGTCAGTTTGAAAGATTCTAGTGCTAGTTAATCTTAAATACAAATGTTTTGCCTTAAGGAATAAAGGCTATTATCAAAGAATGGATGTAACATTTATTATGCATTGGGATGCAACATATTTGTTATGTATTGAAACATCCGTGTGACATAGTGATCTTCAAGACATAAAAATAGATTTGATGATTAATTCTATGTCTAGTAACACACTTGATAACAAAAATGCTATCTGAGACAGAGTTTAAATTATTCTGTAGTAATAGGACTATTGTACATCTGCCTAACTATTGAGACATTTAGACTGGATACAAGAAAGACAGTGAGAGTGGTGAGGCACTGGAACAGGTTATCTGAAGTTGTGGATGCCGCATCACTGGAAGTGTTTAAGGTCAGTATGGAGCAGGCTTTGAATAACCCCATCTAGTGAAAGTTGTCCCGGCTTACAGCAAAGGGGTTGGACTACATGACCTCTAAAGGACCCTTCCAACCCAAACTATTCTGTGATTCTGTGAGTTTAGCATTCCAAATGGAATAATCACATGTAAAGAAGCAGCAAATACATGAAGAGACTTTAGACCAGAAATTTAATTAGACTGTTAGATATTATTTATATATATATATATATATGAAGAGGTAGGAATGCTACAAAATTAGTTCTGAAGGTAACAACACCTAGTTTAAACTCTACTTTGTGAAATCTTTTATTGCTGCCTATACTACTAGCCGTTTTGCATTTACACTGCTAAGAACTCCATATTTTTGATTCTGTCTTGTTTCCATTATCCACTAATTTTCCATTATAGTTATTATAGCATTCCATTTTTATGGAATTTAAGTAATCTCTGAACATTAGCACTTTCCTTGCTAGGGCTCTGCCACTTTGATCCTCCTAGTACTGTGGTCTGTCCATATTATCTAAGGACAGTAACTGCCAAATGTCTTTTTTATCTTAGTTCACATTCACCTTGTACTTACTTCACAAAGGTACAAATAATTACAATTGCTGAAACTGATAGGGAATCAAGCCTAACTGGTTTCATTTACACCTACGTGATGCAAGTGAGTATACTACACAGAGAGCAAAGCAATCAAATAGAACAGAAAATGCTGGTCCAGCTGTCACAGAATGCATAATAAAGTATTGTTTTCCCTATTTTCCTGCTTTTCCTAGCTATACATATAAAGACGAGTGGAAGAAGGAATTTTATCCCAGCTTTTATGTATTAATAAAATACAGGCAAAAAAGAAATATCTCATATGGCAGGCATATGAGATATTTATGAAAGTAAAATAGGTCTAATACTGATTCAGGTTGTGTACTGCCTTGAAAGGACTTTGGTCCTCATCCTGACTTTTTTGTGCTCATTTTTGGAACTGAGAGCATTATCCCCAGTAGTGCAGTAGAAACAATTTGTTCCAGGATCCTTAGCCAGTAGTGTTCCAGAAACAAGACGAACTACAAAGCAATTCTCCCAACACGTTTGTCAGAACAATGTGATACATGCCCAAGTGCAATCGTAGCAACAAAGCACTGATGATATTTCTAAAGCACCACTTAATTAAGTTGTTGTTCATGCAGTAAATACAGCATCAGACTCCCAGGCCTGTCCTACTGTGTTGAGGGACATTAGAGTTACATAGCAGGCATTGGAAACAAGGACGTGCTTCAGCAATAATGAAGAAACATTGGAAAAAAAAATCCAAGCAAATGAGGAAACAAAAGAAGCCATGACAAGTAGTGAAATAAAATATTGGATCAAAAGATGTTTTTATTTCTTTTTCTATAAATGAAAGTTCTAAGGAAATTTTCTGCAATAGAAAGGAGTGGATTGAGGATTCTATACCAAGAAGACGACAGTGACAATAGTAAATAAATAAGAACGTGAATCAAACTAAACTAAACGAAACTTTTCATTTTCTTTGATAAGGAAAGTGGTCTATAGCTACAAACAACTGGTGTAATTAAGACAGACTGAGTGGCTTTACTTTCTTGGTTACTAACAAAACATGTTATTTTTCTGTTGTGATAGACCTACTCAAAGGGAAAAGGCATTCCACACCTTCTATTTATTGCCTTTTTAAGTCTCTAAATCATAAATCCAGATACTTGAGAGAGATAGGCAAGAGCTAATTTGTTTATGGTATTAGCACTTAATTGTTTGTTGTGTGAATTGTGATGCAAAATAGCATTTAATAGAAATACTAATGAGAATTTTACTTAAGTCTATATAGCTCTTTGAAGGACTAAGAATGGTTTATTGGAAAACGAAGTCCATTGCATTTGCAAATATATTTTTCAGTTTCTGGGCTTATTGAGTATCAAAGCCGTAGCAGGCCCTTCTACAACCCTTTTGACAGGTACAGGTATATCTCACTCTTCCAAGACAGTGATTCTGTGGACTGATACATTCATGCTCATGTTATTTAGGTAGAAAATTCAGCAGGTATGCCTGTCTATGCCTGCCTCTGCTTGACTTCATAGGTAGGGAGGCTGTGGAAGAATATTGGCCATTAGTTCAGCCTTCTTCCTCTCTATTCTCTTGAATGAAAGGAGCATTAGAACAACTGGCTTCAGAGGTCTTGTTTTTTTTTTTTTTTTTATACATGCTGCATGGTAATTTAAAGCATTTGATTGCATGGGAACATACCTCTTAATGATTCTGATTTGTGTCCTTCATTCTACATTGTGATGGAAGCGGTCTGTGATTAATGAACACCATAAATCTGTAATTTATCAAGTAATGTATTAGTAATTCTATATTCCAGTTTACAATATAATATTTTTAATGGCAGAATATTATTTTTTTTTAATCTGAGTGCAGTTTTAGCCATAAGTATAGTCTGTCTTTGTCCTTTGCTTGAAACCATGAGTCTATTTCCTCAACTGATAGCATTACATTGGGAATTAAAAATTTTGGGATTGGGATTATACAGCACTGAGAAAGGCCTGATGAGTCACTGCATATATAAGGATACTATCTAGTATTCCAAATACGTGTCCTGTATAATAGTAATGGGTATTGTTTGCTTTAAGTCACTTCTACAAGTTCTTTATTGTGGATTGTTTATTGATGAAGATGCTTGCAGGTGAAGGGGAGTGAGTGGGAGGAGGGGAGGGAGGGAAGGAGCAGAGAAAAGAGAAAAAAAAAAAAAAAAGATATATCAATATGACTAGAAACAATAACAACAAACCAAGCCCTGTTAAGGAACTGCTGACAGTCCCTCTGGAAGTGCAGCACATTTAGTAATCGCTACTACAGATTGATAGTGGAACTTAATGGTTGTAGAAATGTGGAAAAAGATGTGCTTAAAAACAGTGATCTCAACAGAACGATGAGAAATGAGAGGAAGAAAAGCAAATAGAAGCTAAAAGAAACCAGTGTGGCTTTTTTTTTTTCCTTTAATTTTTGTTTTGCCCAGAGAGTAAAAGAGCTTGATCAATGTAAATAGTTAAATATGTACCTAGTATTTTCCTAATGTTATTTTTAATCTATACAGATTTTTTCCTGTTACCTTTTTTTCTTTTTTCTCCCCAGAAATGCTATACTTTTACAAACTAATTTTTGAGATAATCTCTCTATTCTGATGTACAGAAAAAAAAATGCCATGTATAGTGTTTCAGAAAATAATGAGTATACTGTATCAATAAAGCACTGAATGGAATCTTGTATTTTAAAATAATTTTATTTCTTAATATTGTTTTAACAAGTAGATCCATGTGCTCTGTAAGTAACAAAAAGGAGTGCCCTGTGCATATGGAGCACTGATCAAAGCATTTCCCCAGACTGATAAATTTATAATGTTACATTCAAAGTCTTGCAACCAAAGTACGACAAATGGTTACCAGATTTGGGTAATAATGCTCTTAAATCTCTTACACAAGAAAACTGAGTTTTATCTACACCTTTCCTTTGGTGTTATGCTCATTTTTCCGGTGTCCCTCTGATTCTTAATGTTGAGTGAGCTGTAGTTCAAGTAGAGAGGTGGTAGGTGTGGCAATGAATAGTGACAACCAGAGTTGTAGTTGTGAGGAGATCAATGCTGATGGTGGTGGTGTGTGTGTCTGTTCCCTGTGTCACTGACACCTCAGTGTTGTGGTCTGCTTGTTGCCATCTTTTCTTTTTTTTTTTTTTTTAGCACTGTCTGCCTCCTACTCGTGGTATCCCAGATGAGGCTTGAAAGTTGCACAGCAGCGTCCCCCCCCAGTGTTGGATGACACAAAGCACTATTGTGTGTTCAATACAGTAACTACCTGACAAATAAAGCAATCTCAGAGAAGCCCGGATACCCAGCAGAGTAATATGACATACCACATAAATACGATGCATATGGCCCTCTGTTGGCCATGGTTAACATTGTATCTACTGAGCTACAATCAGGTCTCCTTCCTATCTTCCGTTTTGTGTCTTCCTTTTCCTGTCGCTCCCTCATAAAATCACAGAATCACACAATTACAGAATGGTAGCAGTTAGAAGGGACCTCTGGAGATCATCTAGTCCAATCCCCCTGCCAAATCAGGTTCACCTAGAGCAGGCTGGACAGGAACATATCCAGGTGGGTTTTGAGTATCTCCAGAAAAGGAGGCTCCACAACCTCTCTGGGCCATGTGTTTCAGTGCTCTGTCACCCCCAAAGTAAAGAAGTTTTTCATCATGTTCAGACAGAACTTCCTGTGTTCCACTTTGTGCCTGTTGCCTCTAGTCCTGTCACGGGGCACTACTGAGAAGAGCCTGACCCCATCCTCTTGACACATGCCCTTTAGATATTTATAAGCTTTGATAAGATCATCTCTCCGTCTTCTCTTCTGCAGGCTAAACAGCCCCAGGTCTCTCAGCCTTTCCTCATAAGAAAGGTGCTCCATTCCCTTGATCATCTTTGTAGCCCTGCGCTGAACTCTCTCCAGTAGTTCCCTCTCATTCTTGAACTTCTTGGACTTCCTTCGACCTGCTGGCCATGCTCTTTTTAATGCACCCTGGGAGATCATTGACCTTCTTGGCCACAAAGGTACATCTTTGCCTCACAGTCAACTTGTTGTGCACCAGGACTCACAGGTCTTTCTCTACAGAGCTGCTTTCCAGCATGTCAGTAGTTAACCTGTACTGGTGCACAGGGTTATGCCTACCAAGTGCAGGACCCTAGTTACCCTTATTGAACTTAATTAGTTTTCTCTCTGCCCAACTATCTAACCTGCCCAGGTCACCCCCTCTCTCTCTCTTTCCTTTCTCTCTCCAACTTCCACCCTGCCTCTCCCTCTCCCTTTTCTTCTCTTCAGTTTTCTCTTCCTCCATCTTCCCTTTCTCTTCCACCTTTCCCTTTCCCCCTTCCCCTTGTCTTTTTCTTCTCTCTCCCTCACTTCTGTCTCCACATCCCATGATGATTCTCAGTTATTCAAAATAGGAATTTAGCTTAGCACGCAGCCTTTCCATAAGTTGTGATTATAAAGAGCACTTCCAGTATCTCTTTTCTCTTGAAGAACTTTTTTCCTAATTAACTTTGAAATCCCAACCATATCAAATATGAGTGAAAACAGACTTTTGGGTTCAGACTTCATTGAATAGGGACACACTGATGGCTGGACTTATAAGCACATCTGTACACAAATTATAGAAGCTCTAGTATGATTTGGTAAGTCTCAGTATCCTAGAGAACCATCTGAAGCAAAAAATTAGATTCTCTGATACAGTAGATTTTAATAAATGCTAAGAAAATACTTATATATTTACAGTTTGCTCAATTTTTTTTCACAATTGAACTGTTAAATGATTAAACTTCATGAAAAGTGCCATTTGAAAGTTAAAATTTTGAAAGTTTACCTTTAAATTAAAGTGTCTGTTAATAGATATTTGTTTTCATGATATTTTTTTATATGTGTATTACACCGCACCATAAAGACTTATCATGAAAAGGCCTTATTTTGGATACAGTATCATTCTAAATCTACCAGTCTTTGTAATATCTTTAACAATACTGATATATGAAACTGTAATGAATAGCATTTTGAAGCACAACAACCTCTTTTATAACAACATTGTTATATGTATTACTTTGTGGCTATCTGCATTAATTTGTAGCACATTTGCCAGTCTTATGCTTTCTGTGACTAATTCAAGTCTCTCAGCATTGAATTCTTAGGTCACTACTTTCTGAAGAACTGCAGTGACTTTTCATCTGATATATCATATAGTAACTTCAGATAAAAGAACAGTGTTGCACTTGCACTTCTTTATAGCTCCTATCTTCTGTAGGAAGTCTGGAGCTGCTTAATGGAGATCTCTGCAGGATAATTTCAGTTTTCGCTTTGAGGAATTTCAAAGATGTTTTCTTTCAAATGAGAAGTTTCTATATTTCTGTGACACTATAATATGCTTACACATGAGATACTATATTGCTGCTATTGAGGCCAATCCTTTGGTATTTTCCAGTAACACTTAAAATGTTTGACTGAAGGTCTCATTCACATTTCTTTTTACCCAATGCTTCCAAATAAATCTGGAAGTTCTGCATTAGTCTGAAATAGACCTAAAATTTCTAGGTTTATCTTTTAGATACAGAAAAAAAAATGTTTTTCATTTATGCCAGACATTTGTTCAGTAATTCAGTTTATAACTACTTTTCTCCAAATATTTTGAACTGAAAAATAAGTAAATTAATACCAGACTAGACAAATTCTCAAGATCAAACTTTCACCAACCTACTTTCTTTAGCAATCTTCTAAAACATGTAATTGATTAAATCACTGGCAGTGTCAAGTACATTCACAAATGAAATTGCATCATTGTAAATAATGTATTTCCATTTCTAATAAAAGGCAATAGTGTTTGTACTGACTTGACAGTCCTCAGGATGCTTAGAACTCTTCTGATCTAGTCTTGGCAGAACTAGTTTTAGCTTGTTGTAACAATTCCCTAAGAGTAAGGGAATCCCTTTCTCCCTTCCCCTTAACAGTACAGACATAGTCTATCAGACAGGCTACAAGAAGTTGAGATAAATATGTCTGACCTGCAGGAAAGGTAGTATTTGAACCTCACAATAGGCTATGGATAGTGAGGGGAGCAAGCCAAGATTCTGTTCAGCTCAGAATTGAAAAAAAAAAGACATTCTGACTTGTTTGATAAGAAGGATTGTAATGGAGAACTGGCTCAAAGGGTAATGGGATGAAATCAGCTGAAATAAGGAATTGTTTCCATAAGAGGAAAAGGAGTTCACTCAAGACTTTAAATAGGACCCAAGCTTTGTTAGTCCTGGAAGTTTTCTTATAAGAGGCAATATTAACTCAGTAGGATGATAAACCTATCCTAAAAAGATTGATTTTTTTAAGAGTCGGGTTTGTTTTTTGATAACTAGAGAATGGTGAACTGGGATACTGAAGTGGCATGTGATGGATTTGTTCATGTAAAATTTCAGTGATATGAAACTTGATCAAGTCAGGCTTGGAGATAAGTGCATATGACTCTAATATGTAGAACATGCTTTTCTGAAAATTTCTCAGCTTCTTGTACATGGGAGTACTCAAACAACTCCAAAGCAATCAGTCCTAGGACACATACAACATCTGCTCACCATTAGTTCAATGTTTTCTTTGCTAGAAGAATACAGAAATAAAGATGGAGTTGACAGAAGGGTGAAGCAGCTGAGACTTGTGTATGTTTCTGATAAAAGTCTACTTTAGAGTTAAAAATGTTTACATTGATAGAGAACTTCATCACTTAAGCAAGATAGCACCTTTAAATTTCGATGTACTTCATTCAGTGCTCCTTTAAGTATTTTAATACATGATTCTGCATGCATCAGAAGACCAAATTGATACAACAGACCAACCACACAGACAGAAGAAATTGCTGGACTTATATTTCTCAGGATAACAACAATAATGTCAGCTTTATTCCTTATGGTATGGGGTAACTACAGGATTCAGTACTAAGAGAAAACAGGTGGAGTGGAAAAAAGTCTTTCATAACTTCACGGTTTAAAAGTTAACCCTCCTGTGTAAGCTAGTTATCCAGATTCCTGCTACAACCTGTAGTGCAAAGTGGACCCTTAAAAACAGTCTTTTAGTAACAGATTTATGATCCTTCCGTCTTAATGCTTCCCAATCTGAAAAGGGAAAATAAAAGAGGGAAAAAAAGACTAACTAATCTCAAATGAATCACTCTCTGGAGGTGCATATTTCTGTCTACGAAATGCAGAGGGAATCTGGATGACAGGCTTTGACCACAGAACCAACAATAATGAAAATATTTTTTTTTAGATTAATTCTACCTATGTTTGTACACCAAAAAGATTATACCATTCTGAGTAATCACTTGTTCTACATCACTTGGATGAGAATTATTCTAAACAGAACAGCAGGTTGTATAGTGGCACAATTTGAGGTTGTGTCCTCTCATCCCATCAGTTGTTACTTGGGGAAAAAAGATCTACATCCACAATAAGCACTAAGGTCTCTCCTCAGCCTCCTTTTCTCCAGCTAAAATAGCCCAAGTTCTCTCAGCTGCTTCTTGTAAGACTTACACAACAGACCCCTCATCATCTTCATTGCCCCTCTTTTGACATGCTCCAGAAACTCAATTTCTGTCTTGTAAAGAGGGGCCCAAAAAATACTATTTGAGGTGCAGCCTCACTACTACATGGGGACTAGTCCTTCTGGCCACTGTTCCCTGTACAGGCCAGGATGATAATGGCTGCCTTGACCACCTGGGTACACTGCAGGCTCATATTCAACCAGCTGTCAACCAACACGGGCACACTGCTGGCTCATATTCGACCAGCTGTCAACCAACACTTCCAGGTCCATTTCCAACAGGCAACTTTCCAGCCATTCTTCCCCAAGTCTGTAACACTGCATGGGGTCATTGTGATCCAAGTACAGCACCTGGGACTTGGCCTTGTTGAACCTCGTCCCATTGGCCTCAGTCCATTGATCCAGCCTTCCAGATCCCTCTGTCAAACCTTCCCATGCTCAAGCAGATCAACACTCTCACCTAACTTGGTGTCATCTGCAAACTTACTGAGGGTGCACTCAACCCCCTTGTCCAGATCATTGGTAAAGATATTAAACAGAACTGGAATGGAATTAATTTTTTTCATCATAGCCCATGTAGTGCCGTGTTTTGGATTTTGACTAGAACATTGTTGATAACATACCAGTGTTTTGGCTGTTGCTGAACAATGCTTACACAGTATCAGGATTTTTTTTATTTTTCCACTCTGCCACATGAGCGAATAGGCTGCCTGCCAATTGGGTGTAGTGAATAAATTACCTCTTTGCTCTGCTTACATAATCAGCTTTTTCTTCACCTCTTAAAACTGTCTCTGTCTCAATCCATGGTGCTTCTCACCTTCCACTTTCTCTCCATCCTACAGGAGAGGGGAGTGAGCAAGCAGTGGTGTGGGTGCTTGGCTGCTGGCTGGAGTCAACCCACCACAGATGTAGATATTAAAAAGGAGACAATTAAACAGCTTTAATATTTATTCAGTGTGAAGCTTCCTCACTTCCATGATTGTTTTCATAAGCATATGCTTGTTTTATTCTTGACGGTATTGCACTCATGGCAGCTTTCAGTATGTTTAGTAAACAAGAACCTCTCTTTAGTTCAACCCGAGTGAGACATGGGCTGAACCAGTAGAAGATATCAATGTTAAACAAGCATGGGAGAGAAGAGGTAGCTGAGAAGTATATGCAGTGCATGGTAGCAAACATGCACAAATACTTTGTAATGTAAACCCTTCTATATCAATCAAGTTAGAGCAGTCCACACTGTCAATAAATCCTAAGGGAGAAGCAAGTAAGAAATGTTACCTGAAAAAAAATTTTGAAAACCTGAGAGAAGAATATGACACCAGTTTTCTCCTACAATATTGTAAAACAGATTGTTTGAGCAGAGTTTTATAGTGAGTGAAGGAATAAAGTTTTAGTAATTACAAATTCCTAAGTATTTTTTGATAGGCATACTAGCTTGTATCAATCACTTTCATGAGCACATTATGACAAGTCAGTCAAGTTTCAGCCTAGTACTTTGTCACTGTTTTATCGTGATCGATCACAAAATACAACTTCTTATATATTTTTCCTCCTTTCCCTTAAGCTATACTAATATTTATTTTCATGCTCTTTTAATGTAACATTAACAATAAAGTAATAAAGTCAACTGTGAAGAAATGAAACTGCAAAATGTTCATGTGTGCAATCACTGAGCCAGGAAAACAGTGTTGTTTAGATACTTGTGCATGTGTTCTTTCATTCTACTCAGAATCTGCAACTCCATCTGGTTAGGTTAGTTTTCAGATGTTAAATGACTGAGGAATTTCTCACAGGAGAATTTACTTATTCTTTTTGCAGTCTTTGCACTTTTGAAATTTCAATCACAGATATTCTTTGCTGAACTTCCTTCCAACGAATTTATCAGTAGGCATATATGGAATGCAACCATATTACTTTCACCCACACATCTTCTCTTTGTAACAAAAAAACAGAAGGTACCCACTGATTTTTAACTATCTACTGCAGTCTCTGCAGACCTTGTTTCCATTATCTGGAAAAGCAGAACTCTGGTGCAGTGGAGGTATGCCAGATCTGTATCTGGGACACAACAATTTTTAGGGGACTTAGATTTTTCCTTGAAACGGAGTTGTCTTTTTTCCTTTGACTTAGAAGATGAACAAAGGTTTCTGAAAAAATAAATTCTAATCTGTCTCATTTCTTTCCATTACTCATTACTAACCTTAAACTTTAAGAGACACCATGATCTGAGAATACAAAGCTTATTTCATCTCTATTCAACTAAATACAAGAGTCTTATGAAGTTCAGTAAGCTGAACAACTCAGTGACTTTAAAGTATTTATTAAAACTAAGACCTCTATTTTTATTCAAGAGTCATTTTATTACTGAAAAATATTACTGACGATCTACTCTAGATAAGAACTAGTGAAACAGAGTTAAAAGACTCTTCAGATTTCCAGTCTTCAGAGAGTTATATGCCATCTAAAGTACATGGAGGACATTCTCCACAATCCATTTCCTGAATTCTTTTTCTGTGTCTCTGTGGCAGTGCGTCATGGAAATATTCATTTTGAAGTTTGAAATAGCTTTCCTATTTTCCAGATATCATTTGAAAAAGAATCCCCATGGTCCAGGAAAGCCAGAAGAAACCATTTTGAACTAGTGTGTCAATTATGACAGAGTGCTGACAGCAGCATGCAAAATAGTACATTGGAAAATCTCTTTCACTTTCTCCCTCTTGAGATGATCAGCAAGAAGTCATTAATGGAATTTTCCACATTATGCTGTAAGAGTGTTCCTCCAGTAAAATACATTGAGATTTTAATAGGACTTTCATTTAAAAAGAGAAAAAGATGCTTGAAGATTAATAGCATAAGATCTTATTTTATTTAATGTAACCATGCTGTATTGCAGGTTTATGTGGCATACAGAGTTACAAACTGTGTGCTTTAATAAGGAGAGTATGCTATTATAGCTTTGCTGAAGGGATGGAAATATATTTCATGGATACGGCCAAAATACAGCAGCCACATGGTGCATGCTTCACTACAATGTGTCACTACTAAACACTTACTTAAAAGCTGTAGGAATTTTAAACAAATATGGTTACAGCACATAACCAAGCTGAAGTCCACTATGTCAAAAGATGGGTCTATAAGACGACATCAGGATCCAGTTTTTGTTTAAATGAGAGTTTGGATCCAAGGCTAGATCAAAGATAGAATTTAGATATTCCAAGGTTTTGGAAACTGCTGTTGTAACAGTTTAACAAGTGTCTGGAAATTTAAAAATAATTTATCTTGTCCTGAAACTATCAGTATTCTGGACTAAAGTTTTATCACTATGGATATGGTCACTCTGATTTTTACCTTTGTGAAAACAGAAGCTGAAGAGAGACTCTTGTCAGTTTTAGACCTAATTCCACATTATAAATATATGAAAGAGTTTCAGCTAAAGAAATCAAACTAGAATTTTATTTTCTATGTTTCAAGTATTGTTCTTGAAATTTTTATTTCAGTTACCTCTTTTAGTATGAAGTTATCCAGTTCAACAATGGAGTAGAATTAACTCTTTTATATCTAACTTACAGATTGTTGGGTTTTTTTAATAATTTTCCTCAAAAATTGAAACTCTAAAAATATAATATTTTGTGATCTTAATTTAGAGAAAATCTGGTGCTCATTCTTAAAATACTGTTATGAATTCTCAAATATGGTAGAATTTGTCTAGTATATCCTTATATGACCAGAAATTATCAAAGTACTTGAAATATAAATTTGAGGTTGTATATGTGCTTAAACTACAGCTATATTAGCTTGCTCAAATTAAATATTGACATAGCTAATCAAAGCACTGCAATAAAAACATTTGTGCCACAGAAACTGCAGAAACGTGTTTGTAAGCAGTAAGTTTATTAGTAACGTGTGTAGAAATACAATAATTTACTGTTAATCTAAGGCTGGTTACCACACTATAGTGCAATTTTTTCCAGGATCCTCAGTAGGAACTGGTGATTTCTCTAACATTGATCTATTACAAAAATAAACAAAAAGCACTGGAAAATCATTGTAGCATAAAATAATACATATCTTCCAAATTTTTAAGAAAACCTTTAGAACAATATTTCTTGGACCTTAAGAATATTACTACATGACTAGCTAAATTATTCTAGGTTTTTTGTAAATTTTAAAGAAAATTACTCTTTTTTTTTTTTCCTTTCTCGCAAGAGCATCTTATATACATTTTGAAAATCAGGTTGGCAGTTTTTGCAAGTGTATGAGTCTAAGCTCTTTAAAGATACTAGAATTGGTACTGTGATCTTCGAAAGAGGAAAATTAACAGTAGAATATGATTATATTTATGTAGAAATTATTCTGTGAGCTTTGACAGACAGATTTAGGTGAACAGACTGGGATTCAACTGGGTAATAATGGCAGACAGTTATACAATTAGGACATTAGTTTTGAGGATCCCATAATTCAGTTCGCAAATGTCAGTAATATGTGGGAATTATATATGGGAGCTAGAAAGTTCAAATGTGCTTGTTATAAACTTCTGTAATTTTGATGTGGTTGGTGGCTGTTTCAGATTTGTTATTTATGCTTCCTTATATCCAAGTTGTCAGCCACATGAGAACAAAAGAACAATGTGCCTGTGAAAATGCAGCATGTACATAACTCTTCTATGTACCTACTTAAATGTAATGGCCATTGATTTCCTATATGAGAATCTCTGGTATTTTTTTAATACATGTAAGGTGGCATGTCAATTTGGTAGTTATTTAGAGTCCTGTACCAAAAGTACAGACCATAGTACAGAATAGATTGTTGGCTTAATACCTTGTCAAAACTGTATTTAGAGCAGGAAAATTTAGCTGATTGGGACCTTGTTTATAACAAGCCCAGTAGTCTGAGACAAGCAAAAAGTCATTCTTAACAATAACTACTCTCTCTTAACATATTCAGCAAAACTGATAAACCAACTCTTCAGTGCCTACGGAAATAAAAAACTGAATGCTGTCAGAATTACCTTGGTTTTCCCCTTTCTTTTTCTTTCTTTAGCTATAAAAGAAGTTGAGCTGCAAGGAGAAATTTCTCATCTTTCTGGAAAATGTATTATCCTATTAAATAAAAAAGAACGTGTAAGGGGAAGGACTGGAGCAATCTTAATGGAAGAAAGAGCTGTTAGACTAAGTGAGTCAAAATGGGGAAAAAACTCTAATTATTGCATAATATAGTAATCCAATAATCCTGTTTATAAACATATTTGTCTACAGTTTAGACAGCTGACACTGTAAAACCAAATGCACCTGAGCATCTTAATACAATCCATATATCATACTAGAAGCCACTGGACTTCTAAGAATGACCCACAAACCAAATATTTTGCTTTCTTTCTCTTAAAAAACTAGTTTATTGAAGTCTGGAAGCAATACTGACCTTATTTTCAGATTTTTATTAGTACATTTGCTGTTGACATAATATAGAAGCGAAAACTATCATAGGGATGCTGTGGATGGCTGCAAAGCCGGTGCTTACATCTCTGTGGGGGAAAAAAGGTCCTTAGCCACTTTTAATCATCCTTTTATTCTCCAAAGGAGTTATTATGATAACTAACTCATTCTGAAAATTTTATGACTTACAATAAAAAAAAAAATAATTTACTAGAGAAATATTTTTTAAATCTAATGTATTTTTAAAAATAGCTAAATATTTGTGATTATGTCTCTGGCTATGTGCATTTATAAAGCTTTGATCTTGTACTCCTTAAAATTAAGTGAAAATTAATTTCTGAATCTGTGTTCTACTACAGTGACACAAGTACATGATAAAGGTACAAGGCACTAGGCAAACCTCTGTAGAGGTTTGATTTCAAAGAGGTGGTGTAGATTTCAGGTCACGCTAAAAGTGTTAATCACTGCAGATCTCCGTAATGAGAATGCTGTAGCTGCAGTCTTGCCCTCAAATCTATAGTTAGCAAGCTAGATTTTCCTTCTGTAATCAGAATTTCCAATCACATTGGTAGAAGAGGAAACAAAGATAACATAGGAAAGAAAAAGAGGAAGCAAGGAAACAAAGTTATAATTTATAACCCTTAGCTTAGCTTTACCTGTTGCAATGGCAATGTGGAAAACAGTCCGTACCTTTTGACAGTGTTTCCTCTCAAACTGCCTAGCATTGAAGGATACCTGGAAGACAGAAAACTCCATTCTTGCAACATAGAGATGATTTCTGCTGAAGATTCCTAAATTAGGGGCCATACTTGTGCATTCCAGACAGCTTATGAATTCCCAAGTGTCAAAGTAATTACAATCTGGAGATTTACAAGATTAAAATAATAAAATTATTATAATGCATGTGGGAGATAGACAGAAAAAGACAGAAGAAAGCTCAGTGTTACCAGAGCATAATATGTGAATGCATTTTAAGATGAACACTGCAGATTTGTGTGACTTCGGTGACTTAAATGTAAAAGGCACGAACATCATCCATTTTAACAGTTCCTTTGGAGCAGTTTTTTTTTTGTAAAAGGTCAAGGAGAATTAAGAATAATGTGGTTTTGTAAAAGGAACCTACTGAAATCAATGCTATGTTGCTTGCATAATACAATTAATTATGAAAAATATGTAAATTCACATATATTTTAGCAATATTAAAATTAAGCTGCACACCTTTTCATCTGACTATGCACATTATTCTAAGATTAAGACACAAAGCTCATTAGATGCTCTTTGTGTTCACTCTTTGCTGATATTGACAACCTTAATGCCACCACTGAGCTGCTGTATGGACTGGTCATTACCTAAAATCTTCGTTACCAAGTTCCTATCTACCATACTTATATTTGTGACTGTCAGACATCAGGCATGCTCTCTAGCTTAAATCAGACCATTGTCATTAGACACTAGAGTAATTAATGTCTCAAATCACAACAGCTCCCAATCTATATTCTATTTATTAAATTGAGCAACATCCCCTACCACTTATATACCTTCTTCAAAGAAATATTGAAATTCTAAGTAATACATGCATAGTTTAGGTTGATTCTAATCATACTTTACCCATCCAAAACTTCAGAATGCTGCATCATTACTCTGTTTAAGGATTAAAGTCATCCTTATCTCAAAACATGTGAAAAGAAATGAAAATATTTGTTACAAAATCCAAAACATAGGATGTACAGCCAAGTGGCAGATATGATAAAAATAAAATTTAAAATATACATAATTTTCTTAAAGTAAGATCTAATTGTAAACCTTTCTCTTCCCTTCTCTGTACACAGCTGATGGATTGTGGATGCTTACCCAAACCATTATGCAAATTCCCCTGGGTTGCAATTACAGACTTTTGGTGAATCGGGCTTCCTTCTGTAGTGCATCCCTTTCTTGAGGTTCTATTGATATCTTCCTGTTTCAAAAAAATTGGCTTTTACTTATTTAGTACCTTTGATATCACCTTAGGTTTTGTACAGTCCTAACCACTTTAGAAGTTCTAAAAGCTCTTTGGTAGATTACCTGTCATATCTTAAACTTAATTATTAGGAAATCATTACCCATCGAAAGATAAGCACTTTCTGTCTGGAGAAGAATGAGCTACTCTATTGTAAAGACTCTCTGTATATAGAAGTCTGTGGGACCATGTGAATTGACAAGCACACTTGAATTAAATGTGGAAAAAGACTTCATGCACACTATTGATGCTAACTCTTGACTGAGACCAGAGAAAGCAGCTATGTCTATACTTCCAATTAATGAGAGGTAGGGACCTCTAGGTCTGTCTAGTCATCTAGTCATCAACCTACATTAAGAAAGATTATACTGAGTCATCCTTTAGTGACCAAGCCTTAATATCTGTATAATGAAAAGAAGTAAGCTGTTCACTAAGATGTCCTGGATTTCACTTTGCAGGTCTACAAAATGCATGTATCTCCAGATTAGCTTTATTGAAAATTTAGAAACTTACTTTGCGTGGCCTGGATTGCCTTCCTGCCAAATTAGGTGTGCTAGATTTCACTCACAATATCTTGACTCTAATGCCACCTTCTTTTTGGAATAAAAATCAAAAAGTGGTCTCACTCGCTTACTGCAAAATGACCATGAATTAACCCTTAATTCTGAATTGAATAACTTCATTCACAATTATATTTAAATAACAAACTGGTACAAAAAAGCAATTAACATAAATTAAAACATAAATTTTAAAAAAAACCAGCTCTTGAAAAAATCCTAATTAGACACCTACTGACTCAAAATCTAATCCTGCTGCCATGGAAGTCAGGTCATACATTATTTTAATTTCTTCTATCTAGCTTGCTGTTTTCTAGTTCTTATAACAGCATATATCACTGCAGCATCTAAGTGTCACTGAGGAAATAGTAACTGCTCTAACAACTGGCTAGTGATCCAATTTTTTCTCTCTATTTGTCTTAAGGCAGTTAGAGCTAGGAATGTAGTTTTATTTACTGTGTTTTCAACCATGTCTTATCTCTTTCTTTTTATTGTCTTCTGTTTTAACTCCTCTTCCATTCCTCAGTTCCATCGTTAGTGATATTTGGGGAAATTTATATTTAGTTGAAAGGGTGTTAATTTTAGGCTTATTTTAGTCTGGTCAGATAAAGCTTTGTCCTATTGTTGAGACAGTATTGTGCCACATTTTTCAAAATTATTGTCAGGCTGACAGCTCCTACAGAAGAAGAATTGTAAATGCAAGTCATCATTATAAGTACAGATAAACTCTCTGAGATATCTCAGGCATTAGACATCGATAGAAATTAATTTTTAGGTAACTGATATCGGGTGACTGTTTTAGTAGTAACCACATTAAGCAGTGTTCTGAGAGGAGAGGTTGGTGATTTTTATTTTTTTTTTAATAGAAATAAGGAGATGCCTACATTCTGAATATGCTTAATTTTTTATTATTATCATGCTGATACCACAAAGCCAAACATTTACAAGATTACAGGAGAATGCCAAAATGTGATGATCTATCACTATTACAATCGCATGGAAGGGTATCTTTTATTAACCACCACTGAAAGGAATTATTAATTCTTTGTAAAGAATGATCTGACAGTCTTGTTTGAAAGAAAATAAGAATGAATGAAAACAGGTAGCTCACTTGAAATCTACAAGTTTCTGACATTTTATTAACAAATTACATAGGATGTAACTTGTGGAAGGTAACATCAGAGACATGTACCAAAGAACCTGCAAACGATAAGAGACAGGTCCAAACAAAAAAAAAAGTCTTTCAGGTTTTAGAATACTAAAACAAATAGACTGCTCAACCACTACAGACATAAATTTTGTATGTACTAATTAAGACCAGTGACACCTTGAGTCTCCTGTTTATGTACATTGCACTATCCACAGCACAATTTAGATTCTCACAGCTGTTAGCAAAAGTCAGTCTTAGAACAGTACTTTAATTAATCTATGCTCATTATCATGATGGCAATCTTTCTGCAAATAGAAAGTCAAAGGAGAAGATGTATCATTAGCAAAATTTTTAGAGCAATTTGCAGGAAACTGAGACATTAAATATTTTCTACCCTTAGTGAAGTTCTTTGATCTGTAACAATAACAATGACATCTCTAAATACAACCTTGAAATAAATACTTGAGGACTTGCAAATCTGTTGCATAACAGAAAATGTCATTCACACTAAACAGCTGCTTTCTCATTTCTTAATAAATTAAGGGGTGTTACCTAGACCATATGGCTTTATGATGATCTAAATATTCTTCCAAGATTATGAAAAAATATCTCTTGTTAGAAAAGAAATATGTAACTGTGGGAAAAAAGCTATGCAGATGTGGTTTGAAATCAGTCCATTCTGTTAAAGAAAATCTGCACAACCTACTTAATATAGAGTCCGCATTTGTCTTGCTCTCTCTTTTTCTCCTTCTTCCTCTCTCTATGTATAAGATATATAGCATAAAAATGCATGCTGTTCTTTACTGGTATTCTATCAAAAAGTTAAGTAACCAAAACCTACATTTAATCTGAATTAAATGTAAAAATGTAAGACATAACCAGGGGGAAATGTAACAGAATGTTGTGGTTTAGTAGTAATGTTTAGTAATCATGAACAGATTTATTACAATTCCAGAAAATTAATTCTAGGTGTTGTACTTTAAGAAGAAAAAAAATAATCTGTAAATGTCTGGATATCCCCCACTAAAGTAACAAATTATGATTACATCTCTCCAATAACTAAATAGTTCTTAAAAAAACATACCAAAAGTTCTATGATATCAGTCAATTAAGAAAGGACAATGAAAGAAAAGGAAAACGGATGTCACAAAGAACTGCAAAACTCCAATAAGACAGGGTTTAACAGATATTTTTTGCCATTTACTTTTAAGCAGGCAAACAAACAGATCCCTCTTCAGCTCATTTATTTCCTATAAACAAAAAATTGAATACAAGCTTTAAGAAGTACTAATTTTCTTTCCAATTACATCAATAGTATGTACATGCCACCTCTATGCCTCAAACATTTATAACTCTTTCTCTTAGTGATCACTTGATGAGGGTTTAAAAATGGACTAGAACATTATTAGAATCTTGTCTATGGTGGAAGAGGTTTGTGTTGTTCTCAATAAGATTCATTCTTGGATTGGATTAAGTGATATGTTGAATGTCTTGTTTTATTTAATACATCTTTTGATCTGGAAGGATGGATATTGAAATTGAAATAAATACAGTCAATAATATTCTTCAAAAGGCCTAGCAATGTATGTTACTGGTAATACTGTGAGAACAAAGCTAATGTGGATACATAACAAGTAGTCAATATTTTTAAGAGTGGAACTACTGATGTATTTCAATCTGTTCTATACTAATAATAGCTCTATTAGGTATCATAATGAAATGTGTATACACTCTCAAAGTAGAAAGGGGCCAAAGAAATATTAATTAATAATAATACTGCTCTTACGAGTTATCTTGTAAAATGCCATCTTTAGAATGTCACATACATGAAAAAAAATAAAGAAAAAAATTGAGTTATGGAAAATTTTCCATAAAAGATAACATTTTTAAAATTACAGCAAAGTGTTTCTGCATTGAATTATGATGGTGGACACATCAGGTTGAGTGTCCACTATCAGGTCATTAAAGTGAACAGATTTTAAATTGCCATCCAACATTTGTAGTCTCCAGTATTCATCATGTTTTCAAAGCAACTTGGATTAATAGTACATAGTTTAAAGAGTAATGCATAATTCAAATGTTCCCGCTGACTTTGTCACTACTCAGATCACAAATTTAATGCTTTTTTTAGCTGAGGACATAAATAGCGGTGCATCACAGTAAATATAATTTTGCCATTAGTAGTAGAAGGCCATAGACTTTGCACTGACCTGACTTTGCAGGGTCTCAGCACTTGTCTGAGCTTGTCCTGTCCTGCCTGGTTTTAGCTCATCAGTACAGCCAGCGGACTTCAGAGAGCAATTAATCTCACCCTAAAGCAGACATTTACATTTGATCAGCTGATTCTTGGTTGCTTTAATTATGTTATTACAGATTTCCCCCACGTACTGTAGATGTGTCCCACTGGTCCCTTTCTGATTTGGCAGCCTGCCTGTTACAATTGTCCTTGTGACAGTGTAATATAGCCAGCATTGGGAGACAGAGACTAAATCCTTTCTAGGCAGGCCTTGATGTTTCCTGATGAAAAACAGAGACAAATGTAGGTAGCAAAACTTAGTCTGAGCTCAATCTACCTAAAATTTACCAGGTCTGGCAAATCTTCTCAACTTTTAGGGATTTGCCAATTCAGGTAAGTGAAGGTATGATCAGAAGGAATGGATACACTTGCGTGAAAATAGAACTTTAATACATCTTTAAAAATATCTTTGAAATATGATGTATTTTTTTCTATCCAACTTGCATCTTTCCACAGAGTTTTGTTTATGTTTTTAAAAACATAAAAGAATAATTTTTAATATTTCATGTCTTTAACTTTATTACCCAAAAAGGGAGAAAAAGAAGATAAAAGCAAGAGAATCTACTATAACTCAAAAAGAGGCATAAATATAAGACCCAATGTCAATTCCTTAGGTGGATATAAATTTTATAGATATATATTTATAAAGTTATAAATATATTTTACATATACAACTAACAGTGCTGGGTATACCACTAACAGTACTGTATATTCAGGTATTTACTTCTTATGCTTGTTAACGTTGCCTATTATATAAAGTATAATCCTGAGCTCACAAAAGTCAGTTATACACATGTGCCTTATTATTCATAAAATTAAGGAACTTAACTTTAAAAACTTAAGAAATACATCTATAAAATAAATCCATAAAACATTTACAAAGTCAATATTTCAGTGAATAAGAAGGGTCTGCAGACACATAAATCTATATGATTCAGATCCTGTAATCATTCACAGCTCTGCTGAAGTCATTGCAATAATTTTTTTTTACTGAATGAAAATGTATTTCTAAATATTTTTATTCTTAATCATCTCATTTGTTTCTTGTTGTCTCAGCCTTATCTACAATTTTCTAATTTATTTCTAATTATATAGAATCATTTTGTACCTGGCCTAATTTTTATAACTATTTCCCATACAATACCTTCCAACAACAGCTTTTTAAAGCCTATGCAATGGGTTGTAGTTATGTGATTTCCATTAAAGTCAATAGAAAATGCACTACTAAAATCCTTGTTTGCGACTTTGAAAATTTAAGAGCAAGAAATGAAATAAAAAATTCAGTGGCTCCAAAAGGGTCTATGTTTGTAGTTAAACTTACTCAGTATTCACTGTCTCAGCTTGCTGAGCTGGAACCTGCGTGCTTCGCTGGACACTGTAGTTTCATAATTGGCACTGCTGGTTACCTCTGAAACAATCATCCACCAATTCATGGGTCCCAGGATAATATGGATTGGGCCTCAATGTGCACAGTTGTTTTCAAATTAGGCAGGAAAATTCCAAGAAAGGGAAGGATACATCATTAAAAACAACTTTAAAAAAAAAAAAAAAGGCAAAAAGAAAAAAGCTCCATTCATATTCTCAACATTGCTTTTAACCTCTAGTCAGAAACAAGTCTGAAGCTACTTTGCAGCATACAATATATTTTTGTTCACTTGTCTGGAATTCAAGAAATAACAAATACAGTATAATGAAAAATAAGAAATAAAAAGGGAATATGTAATCTTTTTTTTTTTTTTTTTCTTGAGGGACATAATCACTGAAAGAGACAGCATGCTTGCACTGAGCACCATCTGAAAGCATTGCTTGGCAAAGAAAGTACCCAACAAAGGATGTTATGTATTTTATATAAGACATGGAGACAAAAGAATGCAAAGCCTGAAGCCATTACAAGAGTCAAGTTAGAAGCATTAGACTACAAAACACTCATACATTATTAAGTATCTCAGCTGTGGCATCTGAGTACTTCTTAATTCCCATTTCCACTGAAATAAAAATTGTATTTGTTAATCATTAAATGGGACAATAATTAAAAAAAGAAAAGGGCAAAATCCAAACATTTTTGAATATAGGAATTTTAGGAAAATAACATCTCAAATACTCACCAAATATTTTGCTATTTTGGAGTGATCTCTAGGGTATGCTACTACTTCAGGCATGTGTATGGCACATACTTAGGGTCTTAATTTTGGTATACTATGTTGAAAGGTGTTTGGCAGGAAGAAGTATGAAGAGACAGAAGGGAGAAGGCAGGTGTGTGTGATAGCCTGCACATTTACAGCATAAGGAAAAGATATTGGAGTGAGTCTTAGACAATATAATTTATTTACTTTGATACACTACCATATACACTCTCTCCTCATGATTTACATTCATCTCATGGGTTGTAGTAAATAACTTTTTTTGCCACCTGTTTGTTTGGCACTCATGAGTGATGATAACACTTCTGTTTGGGGTGTAAAAGGACTGTACCAGCTGAGTTTCAGTTTTAATACACCATCACTTGGCCCACCATCAAGTGTCATGCTGCTTCATTGACTCCACCCTTACTCTGCTAGTTTCCATTTTTAGTTAGATAATTTTGTAAATATATTAGTGTTGATTTAATTAACAATGTTAGTTGAATACTGAAACCTTTTTCATTTTGGCAAGATAGCCCTGGGTCCACAGTAGTGCCCTGAAGGCACTCACAGGCATCACTTCCCACACCCCTGGGGTTTCCCCAACCTGTCTATGGCCCAGGACCCCCCTTCAACCTCTAGGAGCATCAGCACCTGCCCTAGTGATGCCACAGAATTGCCAGTCTCTAACTCCCCACAGCCCTGCCCCGCTAGACCTCACTGAGCCAGGCCCACGTCCTGGTCTGGCCTTGGACCATCCCTATCCCCAGGAAAGTGCCTAATGCCCACGGCTGGGGCTGCTCCTGTGCTCCTTGGCTGCTCTACTCCTGTCTACACAGCCCACAGGAAACAGCTGGCCTGTGCAGCATCCTGATGATAGTCATCTTGAAATTGCCCAGGTTCATGTATTGATTATGTGGGGATACTCTCCAGCAATGATCCACCCACAGTTTTGGCATATTTATTTTAATTTGAGAACTGCTGGAATCATCCTCTGGGTTCACAGAATCACAGAATCACAGAATCTTAGTGGTTGGAAGGGACCTTTGAGATCATCGAGTCCAACCACATAAAAA
>JAOQGH010000001.1:167670172-167687257 GCA_025769975.1 Gallinago jamesoni
GCCTCACCAGTGCCGAGTACAGAGGTACGATGACTTCCCTACTCCTGCTGGCCACACTGTTCCTGATACAAGCCAGGTGTATTTGTGAGCTTCTGTCGGTTTAGACCTCCACTCAGTTCACAGGTTTTTCTTATGAGAAATTGTCTCCTCTTCCCTAAAACAAAAGTCACAATTAACTGTGAGATATACATTCTGAACAGTGAGTAATAGCATGAAGATTCAGCACAATGGCAACCAAATAGCAGTCTTTAAGAGATAAAAAATACGTATTTGAATATAACCTAAAAGCTAAACATTTTCCCAGAAAATTTAGACCAGTATGATTTCTTAAATCCATTATAGAAGCAATATTGTTTAGGGAAAACCATCCGTATCCCATATAATCACCTAATACTCTGTAGGATGTTCTCTGATGGCAGAAAGTTTCCCAAGAAAGATTATTTTTGTTCAGGTTTTATTGTATGTTACAAGTTAGGAAAAATGAAGCGCATGAAGAAATGAATTGACATCTTCAGGAAATAAGCTAGCTTATACATAGGAGTATTAAAGTGACAATAAGACAGGTACACCATACAATGAACCTCCAAGGACAGGAAAAAGAAACGGAAATGAAAACTTGTATGAAGAGATAAGGAGGGCAAGTTAGGTTAACAAGATTGTGCTTATGGATGATTTGATTTCAACCTATTTCAACCTCCCTGGTATTAATTGGGAAATCTCTGAGGCATGCTGTATAACGGAGACAAAAATGAAAGATTTAGGATTTAGTAAATGATTGCTTTCCTAAACCACTGTGTTAACAGCCCAACATGGAATAGTTTTTGCCTAATCTAGGTTGAATTTTAGCCAGTGACTAAGGCACCAGTGTAAATTATTAAAACAATAGAATACAACAAACTCAAATGTCCACAGTCTACTGTACACTTATTTTGATGTGTTTTTAAAATTTTTATTGTATACAGAAACATCAGGTACACAAAGATATTTGAAATCTGGAATAAGAAGAGAACAGTAAAGAATAGTGTAAATAGTGAAGTGAGGAGCTATGGGTGTTTTTACCAAAGACACAGTAAATTGTTGTATAATATGGATTGCTTGATAATATTTTGAAACAAAGAAAATATTATTGAGAAGTCTAATCTACCTATAAGTCATTGATTTTAAAGGGCTGTGACATACATACAGTTCTAAAATATATTTGATGTACATGAAATCTTAAATGGTGTAGACAATGTCATCACTAGTTACGGTTTTCAGTCTATCACACATAATAGCACCACAAGGAGGAATAAATGGAAGACTGTACTGTTGTTACCTAAAAAAAAAAAAATGACTGGACCTCTTGTGTTCCTTATACAGGTCTATAGCAGTATAAAAATCCCTCTATTGCAATATAAGTACCATGGCCCATGCACATAATTTGATATCATTAACTGCCACATAGTATTGGGGAAAAAAAAAACTAAAGTCCTTACTCTGAAGATTTGGAACTGTTTTATGATCTTGCTCAAAAGTAGTAAGATAAAAGACTATAGAATCTTTAAAATCTTTACTGAGTCATGTTTGAAGAAAGTAAAAGTCTGTAAATTAATGAACATTGACATAAAGAAAGGTAATTACCTCTTAGGAAACAAATGCCTACTGATTTTTTTCTTTACATTTGCTATACATTGAACAGATGTTTTGTTATTCGAGACACAGCTCCTTGCTGAAGCCCAAATTAATGACTTATTTGAGATAAAGTTTTCTACAGGAAGATTTGGGATTTTTGTAGTATGTCATTCAGAGTCATAAGATATCCTGAGTCCTTTTCCTGACGTCTCATTCTGTATGTCTTTAAAAAACTGAGTCAAAATTTTTATAAGATTGAAAAAAAAAAGGAATAGGTTTGAACAACGATTAATATTTACAAAGAGATTTTATTACAGTAAGTCAACCCTGCTATTTGTATTGGATATTAGCAACATGTATTTTCATCATAACTACAAATGGCCTGAAAAAACAAATCTATAATTCTGGTATACACAAATATCTTTCCAAGAGAAGGATGGTCATACAATCAAAGTACTCTGATCTTTAACATCCTTGGATTCAGCTCATGGTAGGCACTGCTCAGATAATTTAATGGGTCACGCTTTATTTCTCTAACTGCAAAATGAGATAATATTGTTTCTCTCTACCTACTTTGTCTTTGTAAAATTTAAGTTCTTCTGATTGAGATATTTCTCATCTTACAGCAGTACCTATAATTGTACCATGATAAGAGTCTGAATTTGGTAAGCATCTCTGAATGTCACTTTATCTAAAACCACAAAACATTTTAAGAAGTCAGGTATCTAGAACATCATCCCAAACACTTACTTTGATGAGTTAAATGATTAATAATTAATATAATGCACTGAAATAGTCATTAGAACAGAGGCTGGAACTTACTGTCAAGTAGCAGGAAGAGAAGGAAATGCTTTTTGAAGACAAACCGTGAGGTGAGGTTGACCTCAGTGCAGGAAGAAGTAGTAACTTCACTGATGAGGTTGCAGTTCCAAAGTAACTCAGAGGGATTATCATTAAGTTTAAGGTTACAAATTTCATGAAACTTAAGGTTACAATATGGAAAAATATTTGGATTTTCATGATTTAGAAAACAGTTAAAGTGAGTAAAGGAAAAGGATTTGACATCTACATTTAATTAAAGAAAATAGGGTCATGATTTTGGGACTCATGCTATTACATGTTTTACCTGGAGCTCTGCAAAATTTAAAATACTAAATTATTTTTTGTCTCTCACCAGTGTATTTTTCTTAAACCTAGTGCATCTGAACAGTGAAGATTTTAATGAATATCTTAATATGCATTTCAATAAGAAAGATTGAATAAGGTTGATTTACCATTTTTTAACCTTATGTCTTTTTCAATGAAAAGTCTTCTGGGAACTGTAATGCATATAAATAGGAATACCTTCTCAAAACTGGAGATAAAGATATGAACTAAGTTCATTCTGAAACATCCCCCTCAAATAGTAATAATAATAACAACAATAACAACAACAGTAATAATAGTAATAATAGCAACAACAACTGCCCGAGACACTTACACCATCAAAGACAGTGTATTTTTCTAGACAGACCAATGGAAGACCTCTAAATTCAGGTACAGGGAGGCCTTTCATCTGTCTCGCGTCCCAAGAGAGAATTCTAACCAAAACAGTGCAAGGCAACCTTCCAAAGTATCTAGACTTTTATGGAAGTAAAAGACTACTTTGCTTGTAAATCCTATTAATAACTTTGCAACTCTGGTTTGTTCTTATTGTGGTGAATACAAATTATCCAGCCTTAAAAGGAATGTCAAAACCAGACTGAGTCTACCCAGTGTATAACTGATTGGAAATGTATTTGTGCTGACAATGCCTTTTAAAAGTATGAAAAGGAATTCATCTTTTAAATAGCATGTAGGACGTGCTATTACTAAGCAATAAATTTTAGAAAGGATTGACCTTTGATATAGAAAGTCTTTTTGGTATGCTGTCTTGGTAGGTAGACATTTGCTTAATCTGAATGATATGGTAACGAGAAAATTTGCTGACACTAAAAAAAAAACAACTGATCCCATGTATCAGTTATCAAATAGTTTATAGAAGATTACCTCTTACTACGAAACAATTCAGAAACAAATGCTGATGATGCAGCCTGACATGGCTTGCTTCAAAAGACTGTTTTCAAATACATTTATTTTTTCAGATCTGCTAACTGGAAAAAAGTAGGAAATACAGTCAGGCAGTAGAAGGCATTTTCCATATTAGCGCAAATATTACTCCTACAGTTCTTATTCTTGTAACTTCAAGGAATGTTACTTTCCATTTCTTTCCTTAGTCCTCTGAATATTTACATTTTTTTTAAATTATGCAAAATTTTAAACTTAATGTGAGACAAAAAATCATTGCTTCTCATATATTGTTGCAATTAACATTTCTGATAAAGAAAAAAATGCTTATGTCTGTGTTAAATGTAATGAAATTATCTGCTGTTATTATTCATTAATGTTCTAACCATTTCCCCCTAAGAAATATTTAGTAATCTAAAGAGCATATGTTTGTGCAAATTATATTCTCCCTTAAGATTTTGTAGGAAGCTCATGATAATAAGCAATTACATGGTATTTCTTTAGCTTAAACTTCGAGATTAATCACAGAAAGATTTTGTGCATAACCTTATTGCCAAGAATAAGCTTTAATGTGACATGTTTATCCTCAATTAGGTTTTGCCAAAGAGTCTTCTTTGTACTATTATGCATGTTTGTGTTTAGTACAAAGAGAGCATATTCTCTTACAGATATATTAATATAAAAGGTATTCTGTTGAGTATACAGCTTTTAGTGAATAATTAATTTGATAAAAGTATTTTTTCTGATTAGTTTCTATGCACAGCCTAGCTTTTGATAATCAAGATGATAATACAATATCATAATGCAAACAATGTAACCAACAGGTGAGCCCTATGCTGCACATTGAAGAAATGCAACTTTTGTAGTTTTATCTTATTGTTTGTAGATGTCAGCTAAACCTTATTTAATATCTTTTTTTTCACAAATAATTTGCATGTTTGAATGGTTCCATGTCTTTAGGTTGAGAGAGAAAAAAAAATTCTAACTAAAAATTCCAGTGTTCTGTATTTTTATTTGACATCATCAAAATGTACCACAAAGGCAATATGTCACATTATGTCATAATATAAAATGACAAGCTCTATACAAATACATGAACAGCAAATCTTTTATCTGGTATTAGTGAAATTACCAGCAAAGATATAAACATCTTAATTTACAAAGGGACTAGATATTGTAACTAAAGGTGAGAGAAACCTTTTAAAGAGAATGACTACACACTCACAAAGTAGCATAGCAGAAATGGAATAGGAATGTTCTTTGTAATAAAATAGATGGCATCATCATTTAAGCAGTCACTTTTTCAGTGATGATTTTAGATTCTTTTATGTTGACTGAGCATTCTGACTTGACTAGGTCTCATAAAGCAAAAGTGATTTCTCTGGAATGCAGAGAGGTTTCTATTGGCAGGACGTACTTTACCAAATGTAGAACACTATGAGAATAAACTTACGGCTGCGAGCTGATCACTGGTGAATTCTCAAGAGAAGACTGGTAGTTGTGACTAATCTCTTCCAGCTTCTATCTGAAGACAGATGTGCTCTGTAGGAAATGATGCAATGTAGGGAAAGAAATGAATCATTACAGTACTGAAAGCAGCGGGATATTAACTGTAGTCTTACAGAGGTTGGAGTAATAATAGCAAGGATTGCAGTAACTTAGATATCACTTAGAAATAAAGATAACTCCCCAGGATAAGACAGTACAAAAATTCAAACATAAGTGATCTTCATTCAGGTGAATATAAAAAGAAAGCATAACCTGTTTGAACAAAGATTTATTTGGATTATTGTAGTATAAAGTTGAGGAAAAAGAAACCAAAAAACAAAGAAAAGGACATTACTGAGAATTATATTAACTGTTAATTTTGTATATGTGTGATCATAGAATCATAGAATGGTTTAGGTTGGAAGGCACCTTAAAAATCATTGAGTTCCAACTCCCCTGCTATGGACAGGGACAGCTCCCACTAGACCAGGATGCTCAAAGCCACATCCAGTCTGGTCTTGAACACTTCCAGGGATGGACGATCCATAACTTCCCTGGCAACCTTTTCCAGTGCCTCACCACCCATATCATGTAAAATTTCTTCCTGATGACTAATCTAAATCTACTATCTTCCAGTTTGAACCTATTACCCCTTGTCCTGTCGCTAATGCCCTTGTAAAAAGTCCCTCTCCAGCTTTCTTGCAGGCCCCCTTCAGATACTAGAAAGCTTCTATAACGTCTCCCCAGAGTCTTCTCCAGGCTGGACAATTCCAACTCTCTCAGCCTGTACTCATAGGAGAGGTGCTTCAGCCCTTTGATCATGTTTGTGGCCCTCCTCTGGACCCACTGCAACAGGTTTGTGTCCTTCTTACACTGGGGGCTCCAGACCTGGGTGTAGCACTCCAGGTAGGGTCTAGCGTGTTGCTTTTGTTAATAAAGGCAATTAGGGTAGTATTTGTTGTTTCAACATATCTCTGTGAGATTTCGAAGTCTTAGCTCATTTTTTTAGCTGGAGTTATAAACAACACAGAGATATAAGAGCTGTCAGAGCATAAGTTGCCTAAACTACCCCCACTACTTAAAGTACAATGATAAATTGTTTTACAGATGATTTTTTTTTTTTTTTCCCCCACTGATTATGAAGAAAGCTTAACTCAGACCAGGTAATTTCTCTCCCATGACACCTCTCTGATGACAGCATGAATCTCCCTCCTGAGGTCTTGTTTTCCTCTGTTCACTAGAGGAAGGAATTTAGATGATTATTTTATATGGATTAAGGGGGAAAGATGTCAGTCACAGAAAGAAGTGTCCGCAATTCCTTTTGAAACAATTTAAAAATAGAAAATTAACGAATCTTTTTTTTTTTTTCCTAAAATTTGTATTTCTGGCCTGAACAGAAACTAGAACTGAAAATATCTGTGAAAACTCTTTCATAAGGTTAATTTTGTAGATTGAAGAGCTAAATTTATAGCTTTAAAAATTCTCTTAACAATGGTAATGATTGTTCAATTAAAGTTTGCATATTTAATTCTGTTTTTCTATCTTAAGAAATTCCTAATTGTAAATACTAGTATTAAATTTGTTTTCTGACAGTGTTAACTTACTGTTATGCTGTTGTCAGAAGATATAGTCTTTTAGTGTATTGTGCTTTTTCATCCTTTTCATTTTAAATACTACTGTTTTTCAATAAATATTTTAGCCTGTGCAGGCAGATGAACCTGTATGAGTAGATCTCAAGTTAAAACTGACATAGTGGCATATACTTCAAATACTATGTGAGCTCAGGGCTGAAGTTGTAAACAAAAATATTTTTGTGTTGTGTGTGCATGTTAGTATTCTGTAATTTTAATTGTCATCAAGTGATGATCCCAATTTGGCAGTAAACAAAGGTTACATAGTGTGACAGTAAAACTAATTTCATATTGTGCTTTGAGGACCTGAACTATAACATAAAAGAGTTAGGGTCAAGTTTCCTCCCCAGGCTTTGCTGATACATCCATATTTCTCACTTGTGCATGCTCAGGACATACGCTAATTTCTCCTTTTCTAAAGATATATTTTATTTCCATGATACCCCCTTTGGTTTAATACTACCTGCTAACAGCAAAAAGAAAAAAAAAGGCAAACAGTGCCAAACTGTTAAAATATTTTACAATGTAATATTTCAAATTTTACAATTCAAACTACAGGAAGATTTAAATAATTTGACCTCTGCTCTATATTTGAAGTTTTAATATTATAGAATTAACGTGGATAGTGCTTGCATATTGTGCATTCAAATATAATAAAAAAAAATTAAATACTTAAATAAAATATTCCTTAAATGAAAGGGATGATGGAGTTAAAAGTCCAAGTCTAAAAACTACTAATTAAATTTAATAGCTATTCAAAAGTCAATCAACACTTTGGATCTTGTCATACAATCAGGATGAAACCATTACTGATACAAGGATGAAATTATTTCTTCCTTAGAAGTCTCTATCAGAAATGAAGAGAAAGTGCATTATCCTCTAGGGGCCAAGTCATTTGCCTGCAACACTAGAAGAAGTATTCAAGTCATGAATTCGGTATCAGTCAAGAATTCAGTATCCAGTGAAGGTGGATAACCAAGAATACTGTTATCATCATCAGTAGTGGAGGATCACACCCTTGCGTATTATGCATAAGGACTGAAATAATAGGGTATGGGTGAATCTAAATAAAAATCTGACATCCAGTAAATTGTTTAAAGGTCATTTCTAAATGTGTTTAATACTTTTTCTTTCTTTTATATATCCCACCTTGTTTCATCTTTCTGATGGCTTAGATGGCTTATGACATGAGTTTACAAAATCGACAGAAATAAGTAAAAAAACTCTTGTAACAGTGACAAGTAAGAACTTACAGCTGGACTGATGTGGTCTTCAAACTACTTATTATCTGTTCCAGAAATATATTGGTATTGCTAAGTCCCTAAACAGCAATGTATTAATTTCCTTCAGTGTTTTACTTATAAACAATGCTATTCTGTGTGGTTGTCAACAGTAAGGATTTTTAGTGGACCTACAGAGATATATAAGGGAGAATAACCCTCTTCTGCATGTCTCACTGTCTGGTCCATATGCTGCCTGGTCCCCTAGAATGTAAATCAAATGAGCAGATGTGTAATTTGGGAATGTCACTAGCAGCATTAAATACTGAGTATGTTTTATTTTGGCACAGTTTATGTAGAAACCTACAGTTTTCCTGGCCTCTGCTTCTCATTTGCCAATTATACGGTTTCCCCTTGTGCAAGCAGACATTTTGTCATGTGGATGCTGTTTAAAGTAAGCCAAATGGCAGATTCTGGAAATAAAATTTATTTAAAGCAAAATGTGCTAGGTGAATATTTGTAGGTTAGATGAAAATAGGCCACAGAGAAAAAAAAGTCACATCCTCTAAGCTGCCTTCTCTGCTTGACACTCAAGGCAAGAAGAACTAATGAAACCATGGCAGGAAATGGGAACAGTGCTTCCATCTTCTGCTGTTGACTTTTATAAAAGAAGGAGAAAAAGGATTTTGCAACAAAAAGACCTTTTAAAAAAAATCAGTCCTTTCTGTGAAAAATAAGAAGTTTTATCTGCCCCAAACAAACCAGGTTTTGGGAAGAGGAGGAGCTTGGATTACAGCACTTCCAAGGTACGAGAAAATTTCATTCCAGGACTGTAAGCAATACAGAGTAGAGGTGAAAATTTAAGGATTAGGTGGGAGACACAAAGAACAGATAAATGTGTAAAACTGATTAGATGACTAGGTGTCAGAAGAAAAAGAATCATGAGTTGTATCAATTTTGGTATTTGTGTGAAAATTACTATGGAAAGGATTGAGATTCTCAGGGAAAAGCTTTTGTTAAGGTAGCTTCTGTTAAAGCTTTTTTTCATCTCTTCAAGCACTGCATATACATATCTTTTTCCATAGTATAGATACAGACTAAATATGCCATAAATATAATAGTATTTCTCCATGTGTGTGCGTGTTAGTAGCACCTTTCCAGACTTAATCCTTTCTTCTGGATAATATTGACACTATTTCTACTTTGAGAACATACAAATACTTGTTGCTAAAATTTGCAACATTAACCTAGATAGAAGGTTTAAAGAACAGAAGAGAGAGGTGGTACTTTGAGGAAACAAAAGACAAGGGAGAGGAAGATTAAGATGACATATATTGACATAAATAGAAATTTCTCATTTACATTCTTCTTTAAAAATTTATGCAAACTGGTTTAGCTCATATTATTAGTTATTTCTACCCTAAAAAGATAAATCAAATATCAACCTTCATTATCAACAATTTCATTGTACATAGGTTCCATAGGTGATATGAATTATGCCCTGGCTTTGTGGTTAATTTGCTGGTAAAGATAAATACATTTTAAAGAATAAAATAAATATATAAATGTAAAATAAATTTAAAAATTTAAAATAAATTAAAAAAATAAAATAAATTTTAAAGAAGTAGTAAGGATTCTGGGGTGGAGATAGGAATGATGGCACAGTGGAAATGTTGCAGTGTTCAAAGGTAACGTAGTTGGATGAAAGTATCAGATGAACCTCAGTGTTTCGGGTAGATAAGTGAGTGCAAAGAAGATCCAGAGGTGAAGGAAGCAAAAGGAGAAGCAAGGCTAAGACAACAGAGGCAGAAATTATTTGAGAACTCTACAAAACTTGAGACTTAATGAAAGGAAAAGAAGGAATTGAAGAGGAGAGGCATTTTGATTGCCATGGTTGGCTAAGGTGAAAACACTATTTCTTGCTGCAGATGCATGCTGAATGGTAGAGCTCCACTGTTAAGATGATTTGGAAAACCATGACTATCACTTCCTTTCTCATCTACTATTATCAAGACATCAGACAGATGGGGTACAAATTAACTGAAATCTTCATTACATGCTCTGCTTCTTGTATCATCTACCATTTAGCCATTGAGCTTCTTTTTTTGGTGTCATTTTTTTCTCTACTCAAGGGTATTTACTTGCAAAATGACATTTACTTATAAAGTGACACTCTTTTTCTCCATCAAGTGACATTTCTATGGCACACTGTGCAAATATTTGGCAAAGATTTGCTGAATCGATTGGAAGAAACAAAAGAAAAACATACAACAGATGTTGATTTTCTTGTTGCTGTGACTATTGTTTTGAGAGACTGACAGAGAATTTTCAAGTTTTTCTGTCTTCTTGGCAGCAATATTAAAAAGCTTGCCGAACTGCAACACACATACTTTCACCTTCATTAAACTGTTTCTGCAGACTCCAGATGAGGGAGGCATATGTCATCTTTCACAAGATGAGCTGTTCTGAAAACAGCAAACCCATTACATTGTTGTCACACATCAATTGTGGAATTGGATGGACTAGCTTTCATGTATAAAACTGACCATAAAAAAATCTTTTCTCTACCATCATAGAGGTCAAAGAGCCATTACATTTAGTGACCTTCAGAAACTGTTTGCCATGTGCATTTTCATATTTGTAGCAGAACAAGAAAGAGTTAATCTGTTCCTGGCAAAAACTCATTCTTTAAAGACCCCATACTTTTGACTGGATCTTTAATTCACTATATTTCACACCACTATATCATATTCTTTAAGTTCAATTTCAGAGAAAACAAAGTAAAAAAATATGAAGTTTTTATGTTGGCTTAATGATTTTTGATAAAATTTAAAATTTACAGGAAAATAAAGGTGTCTGGATGTTTATCCTAAACAAAATAGTCATCCAAAATAAGAGGTTCCATTAATTGGCTAACCATAGTCATCTAGAGTCATTTTATATGCCCAAGGATGTCTGAGACATCTGCACAGGATCTGCAATACACAGCACAAGCCCTTGTGGGATACCCAAAGGCTTCTAGAATAGCAACTGGACGCCAAAGGGAATACTCTAAGGTATCTCAAATGGCAATAAAGTCTTTAAATCCAAGATGCTTGATTTTCTTGCTTGGGATTTTTCTTTATTTATATTTTTCTTTTTTTGTGAGTGAAATTCATTGCCAAGTTTTCTGCTTCAGACCAAAAATGGGATCAGTTTTCACACTTTCATTGAAAGTTTTTTACCTTAGTTTTCCCAGCTTCCTCTTCATAGTGAAGAGCTTCTTATCAGATCCTTTAAATATTCAAAAATCACCATTTAGGTAAAAAACTGTTTCTCAGAAAGGATAAGCCCTCTAGAAGCTAAACTGTATGGGCAGACTTAAATTAGTCAGGTCCCAGACTTACCCCACCTAATTATATTCAGTTTGTGCCTTACTTCAGAGGATAACTGATCCACAGATTTGACTCTAGCCTTAATTTAGTTTGGGACTCTGTAGTGTCTCATGTGACATAAAGTGAGTGTCATGGTAGTGCTCAGCCTGAAGACATCCAGAAAAAAAGTGTCCAGAGAGTTATAATGGCTAAGATCTGCCTTGTCTCTTGAAAGGAAATCATTATCTACTTGCCTCAAAAGGAGTATAATACTTACTTCAGTGCTTATGTAGGTGGAATGAATCTAGCTTTTACTGTACTTCACAGAGCACTGTTACCATACACCCTTAAGTAGAGGCTTCATTCAAGTAAGCTGTTGCATATGGCTTATTTCATTTTCCTAATTAATTTTCCTAACCCTTCTATTAGGCATAAAGATAATTTTCAGTTCTGGTCCCCAATGGGGTCAAACTCTTCCCAGTGGTGCCCAGCGACAGGACAAGGGGCAACAGACACAAGCTGGAACACGGGAAATTCCATCTGAACATGAGGAAAAACTTCTTTATTTTGAGGGTGCCAGAATGCTGGAACAGGCTGCCCAGAGAGGTTGTGGAGTCCCCTTCTCTGAAGATATTGAAAACCCACCTGGGTATGTTCCTGTTCAGCCTGCTGTAGGTGAACCTACTTTAGCAGGGGGGTTGGACTAGATGGTCTCCAAAGGTCCCTTCCAACTGCTACCATTCTGTGATTCTGTGATTAATTGGATAAATTATAGCCTCTCATAAATGAGGCTAGGAAGAGCTGACATTACTGAAGCATGTCGATCCACCAGCATCTGGGGGGCTGGAGTTAACCTTAAATGAGAGCACCACTGATGAGAACAGACATATTCAGTCATTTAAAAACGCTGATATAAATTCTGCAATAATGTCCAGGTGTTTTCCCCAGCTCACCAGTATCATGTCAGTTTGGTCTGAGTTGAATTTCAGATAGTTTTCTCTCATTCATGGACTAGTTTTGATTTAACGACTTTTCAGACACTGAATCATATATAAAATAACCTTTTTTCTATTATTCCTATTACTAGGTCATTATCAAATTTATGCCGCCTCATGGAACTTTATGTAACAACTGCAATATAGTAAATTCCTTAGTAATCTGATTCCTTAGTAATCTGGACTAAACCATGTCATATGGTTTAGTTAATTTTCCCGAATTTCTTAAATTTTGTTTATGGGTATTTGATTTTTTTTCCCCTCACATGCTGGGATGTGTGCCCTCATTTTGGATACGATAAAGTGCAGTCCTTTCTTTATATAACCTCAGGAAAGCTCTGAAAGTGTCCTTTTTAATGATAGCAAAGTAAATAGGAGGATGAAATAACAACTAAGATCAATGTTCTAAATTGCTACAGTTCTGTGAGTATGATTCCATCTGAATTATTTTTTATGCTGGATGTGAATTCATGCAATATAAAGCAGAAGTGAAAAACAATTTAGTTTACATTATGAAAATTTTACATTTTGAAATTAAACACAGCAGGTTGGACAATGCTGAGTAGATTTTAAAAGGAATTGCTGCCCACACACTAAGACACATTAACATTCCTATCAGCATCAAACAAATTACAGTATATGTAGTTTTTATCTTAGGTACTATCTACATATTTTAAAATATTTTTATAGTATATGCATACACAGAACTCATATACAGTAATACATCATGCTTCCAGTCAACTAATATGGGACTACATGAACTATATTTATTATCTATTACAAATAGATACCTTAAATTTACCTTAAATTAATGGTATAAATATTTTTAGTAAGTTAAGGCCACATGTAGACTATAGCTAGCAGATAGATTTCTTCTGAGGAGCTGTATGCAATATTATGATATTTTTATTTAGTTAGTTCTACCTTTAAGAAATATTCTGTAAGTGTTTCATCTTTCACCGCCACTGTTCCCTAAATATGTTGTATGTATTTGTACAAGCAGTAATAATATATTATGTTTCAGGAAACCACTTTAACTAAAATTAAATTGCATTGCATTTTAAGTATATTTATGGGGATAATTATATATAATATTAAAGGTTATATTAAATAATAAAGGGTAATATTTGCAGAGAATAATGAAATATACATAAAGTACACCATAGGTTCTGATAAAGCGGGAAATAAGAGGGTAATCTAAAGTAAATTTAAAAAAAAATAATGCCCAGAAATGGAAACTTTCAGTTCCCCAGTCCTTAGCTTACGCAAATACTTATCTACATACAAAAAAGTGAGCAGAGACTTCAATTAGTTGAAGAATTAGATTCCCTAAGCTGGTGTGGAAAAATAAACCATCTATTAAAAAGCCATCACAATAAGAATTACAAAGTGTAATGACTGTCCTTGAAAAAAAAATAGTAAAAATCCCCATGTAATTAAAATTTAAAGATATACAGAGGGGAGAGGAAGAAAATGAATGGAAAGAGTGAAAATCTTTTTGCAATATGAAAAAATGGAACAACATAATCAAGGTGCAAAGTACAAATTCCTGTTAAAATAAGACAGGAAAAGAGGTGTCAGTGGATCTTGTGTACCCAGATGGCAATGATATAATAGCTGCTAATGTGGTGAATTCTATTTCTTTTTTTTATGTATCAAGGTCTGATACAGTGATAAACCTACCCAGATTTAATATCCTTTATATGGTGGAATATTTCATCACATGAAGTTTCAGATACATGTAATGCAGAACTCTAAGGATGCAGTTTAACAATTCAACTGTGCTACAAGAGTTCCGGTTCCTTTCTTTTTCCTGGTTTGTTTTTTGGTTTTTTTTTTTGTGGTTTTTTTTTTTTATTAATCAGTTTCATCTCAATTCTCGGACCACTTTTTAGGGCTTCTGTCAGTAAATGTTGAAGTACTATCATTAACGGCAGTCTGTTAACAGGTGTTTATTTAGTTATGCCTTGGAATAAAATATTTGTTCCTGAGACTAGAGTTTGAATGAACTCATTTGCTACATAGTTTCCTACAAGGGTGCATATTATAATTTATTTCATTTTATTAATATAATAGAAGCTAAATCTAGGTTCTAATGACCTTGAGTTAGATGACATGCAAGCAAAGACACAGACCAAGATAACAATACTAATCCTTTTTTTTTTGTAGAGTGTTTATGGTTCAGACTTAAGGGGAAGGCCAGTAAGGCAGACATCATGATGGGAGTTTATTAGAGACCCCCAAACCAGGACGTAGAAGTAGATGAAACATTCTACCAACAACTGAAAGAGCTCCCACAATCACTTGCCCTTATTCTTGTGGGGGACTTCAACTTCCCAGACATCTGCTGGAAATACAACACAGCAGAGAGGGAACAGTCCCAGAGGTTCCTAGAGTGTGTGGAAGACAACTTCCTGACACAGCTGGTGAGGGAGCCAAATAGGGAAAGCGCCCTACTGGACCTGCTGCCTGTTAACAGAGAAGGTCTCGTGGGGGATGTAAATGTTCAAGGTCTTCTTTGGCAGAGTGACCATGAGATCATAGACTTTCCAATTCTTGCAGAAGCAAGACAAGGATCCAGCAGAACTGCCACCTTAGACTTGCAAAAGGCACACTTTGGCCTGCTTAGGAACACAGTTGAGAGTGTCCACTGGGAGACAGTCCTGAAGGGCAAAGGTGCCCAGGAAGGCAGAGTTCAAGGAGGAACTCTCAAAAGCACAGGAGAAGGCCATCCCCAGGTCCCACAAAATGAGCAGATGGGGAAGAAGACCAGTCTGGCTAAATAGAGGGCTTTGGCTGGACCTCTGGGAGAAAAGAAAAGTGTACAACCTCTGGAAAAAGGGGTTGGTTACTCATGAGCAATATCAAGGTATAGTGAAGATATGTAGGGGAAAAATTAGAAGGGTGAAAGCCCAAGCAGAACTTAAGTTGGCTACCACAGTTAAAGATAACAAGAAGAGTTTCTTTCTGTATATCAATAAAAAAAGGCAGACTAGGGATAATGTAGGCCCACTGATGAATGAGGTGGGTGCCTTGGTGGTGGAAGACACAGAGAAGGTTGAGCTGCTGAATGCCTTTTTGCTTTGGTCTTCACTGCCAAGTCTACCCCTCATGAATCCCAGACCCTGGAGACAAGGGGGATGGTCTGGAGAGACGAAGGCTTTGCCTCTGTTGGGAGTGGTTAGAGACCACTTGGCCAAACTAGACATCCATAAGTCCATGGGCCCTGATGTGATGCACCCACAAGTGCTGAGTGAACTGGCAGATGGTATTGCTGAGCCACTCTCCATCATTTATGAGAGGTCTTGGAGAACAGGAGAAGTGCCTGAGGACTGGAGGAAAGCAAATATCACATCAGTCTACAAAAAGGGCAAGAAGGAGGACCCAGGGAGCTACAGGCCAATTAGTCTCACCTCTGTCCCAGGGAAAATAATGGAGCAACTTGTTCTGGATGTGATCTCCAAACACATTGAAAACAAGGAAGTTATTAGAAGTGGTCAACATGGATTTACCAAGGGTAAAGCATGCTTGACCAATCTGATAGCCTTCTATGATGTTATAACTAGAAGGCTGGATGAGGGGAGAGCAACAGATGTCATCTACCTTGACTTCAGCAAGGCTTTTGACACTGTGTCCCATAACATCCTCATGAGAAAATTAAGGACATGTGGGCTAGATGAGGGGGCAGTGAGGTGGATTGAGTCCTGGCTGTGTGACAGAACTCAGAGGGTTGTCATTAATGGAGCAGGGTCAAGCTGGAGGCCTGTAACCAGTGGCAACCTCAGGGACCCCCCATCACGGGTCAATACTTGGCCCAGTCCTGTTCAACATATTCATCAATGACCTGGACGAGGGGACAGAGTGTATCCTCAGCAAGTTCACTGACGATACCAAACTGAGAGGGCTGGATGACACTCCAGAGGGCTGCACTGCCATCCAGCATGACCTGGACAGTCTGAAGAGCTGGGCAGAGAAGGACCTAATGAGGTTCAACAAGGGCAAATGTAAGGTCCTGCACCTGGGGAGGAAGAACCCCAGGCACCAATATAGGTTAGGGGTGGATCTTCTGGAAAGTACTACTATGGAAAAGGATCTGGGAGTTCTGGTGGATGGCAGGCTCTCCATGAGCCAGCAATGTGCCCTTTTTGCCAAGAGGGCCAATGGAATCCTGGACTGCATAGGTATAAGTGTGGCCAGCAGGTCAAGGGAGGTCATTCTCTCCCCTCTACTCTACACTGGTGAGGCCACAACTGGAATACTACGTCCAGTTCTGGGCTCCCCGGTTCAGGGGAGACAGGGGACTACTGGAAAGAGTCCAACATAGGGCAACCAAGACGATTAAGGGATTAGAGCACCTTCCTTACAAGGAAAAGCTCAAAGAGCTGGGGCTCTTTAGCCTCGAGAAGACTGAGGGGAGACCTTCTCTATGTTACAAGTTCCTGAAGGGTGGGTTGAAGGATGAAAGGGTCTGTACTGGGACCAGTATTATTTAACATCTTTGTTGCAGACATGGACTGTGGGATAGAGTGCACCGTCAGCAAGTTTGCTGACGACACCAAGCTTGGTGGACCAGTTGACACGCTGGAGGGAAGGGATGCCATCCAGAGGGACCTGGACAGGCTGCAGAGGTGGGCTCATGCAAATTGCTTGAAGTTTAACTAAGGCAAGTGCAGGGTCCTGCACCTGGGACATGGCAATCCCAGGCACAAATACAGGTTGGGCAGAGAATGGCTAGAAAGCA
>JAOQGH010000001.1:167693028-167707046 GCA_025769975.1 Gallinago jamesoni
AAAGATGATTAAGGGCCTGGAGCATCTCTCCTATGAGGAAAGGCTGAGGGACTTGAGTCTTTTTAGTCTTGAGAAGACTTAGGGGGGATCTGATCAATGCTTACAAATACTTAACTGGAGGGTGTCAGGAGGATGGGGCTGGTCTTTACTCAGTAGTGCCCAGTGACAGGACAAGAGGAAATGGGCACAAATTTGAGTATAAGAAGTTCCACCTAAACATGAAGAGGAACTTCTGTACTTTGAGGGTAGCAGAGCACTGGAACAGGCTGCCCAGAGAGGTGGTGGAGTCTCCTCTGGAGACATTCAAAACCAGCTTGGACAAGTTCCTGTGCAATGTGCTCTAGGTAGACCTGCTCTGCTGGGAGGGTTGGACTAGATGATCTCCAGAGGTCCCTTCCAACCCCATATGATTCTATGATTCTATGATCAGTGGAACAATGTACCCTTGAATATATAGGATTCTGTCTCACTTTAAGTCTTTAACCCAGGAAAGCCAGGTTTCACTGAAAATTCTGTCTCATTGCAAAGCTATGAACTTGATAGAGAAATTTTCAGGTGAAATTCCAATGGATTTAGCTGTACAAGAAGTCAGAATAGATTAAGATAATGATCCCTTCTGGTTGGAAAATCTATAAATGAGTACAGACTTTTCTAATCCAGCAGTTCTCAATTTGTGGCCTTTTTTTTCCTTTTTTTTTTCTTTTTTTTTTTTTTCTCGAAGTCTGCCTTTGGAAAAGCAAAATGGCATTAAGTTTCTACTTTTCTGATGCCTCAGCAAGTACTCTGTGATATGTCATAGCCAGGGATTGAACAAAAAGCTTAGGAGAAAAGATGGAGACAAAAAACAAACCATCTAGAGCTTTCTAGATTTCTTAGAGTGCAGTGACGAGTGAACCAGTAAAAAAATATTTGTTTTGTGCTTGATTGTAGACTTCTGTGAAAAAAAAAAACCCAACAAAGTAAAATGTATTTTTTAAAAAATAAATTTTTTCCATTTGATTTCACCTATTTGTCTTGCCACAAAATAGCTTGGTATAATGACGGTTGTATACGATAACCTTGAAAGAACAGAATTTAACAACATTGCCTATTTCTATTGCATTAAACCTATGATTAAACCATTTAAAAATAAATTGTCCCTTCCATCTTCCATACCCACCTATCTATTGTACCTGTCTCACCCTTTACAGATTCCTAATTCCTTGATAGGCAGTTAGATAACCCTTGGCAAATTTCCATATAGTACTGTTCAGTGGAAAATTCTGTAGGGCTCTGATTTGTACCTTTAATCAATTGCTGTGTCAGACAGATGTTTCAATTAATGTGTTACATTTAAATAGGTAGATGTGCCCTTTCTAGGAACACAGGACAGAATTTTTCGCATTGAATGAGATTGAAATTCCAAAAGGTATGTTTTATGTGTCAAAGTAAAGAGAATTTCTTGCAGTTTATTATTTCTTGCAGTTAAGGACTGCTTTATGAATGTTTATGGTAAAATCCAGACTAGATCTAGCTGTTATTTTGCAAGTGCAACATTTCTGCTGGTGAATATACAGGTACAAGAGCAGAGAATCACACGTGCATGTAAAGTATTTTAAACATTTTCTTCCTGTGTTGTCCAATTTGTCTTGATCTTTGAGTTTTCAGGCTAGTATATGTTATATTATTGTACTTTACATTCACAAGCCTTCTACTAAACTGATGGATAAAACTCATATGTAATTTCAAAGAAGTCCACATATCCCTGGAAACATTCAAGTTAAGGTTGGATGTGGCTCTGAGCAACTTTATCTAGTTGAAGGTGTCCCTGTTCATCACAGGGGGGTTAGACTAGATGACCTTTAAAGGTTCCCTCCAACCCAAATTATTCTATGATTCTATGATTTTATCATTCCCCTGTCATAGAATATTGATGTGGTTATTTAAAGGTACTTAAAAGAAATTCAGCATGGTATTGCAAGCTACAGCATTTATTACGTGGAAACTCTCCTAGTAGTTAGATATTTTTTCACTAAAATTACTATCTATTATTTATTCTATTGACTAATAAATAGAGCTAATGGGTACATCTTCTAGTAAGTATCAATGTCTTTATCTAATGACTGATGTAAGGATTCTGAAAATAGGTTTCCAAAGTATCTAAGTTTATTCTGGAATGGGATGCACATCTCTAATTTAGGTGCCTAAACACCTATGCAGAATACCAGGACAACCAGATACCTCAGAATGGGATCTGGAAAACAACATTCAGGAAAGAAAAGAGAGAAATGAAGGTGTATCTATTCCTCAGTTGTTTCTAACAGGGCTGCTACTTGGAATTGACAATCTGGAATTGTTTTGATGAAAGTATACCAAAAGGCAATTCACTCTCTCTGAGAACGAATATAACCTGTATTAAATTCTGCTCTGTGGGAAAATGTCCTAACTTGTGACTACATCAAGCCGTGAAATCATCTCCTTTTGTTCCAGTGTTACTGTTTATTTTGTAGCTTCTGAATTATATTAGGTTTTGATCTATTCAGATTCATAAGACTAAATCTGTCTGAGATGTGCAGCTTTAATAGTGAAGTGAGCATCAGCTATAAAAGGAAAGTACTAATATAGAATAACAGACTTTGAGTTGAAGGGGCAGATGCTCAGGAACTAAAAATTTAGCCTGTAATATCTAAATTTTACTGAATTCCCACTCCAAGGACTGTGGTTACTTGTTGCCTCTAACGTGTGTATATATACATGTTTTCACCTGTTATGGATGTCATTGTTACCTTGGTTTTTGGAGTTGGAGAGAAGTATTGAAGAAAATAATCTGTTAGTCTTCAATATAAATAATAAAGACAATAAAAATATATTTTAAAGTACCAAATACATTAGAAACTAATTGCATCTCTTCAGGGTATCACTAACCATAGTTAATTACCATTGCAGAATGTAGATTGCCATTTTGCTGTCTGTATAATGAAAGTTTAGACTCCTTCTTGAATTCCCTTTGTTCACTGTAACCATGATTTGGCATTTATAATATTTTAAGTTAATGTACTTTTTTTCATGGACTTTAAATGCTTAAAGGAAAAGATCGTAGACCTCAATATTGTAATTTTGAGACTGTAGTTTCTAATGTGAGTAGTTCAGATTGACCCTTTTAGTCATCTCTTGTTCATTATCTTGCCTGTGACCTTCAAATTTTCTGGAAGGAGATACTGATATGATACCATTTCTACTTTTAGCATATTTGTTTTATGTACATTGTTCATGTCTCTAAATGGAGGCAAGCAGCATGAGAAGGAATTGGCATCAGTAGAGTATTTCTTGCTCTTATCAGATACCCTTCCCGCCACTCCCTCCAACTGCCACCCCCCTACAATAATTTTGTTTCTAATGTTTCTACTTTTCTGCTTTATCTCTGTGTCTCTTTCCTATCCTCCATCTGGGTATGATTTCACGAGGTTTTTCTCACAGGAGATGATTATAAAAGATGGCCAAACTGGAACAATGGGCAGCAATGACCTTTCAGTAGTGATTGCCACACAGAGCTGGATTTAAGCAGATATTGACTGGTCTGCAGAAAGTTCTCCAGGTTATTTCAGCTCACTCTCACCAATGGCTATCACATTAGCTGTGAACACTAATTAGGTTAAGAAAATACTAGAAAGAGTGCAAGAAAAACATGACTAGAATGATTGTGGATAACTTCCAACAAAAAACCCAGAGGAAAAACTTTTAAAGCAAACAAATACTAATCCTTGGCTTGGAAACCAGAGGTTGGGAAACAAAAGAAAAATGGTTCTGGAAATGTAATGGTATTCCCCCTAGTAAAGGTGTGAGCATGAATGCATATACATTGTACCATGCCAGTATAGCATACACTCTTTACCATTGACCTTAGAAAGATAAAATGTCTATCTATACTGGACTTGGTACATTTACATACATCAGAAACATAAGGTAGTCTTGATATGTTGAAAAAAAATTGTTGAACTCATTGTGACATTTGAACAGTAAGACCTATGTTCCTTCATGACCCATGCTGGTCAAGAGTCTGAGATTATCAGCTGTGCTATCCATGGGAATACAAATACATTCTTTCAGACAAATATCTATACATGTAATAGAAATCAGTTGAGTATCCCGCTGCTCTTATCTTTGTAATTTATTAAATAAAAAAGGCATGAACTGTGTATTCAAGGTGAGAAACACAAACATTTTGATAAAAGATTACTTTTACTGGTCTGGTCACAGAGTAAAAATTACGCTTTGAAAAAAAATCATACTTTTGATACTAGATGTGTATATATTACCTCCAATATCACAAATATCAGTAAGCAAGCTTTGACAACACAGGTATGAATTGCTAATTCCAACAAATCTTACATATGATTTGACCTTAGATATTGAGGAAATAAGAGTAATTCATTCCTCAATTCTGAATTTTTGAAAATTAAGAAATACAATAACTGGTGGCAGTAACACCTCTTCTACATCTAAGTGCATTTTCACTCCCAGAAAGACAAGTCAGAAAAAGAATGGCTGCATCTTCATTATTTTCAGTAATGAAGGAAGAATCCATTGCATTTATTGTCTGAAAGTTCTTCAAAAACTTCAATTATTTATGGAATTTGGGATGAGTCAGAAGGGTATCAATTTTCTTATTTAATAACTCAAATTGTTAAAGATTAGTTGTATCCTTGATCAGGCAGGAGCAGTAGTGCTGACAGTCTGAAGATGTCCATTCTGTTAGATAGTAGGCAGCTCCTACAACATGTTTGAGAAATATCTATGTCTTTCAAATTTGAAAAGCTGCCATTTGGAGCTGTAGTCCCACTTTTTGCTGAGTGGCACTCTCTTGGCTGAGAAGCAAAGTCATACATTCTTTTTGGGATAGCTTATTATGTACTCTTGATCTTCCCTTCACCAAGTATTTTTCAGTGCTAGTCAATCTTCCCAGAACGGGGATTTGCAGAGGTAAATCTCCACAGAGATTGTAAGGCTTTTCATGTGGAAGGGTCTGGACGTATCACCTCTGCATAGCCAGTTAATCCACCATCTTTCTTTTTCACAGTTTTTGGTTGGTGTTTCATATAAAGTGATAGGAAAAATACACTGAAAGAGACTGGAGCTATAGTCCCTTGTGGAAAATGGTATAAATTGGAGATTTGAGATAGACCACATAAGCAGCACAAGCAGTCACTGATTTCTAGATGTTTGTGCATGTGACATTGCTGAAATACATTTTTAAAAAAATGGTTTTGCAGAGGCAACATACTGGCAACACATTTATTTTCAGACCAGTGGATAAAGTAGTATATGAATATCAAATCTTAAAAGCACAACTTGGCTGCTCTACTTAACATTCAGCATTAGAGTGCAGTCCAAGATAAAGTACTAAAATATTTTTAATCTCAGAGGGCTTTGGGGGTTTATAGGGCTTATGTATTTTTCATCTTATTTTCCTTACATAAGGACATACAATTTTTTTTTGTGACACATGATTAAGTCTGGAAATAAAAAAAAAAAACAAAACCACTACCATTGCTGTAGTCCTGGCATTGGTAAAGTTGCATACATCTGGCAATGTGGAGTAGTAGATACTTTGGAAGCAAAAAAGAGTGTTTACTGTGTTTGTGCCAGAAAAAGTTGTTTAGCCCACAGCTATTTCATGGCAGTATTAGTGTCCAAGATCTGAGAGTAATGGAATAGATCTTGTTTGCTTGTGGACTTTTGTTGTTATTTTTGCATGAATATCAGCAGAAAGAAAGTGCAAAAACTGTTTCTATTTGAACATTCATGGAATTTCAGGAATGACATGAAGCATAATAATTTACTATACCTTGATGCAGATAAACACCTTTAAACTTTCTTTCCACCACCACTCCTTTTTCACTTGGCCTCTTTGTCTGTAAGTAGTGGTGATGCAGTGGAATCCAGCACAGCATAAGCTCAATTGATATCTATCTCAATTGATTAACTGTCTAGAAGATTTGATTTTCAGAACAGATACCCGAGAGAGCTCCAATTCATTAGTGGTTGTCCACATGTGATTAGAAACTGTGGGAGGGCTAACCCCCTCTTTTAATTGATCCAATTTCATATTCCTTGTGGTCATTAAGTGTGTTAATGGTAACTTAGCACCTGCATTAAGAAACCAACTTAACAACATCCTATAAATGACTTTAAGTCAGCAGGTGCCAAATTTACAAGAAAAAAATGACATGATTGCTGCTGTAATGTTACTGCAGGAGGGATATGAAGTAATAAAATGTTGCAATTGTTTAATCCATCACAATCAAGCAGTCATCATTTGATGATAACATGATTGTTATATTATTACTATCCTTTGTTACTGATTGCCCCTTCTTCACTCAAGGGTATCATTCCCATTTTATGTTAATAACTACACTTTCATTTACACTACTTTGTAAGGAAGTAAGACTTCCCACTTTCTTCAGTATAATGAGATTGCAGATTGCTCGTTTGGTTATAAGTTGTGCCAGAAGGACTCGCAGATTATTACTTTTTTATTCTTGTGCTGTACTTATGCAGACGTTTTTCTTGAGAAATCTTTTTTGAAAATCACATGAAAGGATGCTCTCACTCTAATTATATGATATTTCTAATTTTTCTGATTTAATCAGGATTCACAGTAATTTAAAAATAAATTTTGAATGCTACACAATGCAGATTTTTGGGAGATTATACTGATTTTTTTATTTTTATGTTAGTTTTAATGAGGGATGTAAGAGTTAAACTTTTAATTTAGAAATATTTAATTTAGAAATATATGTTCTCCTTTCTTCCACCAAAATACATGTGCAGGTGACTGTTACCTAAATTTCGGGGCATGACTAAGTTGCACAAATACAAATTCTTAGACTTGTATCTCTTCACATGCCCCATTCTGAGCATCCATATGCCTAAACCCTGTTGGTTTCCAGAAATTAACTGGAGAACTGCCTACACTCCCTAAAGGGTTCAATCTGTGAAGTATTTTGAGAACGGTGCAATTAGCATGCACCTACTGGATTAGGTTGTCATACAAAATGGAGTTACTGTAGGCTTTGTTACTGCACAACAGAGCAATTGGCAATATTTTCCCATAATACTTGAAGAATCAAAGGGAACTTTGAGAAAGAAAGGGAAACTTATCTGCTTTAAGCCATTACACTGCCATACAAGCCCATACAGCTAAAAGAGAGAAGGAAAAACCAGGATGAGAACTATCCTTTGAAATTGGTTAACATTTAAAAGAATTTCAGTCGAAGAAATGGAAGATATAAATAAGGAGAAGAAAGGAATAGAGAAGATGAGAAGGAAAGAGAAAGGTTTAGGGTGAATGGTTAGCAGGATAACAGAGAAACATCATCCTCAGAAAATAGATGAAGTGTCTAATGTTTGTAATGTTTGTAATGTTTCTAATGTTATGGAAAATCAGGTTCAGTGGCTTCGGGCATACTATACAAATAGAGAATAAACTTTAAACAAAATGCACTTGTGAGACCCCACCTGGAGTACTGTGTCCAGCTTTGGAGTCCTCAGCACAGGAAGGACATGGATCTGTTGGAACGGGTCCAGCGGAGGGCCATGAAGATAATCAGAGGGATGGAGCACCTCCACTATGAGGACAGGCTGAGAGAGCTAGGGTTGTTCAGCCTGGAGAAGAGAAGGCTGCGGGGAGACCTTATAATGGCCTTTCAATATCTGAAGGGAGCCTATAGGAGAGCCGGAGAGGGACTCTGTCAGGAAGTGTAGTGAAAGGACAAGGGGCAACAGTTTTAAATTGGAAGGGGGGAGATTTAGATTAAATACTAAAAAGAAATTCTTTACAGTGAGGGTGGTGAGGCACTGGAACAGGTTGCTCAGGGAAGTCATGGATGCCCCATCCCTGGAAGTGTTTAAGGACAGGCTGGATTGGGCTTTGAGCAACCTGGTCTAGTGGGAGGTGTCTCTGCCTATGGCAGGGGGTTTGGAACTTGATGATCTTTAAGGTCCCTTTCCAACCCAAATGATTCTATGATTCTATGAAATATAGAAAGATATTCCTCCTTTCCAGGGTCAAAGAGGAACCATCAGAATGTACTGAGGGATATTATGGTAATAGGAAACCATGCATATCTGAGACAATAATTGGGATCTCTGATTGCTATCAGTTGCTATTTTCTAGATGGATATGGAGTGCTACTGATAGACCAAACTTCTTTCCTCCTTTCCTGGAAAGTAGCAACTTCTCTTGGTTATGAAAGCATGTCATTTTCTATTACCCTGTAGGAATGGTGAGGAAGAGGTTTGTTACCACAGCTGAACTCCATTCTTAGCTGAGATGCCAGCTGAGACATGGCGTTAAATGGCTCTTTTTCAGAGAGACCGAGGGTGCTTCCATTAGAGAGAAGGAAGTGAGGTCTTTGGATGTTGAGCTTAATCCAGAAGTACCTTGTTTTTTTACTGTGTGGTAAGACAGTAAAAACACTGAATGTGTTCCCTGTGACACATCATTTGCTTATTAATTTCTTAGGAGTCAGAACTCTTTGGGTGATTTGCTTTAAAAAGAATTATTAATAAAAATTGAGTCTCCTATAAATATTTACGTATAATTTATACATATAATGATATTAAATTTAATTAATTCAGCTGAACTACCAGATTGTCATGACTGACATAATGGTGTGTAAACAGCAAGTTGCTGTGTCAAAGCCCAGAGTTCAAATTTAATATGCAAGGAAAATGCAGCACTCTTCATGCTTATGCTTGGTGTGACTGTTTTTCTGTTGGGAACTGATACTATGAATGTAGTTGCTTCAAGAAGATTTAAATGTGACTCTATTAATATTACCTCACACAGTAAGTTTTATATAATCCTTATATTATTGTCTGTGTGACATCTTGATGCAGAACAAAAATGTTGCGAGGTGTTCTTCAATTATGTAGTTAAACAAAAAAGCGTTGGAGCCATCTGTAAAATCCCACTGTAAAAAAAATCCAAATGTTTTGTATTTTTGACAAAAATCCAAGAAATTGCAATTGCAAAACTATATAGAAAAGTACAATCAGCAATTGAGGAGAAAAGTAAAATCATGAACTTCAGTAATAGTGATTAGACCAGAAGATAGGCATTTAGTTTCAGTCTAGTAATGGGAGAGGAAAGGGAATGATATAGATATAGGCCTAAAAGCTTTCATAAGCCTCTAAGAGAATGGCTAAGCAAAAGTGCCAAAAATGTCTTTTGTTTTTCTCTGCTTCCTGGCCTCTTTTTCTGATTTTCTGCTCTACTTTGTGCAAACTCACACAGGCTGAAGTGACAGAAATAATTAATAATTTTCCTGCCATAGCCTTTAGGAAATCCTAAATCTGTTGAAACTTTTCATTAGTACTTCCCTGCTTGTCTCTTTATTTCTTGATGAATTTCCCATGGGAAAAAAAAAACACACATTATTAACTGACTAATGAATACCTGGGTCATAAATATAAATTATGAAGATTCTATAGACAATATTAAGTACAAAGTGAATCCTTTAATTCTTCATTAACTCCTCAGAGTGAATAATCTATTGTCTTGCAAAGTGTTAGTTTAATTAGTAAATTTAATTTAATACTTTAATTTCTAACAGGATATCAAAACATATAAAAACAGCCTAAATAAATAACTAACTAAATAAAATAAATAAAAGCCTGTGTAAATATTTTTCACAGAATTCCGGTCAAATTCTCAGTTAGTGTAAACTAACAAAGTCAGTGATGACTGCCTGTTCATCAACTCTTGATATCATAGAAGCTGTATTAGTTTTGGGATCCTACCTGACATTGCATTTGAAAATTACTACAAGCCTGGTGCATTGATATCCTGCTGTGAACAATTCAGATGGGGATTTTTTTATTTCAGTGCAAAATGGAAAATGTAGTCTCCACTGAAAGAGCTTAGAAATGCACAACTATAATTAGAGCTCTACAATGGACGAATAATTGTGAATGTGTAGTAACCTCAGCTGATGTAGAAAAACTGACTTGTTATCCCTTCAAAAAGTGTTGCATTATTCTAAACAACAGAAAATTCTTGATGCATGAAAACTAATGGATCTTACTTTATACTGTACTGTACATACACGATAAATTTTCATACCTTACAATTTAAGTATTGACGTGCTTCTAGTCTCAGACAGGATTTTGAAATCAGTTGGAATTCAGGTGTCCTGAAGAACTCAGTCTAACAGGACTCTTAAGAATACCCCTCCCAGGAAGACTGAGTCCTTCAGAATAAGCAGCTGTATCTTTTCCTTTTAGAGTTCCAAAAAGGGTTGCTTGCTTTTTTATGTGCTTACCTGTCTGAGTTCTCACAGCAATTCTCAGAGCAACTCATTCTCTGTTATTCTGTATAACAATATTTTGTCTTTGTGCAACTTAATTTGTTTGTTTAAGTAATTTTGAGCAGAATCAGGTCTTATAAGCACACTTCAGGAATGAGACAGCATTTTTTTCTCTTTGGACAAGGTAATTCTTTTTAATAACAGCATAAATACATGATGTACTGTTATTACTACGTATATATATGGTTTCAAGATAATGATACTTTGAATGATTACATGATGGTCAGGGATTGTGTTTTTTAAGTTACATTCATAATTATTTGTCTTCTTTATGAATATTTTAATTAAATCTTGTATCTACAGATATAACTGTATCTATCTACCAAACACATAATTTTTGTCTTCATTTGCCAAACAGTTAAGTAGTTTTCTAACACAACACTCACAGAATCACAGAATCACCTAGGTTGGAAAGGACATTTTAAGATCATCTAGTCCAATCAATAAGGAAAAAAAACACAAAACAAAACAAAACAAACAAACACAAACAACACACCCCACCACACCCAAAACCAACACCAACCCAACACTAATCCATATCCCTGAGCACCATGTCAACTAGTCTCTTGAATACCTCCAGGGATGGTGCCTCAACCACCTCCCTGGGCAGCCCATTCCAATGTCTGATAATCCTTTCAGTAAAGAAATATTTCCTAATATCTAACCTGAACCTCCCCTGGTGCAACTTGAAGCCATTACCCCTTGTCCTATCATCTGTGACTTGGGAGAAGAGACCGACCCCCACCTCTCTACAGCCTCCTTTCAGGTAGTTGTAGAGAGCGATAAGGTCTCCCCTCAGTCTTCTCTTCCTCAGACTGAACAACCCCAGCTCCCTCAGCCTCTCCTCACAGGGCTTGAACTCCAGACCCCTCACCACCTTCTTTGCCCTTCTTTGGACCCGCTCCAGCACCTCAATGTCTTTCTTGTGGTAGGGGGCCCAAAACTGGACACAGTACTCTAGGTGAGGTCACCAGTTCTGAGTACAGGGGGAGTACTCCTTTATCTGTAGGTTAAAGGCTTATATATTTCCTTTCCATAGTTCATTTTTCTTTCCTTTTGTGTCTTTGAAGTCAGCCGAATGATTTGTCTGAATTTTGTTTGAATTAAACAAACAAAAAATGCTTTGTTAAAAATTCGTACTTAGGCACTGTTTGTAGCAATGATCAAAAGTTTAAAAATTTCTTATATTCTTATAGAAGCATTTCCCCTATGAATAAATATTTAAATGTTGGATAGGACCTCATCAAGATTCTGGGACAACCTAGTACAGCAGGGATATGGGTACTTCATATGGATACTTCATATGGGGCATATGAAGTGCCACAGCACTTTATGCAGTTGGGTCTTGAAAACCTGACTGCATTTGTCCAGTCTCTCTGGACAAATACTCCATTGGTTGACTGCTTTCCTTACCATGAAGAGGTTTTTTTCTTCTAGTAAATCTGATCCTTTCTTGGTTTAGCTTATGCCAATTGCATTTCACATCATGCTTATATGATGTACTGGTGTGTGTATCTTTGGAGCTATTTTCTTTTAAGTAATTTCACACATTTCTCTTAGACTACTATCAAGCAGCCAACTGAATTAGCAGACCTGAAAGGTAGCACCAGTTTCCTGATGAGGGTACAAAGCAGTAAGGAATTTCATATGCTGGCTCTGTCAAAAGCAAAGTTATAGTCTTCTAATAAAGGCAGGTCCAAACAGACATCTCTAGGTCTCCAAGTACCTTTACACTGGTAATTCCTAATGTCTGCCGTTAAAAATCACTTTACTGTATTCATTCCCTCATCATTTTTCACTAAAATGCCAGAGACTTATTTTTTTGATGTTTTTTAAATTTATTTTTTTTAAAGTTTGTACATTCTCAGGCTATGTAGTTTTTGTTGTCCTATACTCTTACCTGTTAGGAATTTAATACTTAAAGTACAAGAGACTCCTTTCTTCAAGCTTTTACATACATAGTGGAATACACAGATTGAAAAACATAAACTGCAAATAAGCATCACTGGCCTGAAAGTTAAAAATGAAATCCTACTTTTTACAGTCCCTCTAGACTTGCTATGTGAAAAGCTGAGATTTTACTAAGGTTCTTATTTCACCAAGTAACCCCCACTTCTGCAGATGTCATTGTGCAATGTCATTTGATTGTGCTCTGTCCGGCAGTGTTCTGCTTAGCTAAGAGTTCTGCTATTTTATTTTTTTTCCTGTTTCTTTTTTTGCCCCAATGTATTTCCACATTTCTGTCTTTTATAAAAGTACTTACAATTTACTGGGTCTTCTAATTGAAGTGAAAGGCACTTGTTTGCACTTAAAAATAGCTTTCAATGAATTTGTCATTTACCAGTAATAGAAGAATCGTCTTTCAGTTATTAGTGTTGCAGAATAAACCTATGGTTAATACTTATTTACACAAACTGAAGACTTTTGTATCCATGTTTGGCGACCTTGAAGCTGCATTGTGTTCAGTGCCCTTTTTATAACCTTAATTACCAGTGAATACGGAGCTTTAAAGAAAGACTAGCATTTCACTTCAACATCCACAATAATCTATTATAAAGCCAGCTAAGCCAGTCCCCAAATACAGAGAAATGTTATTACATGCTCAGCTAGCTGTCAAGGGGCCATGAGTCAGTGGCTTACAGTTATCAAAAGTAACAAGGTTGTTCAGAATTTCCTCCAACAAAGCCAGCTAGCTTATGAAGGGATTAAACTCTCTTTGATTAGAACAACTGGAACATATTCTGCCTTTTTAATTAGCATTCCCTTTCAGTTGGTTTAGGCTGGTAATTTGACACTCTTACTAGCCAATGCAAGAAAAGACTCGCACTTTTGGCATGGCCACGAGTATTAAAACAGTGTTATATTAGCACTAGCTAAAACGTGAGCAATCTCAGAGATTATGTTCAAAGTTCTGTGAAAATCCCAAGGGCATAATGTCAATAGACACAGTGTAATAATATATGAATGTAATGTGTGACAGCAGACTTCATGAGCCTTTAGGCACAGTATATAGCCCTGAGGCCACAATCTTTCTACCTTCTATCCTAGACAACCGAAAAGGTTTTATGTCAGCTTTATTGATATTTTAGAGGTTTATATTTTAATTTCTAACTTCAGGCAAGTCAGTCATATCAATCTCTGTTTGCACTGGTGAAGAAATGAGTGAAAAATATATTTGAAAAATGAAGTGTTGATATGAAGAGAGTTCAGCATGGAAACATCATTCTTGTCATACCGTAGAGAAAAGGGTATTTTATTGGAACACAAGCACTGGTATCTTGATTTTGGATTGCCTGTCCTCACCTTTCCTCTGTATTCCCTCTCCCTGGCCTGATACCTCAGTGTTGACTGGTATTTGATAAAGATTAAAGAAACTACAGGTGACCAATGTACTACAGTTATTTACACAAAAGTCTGAGTGCTATACTGAATTATTACTGAGTGAAATGCTTTTCAATGTTTTGCAAGTTACCTACTTTCTCTGCTACCTTTAATTGACATGGATTTAAAATAAACCCCACTGTACGTTGCTCCTCTTTGTCTCAGACCAACCACTTAAATGTCTACTTGAGAGTGGCCTCCTGCTCTCCCCCATCTCCCTTCCCTTCCCTTCCCTTCCCTTCCCTTCCCTTCCCTTCCCTTCCCTTCCCTTCCCTTCCCTTCCCTTCC
>JAOQGH010000001.1:167707146-167718949 GCA_025769975.1 Gallinago jamesoni
TCCCTTCCCTTCCCTTCCCTTCCCTTCCCTTCCCTTCCCTTCCCTTTCTTTTTTCTGTCCTTTAATACAATATTAAGTGAAAAAAATTAGTTTTTTTTTTCAGCACACACACTGCTAAGGCTGTCTTGTGTTTCAAGAGCAGCTGCTCATCTCCTACTCTCCACCCACCAGACATTACCCCACCCTCAGATCTGCCCTACGATCTGCTTGTGTAATCGCTCCCTAACTCAGCTCAATCAAAATTATGTGTGCGAGAGAAGTTCTAACTTTTAAAATTTGAGCAAACCAAGATCCTGAAATAAACCATTTTGTTTTACATAATTTTACTATTTTTATTTATTTTAAAAATAGATGATAAAATTCAATAAAATATTCAAATTCTTACTTCTTTTTTATTTCTTATTTCTAAAATTACAAATGTACCATAGGATCTGATTTATTATAAAATCTTCTGCTAGAGCACTAAACAACTAAATTGAATATACAGAACATTTTTTAAAAGGTAAAATTTCTGAAACATTTGATTTGCATATCAATGGGAATTAGATTTAATGCTATTGCTATGTCTCCCATCACCTTTTCACTGCCCTGTAGTGAAGGATATAGCTATAAATTATAACCCATACTTCTGTAAATATTCAGAACTTCATTTTCAGTTCACTCCAGGATTTCAGGCTCACTAGAAATGCATAAGGAAACTTAGTTACCAGTCCTCTCAAATTTTGTAAGTTGGTACTGTTTTCTAAGGGCAGCAGAGCCGATTATTTGATGTTTCATAGCAGTATTAGATTTAAGAAAGACTGCTGGGAATTGCATAGAGTAGCCTGGGTTTTGTCCATTGGCCTTTTACTTTAAATGCTTCATCTCTTATTGGGTTATTAGGCTGCCTACAGGCAGGATGCAGTATAAATTACTTCAAAAATCAGTAGCTGAAACTACTCTTCTCTTAGCACATCTCTTGCCCCTTTCTACAGTCTGCATTTTTGTGTGACCCAATCCATTCTGCCTGACAGAAACATTCAAAGGATATGCTTGAAGTTTCGTTTCAGATCTCTACAATGTCTTAAACCATTTTATAAGATAAATTGTGTATGCTTTAAAAATCTACATTCTCACAGACAAACCCAATTCATTTCTAGGTATAACATTTAAGAAAAAAAATCAATATCAAGAATATTTCTAGAGATTAAAAAAAGGAAAATTATTTGCCCTTGAGAATGAATCAGAGAGCTGACCAATGTACTTTTTTGATATAAGCAGAATTTCTTCTTTCATGAAAGAAATAATTTTGTTTCAGGTTGTCTGTCAAAAATAAGATCCCTTACAATGATGTATGGATTACCAACACAATGATTTTTCTCTTTGATGTGTATTTTTAAAAGATGATAGACACATTTTATTTTGGGGCATAATAATTTAAGTCACATAACATCATTGTAGTTTTTTTGTAACTTGACTTCCTGTTTCTTATTTTCCAGTTTTAGGGTGGTTTTTTTTTAATATCTCATGAGATGTAAAAATAATTTGAAAATGATAAAACACTTAATTTCAGATATACATTTTCAAAAAGAAGTTATCTTGAAGGACAAGACATAACAAAATTAAATGAAAGAATATATAACTTTTCTCTTCTTTTTATAGAGGATGTTAAGATATTTGATGTTCAATGAAATAATATTTTTGATATTGTAGTTCTGTAATATATGAATAACATAGAATTATATTAATTCAATGGGAGATATAAAGTAGTGATCTTGTTTCAAGAAAATTACTATATAAACAACCTGGAAAAGTTGTAGCATAAGCGATAAAGATAATAACACATGACATCATTTGGAAACTGGAGAAGAGGCAAACAAAAAATTCTCATGGGTATATCCAGAATATGAGGAGAGGTGAAAAAGACAGGATATACTGGGTTTTGTGCAGTTGCTCAGATAGATGAGTTCTTTCATATGGCAGGAGCGTAGACAGAGAATTACTGTGAAACATAGTGTTTGATTTCTCTTTTATGTACTATGAACTCCTAATAAAGAATTAATTACATAAAAAGGAATGGTACACTTATCATTTGCTGGTATGACTAGAATAACACTTAGATTTAATCTGTAAATCTACACACATCAGATAAAAAAAAAAAAAAAAAGCTGAACAAAATACCTAGGAATGATTCAATTGCAAGGATACTTTGCTTGTGTCCCACACACACACATATACAGACATAGTATGCACATAGACACACAGACACACATACATTTGTGTGTGTTTGTGATGACACACACATATATACTAGAGAGAAAAAGACAAGGAATCTCTTCACTACAGGTGGAAATATTTGTATATTTTACCAGCTATCTACTTGTGCTCATCTGTTACCAACTGATTGTTCATTTACTTCATTGACGTAAACAATACAATTTCAGGATAAACTAATAAAAGTATCTGGTTTTATATTAACATTTCATAGTTGAACTTCAACAACAAGAAAAGGGAAAATATCCATTATTAGTCTCTGCTCTTGTATTCAGTCTTCCAGGTTGTCTTTCTTGTGCCTCTGAAAGGTAAAATTTTGCGAACATACTTCTTTTTTTCTTCTATAAGTTGTTTAGAAATTCCGTTTGGTTTTTTTTCAGATGTAAATCTATATTTTTCTTTAATTTTTAAGGATGTAAGAATTCAGGTTTTCAAAAAAGCTTATTAGAGACAAGTTTCAACTGTAAATTAAACTACAAAACTCTGGAGTCAGTGCATATGATAGAAATGGAGCAATACAAAAGAAAAGGGCCAGCATTAGAGCCATGTCTAATGACTGCTAAATAAAGGAGAATGGAAAAGAGCCATTTAAAGTCAAAACAATACATCCCTGGTTTAAGACCAAATGTAGAACACATTTTTTTTTGTTAGTGCAGATCATAAAATACGATTAGATGTTTGATGTACTTATTTATTGATGTATTCATTTATTGAACATTGCATGTACAAGAAATAATGCTAATCAAATTATTCCCAATCAAATTAATTTGATCTGTGAGGGAGGGAAATTAAATGGTTTTCTTGGGAATACTATAAAAGCTCTGTAGAATAAAAAGAAAACTCTTTTTATTTAGGCAGGGTAGAGGAGGCGCTCATATTAGAAAAAGTTCAAAGCAACGTTTATCACAAAAGATGATTATTTCCACCTGTTTTAGAAGGTATTTATATTGATAAAGAATATGAATATTTAAAAGGAATGCATCATTAAAGAATATTTCTGAAATAACTTTAGTTTAATAATAATATAGATTCAAACCAGGAAATCCATATTACAATAATGAGACTTTAAGGGCCTGGTAAGATGTTGAGTATTTCAGCTATGGTTAGTTTTGTATAAATATTTAAAGATGAACAAATATGTTTGGATTACATTACAAAGTGACTTTTATTAACCAGTCATCAAAAAATGCTTCCTTCATGAAAATACAGATGCATTTGTTTCTTTAAATTTTCCTCTTTTATGTGATACTTAAGTTACTGTTATTCCATAGGTGCTAGGATGAGCTATCAGAGCTATCAAATTCTGAATTGTAACCTCCAGTTTGTGTAGCTCAGTATGCCAATGAATTTGGGGGAAAAAAAACCAAAAAGGTAAGAAAAGGAAAGCCTATTTTTAAGTACCTATAAAATGTTATCTGAGCATAACAGCAGACGTTTCATGATACTTATTCACTACAAACTTTAGAGATTTTTTTTGAACTGCAGATGGTTCAAATAAAAGGAGAATTTATTCTACTGTGGTTAAGATAAATTCAAATTAAATCATATAATGATCACATTATTCTTCTTGTTACACATTTTTAGTATAAATTGTGTAGAGAGAGGTGTAAGTATAATAGGCTGGTATACCCCTTAAATTGATTTTGTCAAAAAAGGAATGCTTTGCAAACAAATCTCATGCAAATTCTTTTTTGAAAGCTCAAGTACATATTGACAGAATTTATTCCACTTACGTAAAACAATCCTGTTATCTATAATTCCGTAAGAATCAGAACTGCCCAGATGCTACTTAAGGAAATATTCCTGTGGTACTGGTAGTCTGGCTGAAAAAAAAAAAAAAATCTACAAAACTCACAAGATAGCTGATGTTCTACCTAATCATAGGCATTTTATGTTCTTTATAATAATAGGCATTCACAGTTCATGTCCATAATTTCTGAGCTGTGCCACAGTGTGTCTCATGACACTAGTCATCCAGACTGTCAATCTTTGGGTGCTATAGCTCTGTTTAGCCTCCGTATATCTGGCAATGTTGAGAAAAAACGTACACATACATGGTGCAGAGTTGTCCAGTATTTGGATAACTCCTTCCACTGAGGAGTGAAAGGAGGAAAAAAGAAAGAAGCTTGGAAACATTTTTGAGTTCCCTAATCTACAGTCAGTGAGGGACACAACTTGCCATTTAATTTTAGGCCTACAGTTTAGCTTAAGGCACAGCTGATAACAGTACATATGACTCCAAATTGAGCGGTTCAGTATCACGTTGAATATACATTGAATTCTTACTGAATATACATTTTGTCTGCAATTGACTGCAGAGCTACATTATACAGAGCTAGAAAATTTGTCTCAGCAGGCAGGTATTTTGGATAAGACTCTCTTATTACACCTCTGTACTTTTCAGCACTTATCTAAACTGAAAATTTTCCATATATCATTACTTGTTATATTATTCAGATGCAAATTGTTTTTGTTATTATTTTCCAAAAGCAGACTTTTATTTATGGAAACAGTTGCAACACTGTATTCATAATTGCAAGTCACACAATATATAGGAATAGTTCATGAAATAATACAATGTTCCAGGACAGCAGTGTTAGGAAGATGTAAGGCAGGATCATTGGCTGTTAGCGAATGCCTGCTTTACCAGATCATGGATGATTAGTGCTGTCTACAATAGCTCTGCTATTTTCAAAAATTATTTTAATTCTTCAGTTGTCATAGGTATGATTAATAAACATAGGCTTCATTTATTCCTGGCAGCTTTTCAGAATCAGAAGGCTGGTTCCTTTCTCAATTTAGTGTCAAATGCATGTCTCATTTAGTTTTAGTTACTTAGCTTCATATACCTAAATATGCTACTAAAATGGAAGCAACGAAAAATTTAGAAAAGGCTGCCCCCAGAGATCTCTGAAACCTGTAGGTGTTTCAAATTTTCAGTATTTCTTTAATATTTCATAGATATTTTAATAATAAAAAAGGACACTGCTGCTTTTAAAACAGCAAAATTAGAGTTACCGAAAATATTTTTTGTTCGTGGTTGCATATTCCAAATTTAGCATATATCTCTATAAGATTATTCTTTTGTAAATTTAAGAAAACTGAGATTGGAAGTAGAAGACATAAACAATGATTGTAGGAAAAGTACAAAAAAAGAGACTTTTTACCTCTGGATACAACCAGGTACATTGACTTCATTGTGCCATTGATGTTCACTGTGGCATTGACATTCATTGGGCCATTTGGGGCATTTCTTGAGAAATGGCATGGTAAAGGAAGTACTTCAAAGAGTGTGAGTAAAGCTGCATATTCAGTACATGTGTAAAAATCAGATCAGTTGGTAGATGGATTTAGGGAATCCTTCTTATGCATGGTCATGGATTTCATTCCATGAGTGAAGATGCGGGAAAACAAAAAGGAAGAACTTAGCTATTTGGTAACTTTTACTCTGTGATTTACCTCATATTAGGAATAACTTCCTGGTTTACCAAATACCTCTTTTCATTTAAATCTCCTTAATTTATTTTTTTTTTTTTCCCAAGAGGATTCCTTTCTTTATGACTTCTTTGCACACTGACATGATAGATTTGAAATGGATACCTCCCTGGTGTATTATACTTTTTGCGTTCAGTTTGCTGAAGATGAATGTAGGTTGGATCCACTTACCAGGGCAAGTCACATTATATCCATGACTCATGTCATGTCCTTGTGTCAGCTGCCCTAGGGACATGACATTTCCTTTCTATATCTTCTGAGCACCCCCAAAAGATTTTGGAAATGGAATAATTTATAATGAATCATACCAGCTATATTTTAAAATCATAGAAAGTTGTCTAAATCTGCATGGAACAGAAGATGATTTTAGTTATGATAGGACAATACGCAGTATGTATGCTCCAATTAAACCCCAAATTCATTCAGAAAATAAGGACTCTTTCTCGGGTATCTATGAAAGAGAGAAAGTTAATTGAAGAACTTCTGTCACCATTTATGTTTAACAATATTTAAAACCTTTAACAATTTTTAATGTTTAACAATTTTTAAAAACTGTCAGGTCTCAAAATGTTTTTGTGGTACTAGAAGGTGGTTGATGGCTGAATATAAAGTTAAAAAAAATGCACTGAATGAAAAGAACCAGTTGACTATACACATGGTATTATTGCTGCTAGGGAAAATAAACAAAAAATAGAACAAATACTTTAGATAAACCTCAGTACAGAAATGGTTTGGTTTGGTTTGGTTTTACAAAAATACACACTTCTTAATTTGTGTCGTGGTTTCAGCTGAAATCACCACAACTGGACCCACAGGTACCCACCCCCACCCCCCCCCCCCGCAAAAGAGGAGAGGAAGAGATAAAGAGATACAGAAGTTTAGAATGAACTAAACTATTTTAAGGAAGAATTAATATTAAAAAAAAAAAAAAAAGAAAATAATGAAATAGATACAATATATACAAAACCGTATCAAACTCCCAGGATGACAGTCCCATCACTGGCAGGCACTGGGGAAATCCCAGACTGGATTCAGCGACAGATGGGAACTGGATTCCAGCTCTGGAGGCAGGAACACATGGATTGGGATCAAAAGCAGATGAACAGACAGAGTCCTCTTCGGATGTCGACCATCACAGGAAGAGACTTGACCGTTTGATCCCTCAGCTTTTATACTGAGCATGGGAAAGGTGGGATGGAATACCACAGTTGGTCAGGTTTTGGTCACCTGTCCTGTCCACTCCTCCTCACAGATGTGACCCCTCTATGTTTTTTCCATTTCTGACCCTCTAAGGGGCAAATAACGAAAAATGGCTGACCTTGGTTGTTATAGCAATAAGTATAAGCAAGGGCCTGTCTGCACACCATTCCTTGGCATTTAGTACAAACATCGGTCTTATCATTCTGAGAACGAGCAGTTTTCTCCACAATATGTCCTTAATTTCAGAGAGTTAGAGGAGGCCTAGCTAAAATGTAAAATTCCAGAACACAAAACTGATTCGGTTTTAGTTCAAACCAAGACAATTTGTTATATATAAATATTCCTTTGAATATTATATATTGTCTGGAATTTGTGTTGAAATATCATATTCTGAGCAAGTACTAGAGAATATGCCTAGACAGTGAAGTGTGAACTCATAAATGTGAACAATTGTACTTAAAGCTATTTTTTATCCTCCTAAGCTATGTTCATGCTTTGAGCACAGTTAGCTAACGTTAATACTCATAATAAAATACTCAAGATCACTTACTTCACTACTCTTCCTGCCCTAATAATTACTTGCTCCACAGATCAAACATCAAATTCTAATGACATGGTTGCAGCAAATGTGAATGCTAAGGTATTCCGGCTTTAGTACTTTAAATGGGAAAGTAAATTTCAGAGTCAGCAGAGCCAATGACTGACCAGTGTTTTCTTCTAATTTCAAGTATGAGAACTTCAGGTTAAGAACTTCTATGGCCAGTGTCTACCATATCTTAAAATGGAACAGGTTCAAAAATCTCACTCAAGATACTTTTAATTTAATTTTAATTTACTTTTAATTGCTTTAGTCCTGCTAAAAACTCTGAGGAATAGTCATAAATCATTGCTATATGCACCCATCTTGATGATGTTGCACTCTATATATCTGAAGAACGTTGGGCTGTATCTCCACAATATCCAGAACTTCCTTTTGTTTGTTTGTTTGTGTTTTTTTTTTTTAAACATCTTATTGTTCTCACAGCATCTTACAGAGGAGAAGCTTGGAATGAGTCATCTTAGATGTCCTCCAGTAATTGTCTCTTGTACGTTGTCCAAAGAGCAAATTGTTTTTTTTTCTTAGAGTCCTTTACTATAAATTTTGTACAGTGAATAAGAATCTAACATCCTTCCTCTTGATGACTTATTCCTGCTTTGAGTAGTGAACAATATGCAGTTTACTGATATTTCTTCTTGTAATGAACACCTTGAATTTTGTGGGGATGATAACACTTTACGCTCACAAAAGGCTTATCTTCAGTAAACCTAGTTACCATAATCATGGGTGGGTACTCCTGCTGTGACTGGAAAGTGAAAAAGGACTATAAAGTCAATCAGGCACAACTGAGTCAAATACTGCTAGAATGTGCTTCCATCTGTCAATGGTACTAGTTGGAGTTGAACCCAACTTACAGAGACTTATGAATTTAATGCAAAAAAGTAGAAAGTCAATAACTCAGTGATTTAATGGAGTCCCAAAAATATGTGTCATCTAGTAATAGGAAAATTCAGAGGAATCCCCTTTTATTTTTTTTATATTTCAATTAAAAATTTTCAATGTGCCTAACAGAAAACTTAGGAATGGGCAACTTTCCTAATCACAACTACAGGATTGATGAGCTAAGGAAAAAAGCAAAAATAAATAAATAAATAAATAAAAGGAGGACAAACCCCAGTCCTCATGTCCTTCTTTCACTTTCTCATGAACAATAAACTGTGTTTGAGTTAGAATGTTCTGTCTGTAAATAAATAACAAACTGTGCTGAGTTCCTTAACTGTTTCTACTGCTACCTATGAGAAGAAGGGAAAGGTGAATTTGATCAATTTTCTTCAATTAATATCATGTAAATGAATGATGGTTTACACTTTGAAAATTACAGGATTAGGCTTATACCATGGGATTCAAGAATTATAGAATAATTTAATAATTTCAGTTGTGGGGGGCCTGCAGAAGTTGTCTGATTTCCTTCTTAACTAATTCCTTCTTAACTAGAGTTGACTCTGAAGTTAGAGCATGCGCATCAGGGTCTTGTCCGGTTGAGTTTTGTGTATCACCAGGAAAAGAGATCCGGGCAACCTCTTCCAGACTTAGATTGCTCTCACTGTGAAAAAACTTTTCCTGATACCTAACTTATTGCAACTTTTGCTGTACTGATTCTTCTCCTTTTGCTGTACAACTCTGAAGGCTATGATTCTATTTTCCCCATAAATGCTTTTGAAGCAACTGAAGACACCAGTTAGATCCCCCGCAGCCTTCTTTTCTATCCTTATATATAGTGCTTCAGGTTCTTAACTGACGTGGTATCTCTCCATTGGATTCATTATTCTAGATGCATTCTCACAAGTGCCAAATAGAGAAAAATAATAATTTCTATTGACTTGCTGGCTAGACTCTTAATAATAGCTGCCAGCTTGTTGTTGGTCTTTGCTACAACAGCACATTTTACTCATATTCAGCTTAACTGTCCACCAGAATGTGTAAAGTTGCTTTCTAGTAAGATGGTGCCCAACTTGCATTGTTTCATTGAGTTATTCCATCCCAGGTACAGGACTTCCGATTGATCTGTCTTGAACTTCATAAGGTTTCTGTTTGCAGTATCTTCAAGCTACTGATGTCCTTTTAATTAATTCCCTTAGTCTCTAGGATATCAATAGAACTCCTCAGTTTGGTATTACCTGTGTAATGAAATGGGACTGGTGTGTTTGGGGTTTTTGAGTATTGTATTGGTTTTGGTTTTGTTTTGTTTTGTTTTGTTTTGTTTTCTCTTGCCTAGATATAGCTATCTACTGACATTTGAGACATCCTGGAGTAGTTGAGATATCCCAATTGGGCTAACAGTTATGACACAAGACCTTCAAAAAAGCATGTATATCCTTTGGCACCAATAAAAGCAGACCACTGTGAATTCCTTATGCCACCCAGACACTTACATGTAAGCTCCTGAAGTGAGCAACCATAGTAAAGCAATCCACATGCACGTGTTGACACATGAGCTGTCCATGCTGACATTATAGTCTGTGAGAATCTGGAGGTTTGCTCATTTGCCACATACAGGTGTTTAGTGTCAGATGAGATCTTGAATGATGTCCAAGGTGTCTGTGTGGAGCTAGTAGATATAACAAAAGACATGCATGGGCGACCTGTGTAGTGTTGTACAGGTGCTTGAGGTCTAACAGGACATGACAAAGCATTTCAAATGGATTTTGTGCCTATTTTGGAAGAACAAATCAAGTCTATATTAAAGCGAAGCTGAGGAAATCTAAGGAATTATTCAGTTCAGCCTTTAGGAGACATGTAAATGTCAGCTAAACAGCTCTCTAGCCTGTATAGGCTTAATTCAATTGCCTAAATATAGGTTCCTGCTGCCATATGAGATATGCTAAGGTATCCAAGACATACATGCTGAAGTGACAGATGGGATGTAAAGCAGATCTATATCTTCCTGGAGTGGCAGCTGGAGGATTTGCAAATGGTGTAAGATGAACACATTTAAGCAAGGAATTCAAGTGTCAGTGATTGTATTGACCATAAATTAAATCAGTGGACTTCAATGTGGGCACCTACTGCAATTTTACTTGCTCTAGAATATACAAGCCATCTCACAGGTATGGTAATTAAGTCAGAATCCTTTCAGGTGACCTGTATAGTTCCAAAACAGAAAATGAAGGACAGACAAAAAACCACTCAACACTGAAAATGGCACTAGTGTTCTATGTGTAAGGCAGCTGCACTAAATCCTGCTTAAGGTGTATAAATCTGAATTCCACCTCTATATAAGATGCTAAAGTGTACAGGAAAGAAAAGAGGAAAAGAAGACTAATTGTCAAGAGAATGACCCCAGTGAACATAATATTGATTTTTTTTGCTAATAAATATGTAATTAGGCACTGAAAGCCTTATGAAATACAGACTAAATTGTGCTTTATGTTTATCAGTATAAGGCAAGAAAAATAGAAAGAGAAAATAATGCTTATTAACCAATACATTTAAGTCTACAGTATAGCAGTATTTAAGCAATCACTTCTTTTGATTTTCTCATAAAACTTCAGAGCAATAAGAAACAAATTATTTTTTCATCCAGTTTACTCTGCATAAAAATGGTAAAACCTGCAAGACTTTTCTGAAATTATATCCCTAACAGAGATAACAGGTGTGTTTTACAAGAGCATAATTCTTCCATCTGCTACATATACAAGTGTCTCTACCTTCGCATTTTTGCTAAAGATGATCCCAAACTCTTTTATGAGAACAGCTAAAACGATGGGTTGGGTACACTGGGATAAGAAAAATATATTGTTTTTACAGATAAATGCTGTTGAAACTTCATAATGAATGTGTTTGCCTGCAGGGGGTCACTGCTGGAAATCAGGGAATATATTAAAAGGAGGTATAAAGTATCTGGTTTGGAATTTATACACTGCATTAATGAGAATTGTAATGCTGCCACTCATAATTCATCTGTGATTAAGTTTGCAACCATTTTAAAATACCATTGAATAGATAGTTGTATTTTAAAATAGTTACAGAATCACAGAATCACAGAATCTTAGTGGTTGGAAGGGACCTTTGAGATCATCGAGTTCAACCACATTAAAAAAAACAAACAAACAACAACACACACACACACAAAACAAAACAAAAAACCCTCACCCAAACAAACATAAAAACACACCCACAACCCAAACCAAAACAAAAAAAAATACAACCCCACAAAAACCAGAAAAACCACACACAAAAGAAAAGCACCCACCAACTAAACCCCACACCCACAACCCCACGCACAACACCCCACCACAAACCAATAATCTTGGGCAC
>JAOQGH010000001.1:167719049-167731471 GCA_025769975.1 Gallinago jamesoni
TTTCAGGTAGTTGTAGAGGGCAATGAGGTCTCCCCTCAGCCTCCTCTTCTCCAAACTAAACATGCCCAGTTCCCTCAACTTCTCCTCATAGGACTTGCTCTCCAGACCCCTCATCAGCTTGGTGGCTCTCCTCTGGACACGTTCCAGCACTTCAATGTCTTTCCTGTAGTGAGGGGCCCAAAACTGAACACACTACTCGATGTGAGGCCTCACCAGTGCTGAGTACAGAGGCACGATGACTTCCCTGCTCCTGCTGACCACGCTATTCCTGATACAAGCCAGGATGCTATTGGCCTTCTTGGCCACCTGGGCATACTGCTGGCTCATGTTAAGCCGGCTGTCCACTAACACTCCCAAGTCCTTTTCTGCTGGGCAGCTTTTCAGCCACTTTGCCCCAAGCCTGTAGCATTGCCCGGGGTTGTTGTGACCAAAATGCAGGACCCGGCACTTGGCCTTATTATACCTCATCCCACTGGCCTTGGCCCATTGGTCCAACCTGTCTAGATCCCTCTGTAAAGCCTTCTGACACTCAAGCAGATCAACACTGCCACCTAGTTTGGTGTCATCTGCAAACTTACTGAGGGTGCATTCAATCCCCTTGTCTAGATCATCAATAAAGATATTGAACAAAACTGGCCCCAAAACTGAGCCCTGAAGGACACCACTGGTTACCAGCTGCCAATCAGATTTTGCTCCATTAATCACAACTCGCCGGGCACAGCCATCTAGCCAGTTTTTAATCCAGCGGAGGGTACACTTGTCTATGCCATGGTTCTCCAGTTTCTTCAGGAGAATGCCGTCCAGAACCACAGAAGGATTCAGGTAATTAGCAGAATTGAATTTAAATTTAGTCACCTACAAGCAACATTTTGGAGAACTTGCTCCCTGTCTTATCACTTGATTCAAGGTTTGTTGCCGCTTTTCTCTTTTCATCACTCTAGGACTTAGTGATTTCAATTGTATCTGTGCCTAATTCTAGAACTGTACTGGGTTTGTGTGGCAAGGTTCCTGTGTCTGGGGGGCTACAGGGGTGGCTTCTGTCAGAAGCTGCTAGAAGCTTCCCCCATGCCTGATAGAACCAATGCCAGCTGGATCCAAGATGCACCAGCCACTGGCCAGGGCCAAGCCTATCAGTGACAGTGTCTGCATCTCTGTGATAACATATTTAAGAAGGGGAAAATTGCTGCACAACAGCTGCAGCTGAAGAGTGATAATATGTGAGAGAAACAACTCTGCAGACACCAGGGTCAGTGAAGGAGGAGGGAGAAGAGGTGTGGCAGGGACCAGAGAAGAAGTTCCCCTGCAGCCCATAGTGAAGGCCATGATGTGGCAGATTGATGTCCTGCAGCTCATGGAAGTCCATGACGGAGCAGATATCCACTTGCAGCCTGTGGAGGATCCGATGTCGGAGCAAGTGGATGTGCTCAAAGGAGGTTGTGAACCCACTGGAAGCTGGGGCAGGAGCAGGCTCCTGGCAGCAGCTGTCAATCCCATGAAGAGAGGTGCCCACACTGGAGCAAGTTTGTTGGCAGGACTTGTGACCAATGGGGGACCCATGCTGAAGCAGTCTGTTCCTGAAGGACTGAACCCTGTGGAAAAGGCCCACTCTGGAAAGATTTGTGAGGAACCATAGCCCATGGGAAGAACTCACATTGGAGAAGTTCATGGAGGACTGTCTCCAATGAGAAGGAACCACTACCGGAGCAGGGGAAGAGCATGAGTAGTCTTTCTCCTGAGGAGGAAAGAGTGGCAGAGACCACATATGATGAACTGACTGCAACATTCATCCCTGTCCCCCTGTGCCACTTGGAAGGAGGAGGGAGAGAATTTGGGAGAAAAGTTGAACCAGGGAAGAGGGAGGGGTGGGGGGAAGGTGTTTTAAGGTTTAGATTTTATTTTCTCATTATCCTACTCTTATTTGATTGGTAATAAATTAAACTAAGTTCACAAGTCAAGTCTGTTGTGCCTATGGTAGTAATTGGTGAGTGATATCTCCCCTTCCTTATCTGAGCCCATGAATCTTTCATTATATTTTCTCTCCGTTGTCCAGCTGAAGAGGGGGAATGATAGAATGGCTCTGGTGGGCAACTGGCATCCAGCCAGAGTCAACCCACCCCAAGAACTTTTCCCAACTTCATTTTTTTTCATGTACATGGAGCAAAGAATTTGTATTATTGACTTATAAAAAAAAAAAAATCATCATTTTCTGTTCTTACGTATTTCCTTCTTGAAAGTGCATCTTTAGATTTATTGCAATCTCATCAGAGCTGCGAATAATCTTGATTGTAACTGGAAGCTATGATATAATAATGTGATATTCAAACAGCATATATAAATCAGAATTTTAGTTTATACTTTGTCTAACTGGTTGGATTTCTTATCATCATGTCTCCCATCCCATGTACACATTCTTATTTTAGAATTTTTATAATCCATGCTCATCAAGCTCATTGCTTTCTTATACTTGTTGCCTTCCAGTTTAGTAACAGTAAAATAGTGTTTTATTTCCTTGGTTAGGAAAATAACTGTGAGTTGCAAATTCATTTTTTTAATAGAAAAGAGGAAAATAAGAATTTTTATCTAGAAAAAAAGATCAGGTTTTCAGGTACCATGTTTAAATAATACATCAAAAATACAATGGAGGTGATGGGTGACATAAAAAAGAACTATGATGGTTCATTAATCTTGTAGGTATATCACACAATGAAAGAATGACAAGATATTCAATAATTCTGAAAGAAAAAATAATTTTAAATGTAAGTTTTACTTTTTGAAGCAGGTGTGTTTAGACAGAATTGAACAGCAGAAGGAAGTATAGCTTAGCTTGATGCTTTATATGTGTGTGTGTGTGTATCTGACATTGTGTTCCTAAATTAACATCTCTGAGGTTGTTTGAAGGAGGCATACTTTAAAGACAAATGTAGGGGTAGTTTGTATTTTAATTGGCTGCTCAGAGAATTGAGTGAAGGTCAAAGTTAAGAGCTAATGGGATCCTGTAAAATTTTATTACAGAAGAGAACTTTTCAGAGCATTATTCCTATATTTTCTAGTAAATATTCTAGTCTGTGAAGTATAGTTTGTGCTGAAAATGATCATTGTGTAAGCTTACATTAAGTAATTTTTGAGGGATCTGGACATCTGTATTTCAGATTTTGTATACTGTGTTTCTAAACTTCTGTTTAATGCAGGACACTGTGACAGATTTGTCCATTAATGTAGGACTCTTCCTTTGTTATCTAGGAAAATGTCATGTTTTGCTTTCAAACTCAGAGTAATAATCTGATATCTGAGTTCAGGGATTGCATTTTCAAACCGTCATATTTCAGTGCAAGCTACTTGCAAGGTGAAATATTAAAAAGATGAAAAAAAATTATCAACAAAAAGTGAATCCAAAGGACTTTTAAAAATAACCTTACACTGAGTAACTGATAGTAAGCTTATGATATTGGAACTGCTCACAGATGTCTCCTAAAAGACTTCTGTAGACTTCATATACATTTCATAACAGCCTAAGTAAAGCAGGCTAACCCAATTTTTGCAGTATCAGACTTGCCAAGGCACCCAGATGATCTGTGCAAACATATGGATTTATGATCCAAGAAAAGTAGAAATTCCATGAGGGGGAAATAATAAAGAGAGAAGCACTGAAAGAAATGCCAGTCTCACACAGAAAATAGGAATAAGTGATAAGTACTTTCAGTTCAGACATGTTCATACTTTCAGAACTATTTCTTTTTTGGTGAGCATCTTACTAGGCTTCCTAAAATAGCTATAAAATAGATGCTGTTTTCCTATTAGATGACAAGCTCAGCTTAATGGTAGAATAGAGTTTATTTTTACTCCTGCAATTTTACTGACTTCAGGATATTGTGGCAGTTTGCTTCAGTTCACCGTGCAGTGTAAATTCACTGGCCAAGCACCAGATCAAAGAACTTCAGTACTGTTCAAAGTACTACGAGCTACAATCTGACTTCCAGAGGCATTAAATGAAAATGAAGGGAAAGGCAAAGGAGTAAGGGATGGGACAAATAGCTTAAGGTTATAGCATAGTGGCAAAACCCATTGATATAGTGAAAAAAGCAAACAATAAATCCATACTATAACACTCCAGGAGCAGTTTTCTTTTCATTAATATGGGGAAAAATATTTTAAAAAATATTTATTCAAGTATTTTATAAAACAATGATAGTGGTATTGAAGAGGTCAGGTCACAAAGCAATATAAACTATTGGCTAGAACACCTTCGTAGAAGATGGGACTGATCCGTTTCAATATCTTCTCTATATCTGCAGACCTGTGGATACGAACGAAAGTCTTGGTAGGTGATTGGTGTAACAACAAAGCAACAGAATGTTTTTGAGTCAGTGATGAAGAAGCTTGTCCTTCTCTACTGTGTGGGTTTTAAGACAGCAAATGATATTTTTCACATATAATTTTAACAGTCTAATGTTAAAATATTTATTTTACATTAGTTGTATTGGTACATTCTTTAGGACAGTGAGCCAACTGTCATCTTGTAGTTTTTTATGGTCTAATGAAAACTTTTTCTCTGCAGTATTATCATAGTGCTTCAACCATATAAGCAACCTGGAGTCCAACTATGATTCCCCTGGCTGCCAGAATGGAGTCTCCTAATGGAATGGTTACATCCATTGGTGTTGGAGTCTAGCATGCTCCTAATCCTAGTATACAATAAAAGAGTGCAAAAAAAAATCACATAGGAACATATTATGTACTTAGGCAAAAGAAGAAAAGCATACATCTATCTTGCAGGTATATTGAAAGAGAAACTTAATAAGAAATTTAAAGTAAAATATAAAACAGTTTGTAAGAATTGCAAGTAAAACTGATGCATAATTGAGCTGTGTCCCACAGGGAGACATTCACCTCAAAATTAATACTTTAACATATGAAACACTTGCTACAAAATTATGGTAATGCTGTTTACGTTGCTCAAAAAAGAAATAAAAAGGAAAACTAAATCTCTGAAAAAAGTTTCAGACCCGTTTGATAAAAGAAAACAAACCTGTTATTTTGCTGGGTAGATCTAGTCTTTAGATTAATTTAGATGAATTTGTTTAGTTTTAGACTTTTTTCCCTATATATAGAAGCAGTTTACAGTTAATTTTGCTACAAGTCCAGACATCTTCAAACCGCTAAACTTATAAATATTGGTATCTAAAAAATAAAATGCATGAAACTTGTTTATTGACACTTCTTTGTTCTCAACAAATTTCCCAGATACAAGCATTATTACCTGCTTACTTTGATTTGCATTTAAAATTATGATGATCAGGATGAACTGAGGCACTATATTCCTGTGTTAGACTGCCCATCATTGTTCTTTATTTCCATTTCCTGAGTTTATGTAAATGAAAGGTTGATGTATAAGGACTACAGAAGACATGTTAGTGATCTGTGTCACATCCTGCTATTGGCCATTAGAACAAATTGGAATAAGCTGTGACACTGGAAGGGTGATGTTTGACAACAATGCTAAATAGAAGAGGACCAAAGAATGATGTTTGTTTCCTGAGTTTCAGTGGCACCCTCAGTCTCATGTCTCATTAGAGTCAGGTCATTAGAAAAAAACAAAACAAAAAAAAACCCCAACCCTAAAACCCAAACTATTTAGAACAGTTAAAAACAATGAGGGAAGATGTTAATGACTTTATTGGGTGTAAATGACAAGGGTTTGGCAGCATGAAGGACCACAGTGGAGTAGATATCCACACTGTTGTCTGCATAGATAAACAGCTAAAGGCAAGACCCCTCCTCTGTTTTCTCTGCACCACTTGGGAGCGGGAGGTAAAGGATTCAGGATTAAAGGAATGAAGCTGTACCTGGGAAGAAGGCATGTGTGGGAGAAAGTGTTTTAGCTTTTGCCTTTGTTTCTCACCATCCTACTCTAGCGGTAAATTAATATTCCCCAAATCAAGTCTGTTTTGCCTGTAAGAGTAACTGGCAAGTGATCTCCCTTTCATTATCTCAACCTATGAGCTTTTTAATGTTATTTTCTCCCCCTGTCATGTTGAGGAGTTGAGGAATGACAGAGAAGCTGGATGGACGACTGGCAGCTGGCCAAGGTCAACCCACCAAAATCATGGAGCACGGTCGCCAATCAGTAGTCCAGTCCATGAATTCACACACTGCCCTTCTTTTAATTAAAAGTAGTTGTATATCCAAAGACAGAAGGTATAAGGAAAAAAAAAGAAAAAAGTCAATTGCTCTCTTAAAATCTGAAGAGAAGATGTTATGTGGAATAAAAAAAAAAATGGGGCAGTTGCATTTGTATTCTATAGAATGCAACATCTAGATAGATTCTATAGAATTCTACCAACATTCTATAGAATGCAATAATTTTGTAGATTCAGAAAAATTTATGGTCATTTAATCTGAACTCTTCTATAAAATGGGTCATAGGATCTCATTTAGTCACTTCTGCAATTAGTCTTTAGTCAAGGAATCCTATCTTGGCTTTTTCTGATTTTGGTATACTATTGACCTTTTGTGTTTATAAGGTAACTTTTACGTCAGTTAGAAATATTAGCTGGTGAGATTTAAACCTCTTGCAAATTGTTCTTTAAGTCTCATTTATCAGTGGTCCTTTTCATTGTTGTTGGATGATTTTGATGCCATGGACACAGCTGCCTATATGTTGCTAATGACCTACTCTTTGTTGTAGTCTCTTGGTAATACAACAAGGGAAAAAAAAGAGCAATGTTTATTGTTATTTCCTTCCCACCAGTCCAGGAACTGGTACCTGATTCAGCCTACCATTAAAAATGCCAACTTATAAAAATACCAACATGTTACATTATTGTGGAACTTGAAACACTGGTGTGATACTTATCTACTAGAACTTATTATTTTAGAAGACTATTTCATACAGTGGCTAATGTTTTCTAGTGGATCAAATATATACAGTAAATCTAGAAAGGCTGAAGAATGTAGATCCACTGTGATAGGACAAAAATCTGTTAGTGAATATGCAAAACTTCTGATCCTGTTAAAATATGCTGTTCCCAACTGCAGGATGCATAAATCTTCATTTAATAAAAAGGCAGAAACATGTTGTTCCTGTACCATTCTAGAATTCCTAATCACAGGATTTAGTGCATTTCTTGATTGTTGGAAGAAATTGTAATGGAAAGATCAGGAGAATAAAAGAATAAGTAAACGAAAAACATTATTCCATGCTATATTGGTAGCAGTATTTGACAGCCCTGAAAGATAACCTGCGCATACACACCCCCCCACATGTGTGTGGGCTGTGGTTGGTAAATTCATTGACAGTTAAAAGTCAAAACCCCCTTGCCTACTTTCACAGTAGGCATTTTCTCAAACAAAAATTAAGTACTCTTTTCCAGTGTAGACTTCTAGGAAAATAGAAATGTTCAACTATTAACAAATGTAGTAAAACATTTCCAGAAATGTTGCAACCAGAATGTTTTTAACTTTCAGGTGTAACATAGGAGAGAACAATAATAATAACAGTTATCATCAATATTAAAATTTTAGATAAATGTGTAAAAATTTGAACTAAGTTAATTGTGATCACTGTCTCTGTAGAATGACACTTACAAGAAAATCAGGTAAATTAAAGTTGTTGTATGATACAATAGGATGAAAATCCTCTATTACTTCACTGATTTCCAAAGAGCAATCTTCAATTCTTTTTTTATGTAGTAAAAAGTTGTTTCACAAATTCTGATGAAAGCAGCTGTAGTACTTGTAAGATCGAATTATTGAGTGGATGACAACCATTGCCTCAATTGATTGGCCTGATTGGTGAGTAACATCAGCCCTCATTTGGTTTGCAGCAGATGAATGATGTGCTCCAAGTGCTTCTTTTTCTCCTCTGACCATAATTGAATCTTTGAATGACAGAGTCAGATTTCTTAGTCTGCATTGTTGATTTCAACAGCTGGATGAGATGAATCCCCTGGTTGTACTGATCCACAAATTCTTGGAAGGCATTAATAACAATTTAGTTGTACAGAAGGTGCAGAAAACATCTTGAGGATGTGATTCTAATTAATAGATTTTATTCTAATTGATAGAGAAGAATTGATTGGGAATAGTGAGATGGTATCTAGTTAGGTAGACTAAGGTTGAAATGTTCACATTCATAGTCTTCAGAATTGGAAAGAGGAAATGCAAAAGAATCAAAACAGGAAAGCAGGCTTGAAGAGAAATAGGAATTTGTATGAAAGAATTCCCAGAGGCTGTGTCACCTTGTAGAGGAATGTTTGAAGCATTATGGGTGATAAACCTGGCTACATTGCGTGCTTTCAATTGAACTCAACCAAAATGGAAACTCTCTTATCAATACAAAAATAATGATAGAAACACAGAACAAAAATGAAGAAATTAAATAAAAGACTAGCTACCAACTCAAATGAGCTAGGAACTGTTCTAGTGATCTGGCCATGTAAGCAATGTACAACACTTAGCTCTGGATCAGATACAATAAGGGGACTCCATTGCATTGGGAGAGCAAGCACCAGCAAGTAAACATTGCCAGGAATGTTTCCTGACACTGATGTCAATTAACACCATACAGCTTACATGTATCTTGCAAACTGAACTTCCAAAACTGTGGATGCAGGCAAATTCTCTACTGGGCAAGGCCCCAGCATAGTTATAACTCCCCAACTATGCTCAGGAATGTCCAGTGCTAGCTGGAATGTGCCAAAACCCTGCCAGAGGATTCTCTGGCAGTTTGTGAGCACAGAGAATTGTGTTCCCATGCCTGAGACTGGTCCTACGCATAGCTGAATTTGTAAACATAGCCTGAAGATATGTACTGTCATCTGCAGTGTATGACATGAGGCTATGCAGTGGGGATCGACAGCGTAAAACTTACTGCAATTGGTAGGAGGAACTGTAGAGAGCTGAGGGAACCAAATCTGATTGTGCCTTCATATTGCCTCAGGCACTATGAGATGCAGTGAGCCAAACCGGTGCCAAATGGTGTGTAAACAATTATCAATAGGTATCTCATGCCCTATTTCGTTTAGTAGCAGAGATGTGGCTGGAAAGTTGTCGAGGGCTTCTATTTGTTTTACAAAAAACTCATCTATTATATTGTGATTAATGCAGTCTGTAGACAACATAAGCACAAGATCAGATCTTGTGGAAGGAAAAACAGGTTAGAGAGAAATATTATTTTTGAGGTCATGAAGTCTTTTTGAAAATACTTGATCTTCTATCAAAAGTCTGGAGGAAAGGAGGGAATTATGTACCCGCCACCTTAACTTTTACACCCAGAACAAATACTGAAAGAAATATTTGGACACCTATAAGAAAACAAAACTAATTACAGCCAATATGGATTTACTAGGAACAACCAGTTTCTATCTTAAAAATATGGAGAAACTATAAACAAAGGAGCAACAAAGGTAAACCATATTATGATTTCAGTAAAGTCTAATAAAATTGGGCAAGGCCATAAAGATGCAAGAACAGGCAGATGCATTCAGGAAGTATAACTGGGAAGATTCACAGATTCACAGATTTGACAGAGTTGGAAGGGACCTCTAGAGATCATGAAGTCCAACTTCCCTTCTAAAGCAGGTCCACCTAGAGCACATTACTCAGGACTGCATCCAGGTGGGTCTTGAAAATCTCCAGAGAAGGGGGCTCCATGACCTCCCTGGGTAGCCTGTTCCAGTGCTGTCACGCTCACTGTAAAGAAGTTTTTCCTCATATTTGACTGGAACTTCCTATGTTCCAGCTTATGCTCATTCCTTTCATCCTTCTGCTGGAAACCACTGAAAAGAGTCTGGCTGCATCATCCTTCAACCCACCCTTTAGGAACAATCTTTCCACTCTGCTCAGTGTTCTACAATGTCAGTAGGAATGCTACTTCAAGTTTGGGGCACCATATTTCTAGAAATATTTGGGCAACTGTGAATAGCTAGGCAATAGTTAAAAGAAGAATTAAACATCAAATGTTTTGGCATATAGGATTGAATGAGGAAACCTCATTCAAAATAAATTAGCACATGCAGTTAAAAAAGAGGAAAGAAAGTCTGAGGAGTGAATGCAGTAGCAGCTTCATATGCAGAAAAAGGCATCTGTAAGAGAGAACACAAGAATTTTGTTTTCTCTATTCCAAACTGCATAAGCCAAGAAGTAGTGAAGTTTAATTGCACCAAGGAAAACCAGACAATAGAAAAAAAAAAAATAATTTAAATGCTAAGACCTGGAATGGATTATTTCAGGGATTTAGGAACCTCTTTAAGTGAAGGCAGACAAACATGTCAGTTGTGACTCCATCTACTTGACGGAATGCCCTATCTTTTGGAGTTCCTTCTAAATTTATGATTTTATGAAGTACAGAAACCTTTCATAAAATGTCAGCTTATACTTCTTTGAATACCTATAGGACACTTAAACCTGATTTTGTGTTCCTTGGCTCTTTTTTGCATGCTGTTTTTTTAACTCAGTCTTCCTACCTCTCGGTGTATTGTGATGTAGTTTACTAAATTTAAAATATCCTGAGGACCAAACTGAAACTGGTTTTTGTTTGTTGGGTTTTTTAGCTTCCCTTCATTTTACTGCAACACAACATGCCTGAAAAACTGTTATAAGTATCTTGACTTTACAGAAGGTATTATAAACGTGGTCAAACATAGTGTTGTGAAATCTCAGTAGAACACAAGTACCTAAAATATGAAGTGAAAAAGTGATGAAATAGAGTAGTTTAAATTAGTTGCTAAGAACTGATGTCAACAATTATTCCTGTGGAATGTTTATGAAAATTTAATATTTTTTTCAAAAAGTTACTTGTTTTTAGTTATATATCTAAATATTATGGACATAATTCATTGTGCATATTGCATTATAAATCTTGTTTTCTCATTAGCTGTGTGACCTTTTGTTTAGTAGGAAAATACAGAATGTCAAATCAGCGATGGCGGTAGCTCCCAGCTTTCAGATAATTTTCGTTCCCATTACTACTTCTTTCCCTTTATTGACTCATATGGTGGAAGTGATCAACTACAGAAGGCTGCAAGAGCTAGTGGCAGAGAAATGATGACACTAGCAACTGTGCAGAACTGAAGCTCGTAAGGAACTCAAAACAGCTGCAACATTAAACAGCAGCCAAAGCTTGGAGTGCTACTGACCACAAAGAAGTGAGGACAGATGATGCAGTGAGGTAGGCAAAAATCTTCATAGGCCTCCAAAAAATTCCCAACTAGGACGACTATCAAATAATGAATTACAAATACCTGTATATTAACTTATTGACAAGGTATATAGAATAGATAAAACAGGTTTATTATGTGATTTTTTGAAAAATCTCTGCCCATCACTTCTTGTCTCCTCAAAACAACTCTAATGTTTCTCAACTGTTTCTAATTTTCTCATGAAAAAAATATATTTTTCCTCTAAAATAAGAATATTTTTTTCTTCCCTGAATCTATTTTACTACAACAAAAGCAACAGACTACTTCACTTTTGATTATTCCTTCATGAATAGAAGAATTTAGAAAATATTTGGTGAAACATATATTTGAAGCAGATATACTTAGCAGAAAGCTGATGGTTTCAACCAAACCCAAGATTTTTCCACATTCTCTTTAAGATACTGGTCAGTAATGATGAAAACTAGCATTACATTTGTACTCTGCATGACTCAAATTGAGCTGAATGAGATAGTACAATGTATTGAACTCAATTACGCAGACAGGGTACTCATGCATAGCACCTTACACTCGTAGTATTGAATATTGGTACTACCATCCCATGCACTTCATTTTCTAACAGAAAACTGCTTTTTTGATGTTTGGGTTGTGGGCTGGGTTTTTTTTTTTGAGGGGGGTGAGGGTGGGGGTTCTGGTTGGCTGTTTTTTTTTTACTTAAGTGGGATTAAACAGATACTGAGACTTTAAAAGTTTCTAGGGAAATGTAATTGTCATTCTCTAGTCATTGCTACTTTCTACTGTTAATTTTACAGTAGTTTGAAGTCTTGATTTGTACTTTTCTTCCTTTATAGGCTTGTTGAATTATTTTGAATGCATACATTCCTATTTGAGATCCAAAAGTGTTTTTCATTATTCTGAGAACTTTATCTATATCCTCCAACTCATGAGATAATGACTGCAAAGTATCTTTTGCTGCCACAGTTAAAATCAGAAATACAACTTTCTTGACATAATTTCTAATACAAAAAGTTAAATGTGGCTATCTATTGAACCAGCAAACTTTTTTCTTATGTCTTCTGTCTTTACAATTCTTTGGCCTCTAGCCCTGGTGTAGTTTCACTGCCTACACATTTGATAGCTATAGAATATTTAATGCCAGGGAAGAAAGGGGAAATAAAAGCTTTCTGCCCTACTTTATGATTTAATACTGCCACTCTTGCAAAAGAAGCATCTTGTAGTCTGCACTTAGGTCTTTAAAGGAAGGAA
>JAOQGH010000001.1:167731571-167755303 GCA_025769975.1 Gallinago jamesoni
CTACTTTATGATTTAATACTGCCACTCTTGCAAAAGAAGCATCTTGTAGTCTGCACTTAGGTCTTTAAAGGAAGGAAATTAACTTTTAAATGCTGTAGTTTCTTGCTGCCTTCTGCTTCACTGAGACCTGAAGGAAGTTTCCTTACAAACTGTTCTTGAAAGTTACACAGGATAATGTATCCCTTAACAAGCCAAAATAAAAATGTACAAATACTGAAAACATTCTATTCTTGAAAATATTATGAAATCTTCTGCACAGATGGACTCAAAGTTTAATTACGGTGTCATAGACATCACTGTGCTCTCAGAGTTGGAGACACAGCAACAAAAATATCCATCAGGGACTAGGTTGACAGATCTATATCAGTTATGATTACAACCAGATGCTATTTCATCTATGTCACCCAAACATCCCAAAATGTTCCAATATCCTTATTACGGAAGGGATATCTATTTTTAGATATCTAATGGGGTATTTCAAATTCAGTAGCAAAAAATGTCAATATGCAAAGAGCTAATTAATGATGTAGTTTACTGAAAATGATGCTCTGAATACTTGCTTTATTTGCACATATATGGAGTCAACATACACACCACTGAATCCTCATTTGAGAATCCCCCACTGTTGGGTTGCTGCATCTCAACTGAAAAGCTCATCTACAATAGTCTATTGTCACGTATACAGAATTGCAGCGTATGGACATGTATTTTTCTGATAAAGGACAAAACATAATGTCAAAACTGGAATTAGCCTTATTATGGATCAATATGGATAAAAAAATTATAATATTCCTTTTGTTTTGATTTTTCCCTACTACATATAAAAACTCTCTGTTTGCTAATTAAAAAAAAAAAAAAAAAAAGGAAACTAATGACACTGTGCATTATGGGAAATATCTTATTGAAAACCATAGGTAGTGAATAATAACCTAAGTAGGCAGCCCTGTGCCACATTGGAGCAAAACAATAACTGTTGTGAAGCAAAGCACTCAATAAAATAAATATCGTTCTACTAGTTTATGGAATAGTACATGTGTAATGTCACAGCAGGTGGCATTTTAATTATCCTCAAAATAACATACAACACATACCATCTTTTGGCTTAATCATATGACAGTATAGGTCCTGCTTATATATATGTGGGTCCTACTTGTATTGCAAGAACCAGTGGGGATTTGCACTTCCCTTCAGCTTTTATAATACTTTGCAATAATTAGGAAATGTTTAAATGGATGGATGCAGACAGGCTGAATTTATTCCAGTAGTGATTAGAGGTGGCTGGATGTGAGATAGCTATAGTGTGGAAGCCAGTAACTTTGATGTGGCCTTGTGCATGAGCACCCTAATATACAGTATAACTTTTTGTCAGAAACATTGACCTACCATTAGCATTTTAATTTGATCACAGGGTGACTTAGAATCATGATGAAATGTTTGGTTTCTGAGGAAAATATGAGGACAGTTATGTTTCCAGAATGCTGATGAAAATTCAAATTACATCGGCTAATTTGTGCTATTCATGTAAACTGAGCAGAAGACAAGGATCACACTGCAGTTTCTACTTTAACTTTTGGCAAATTCTTTTGCCAAGAAATTGTATATAGATTTTGAAAATATGACAAAACCAAGTCTGATTGTGTTGCTGAACAGAGGCGGGACTGAATAAGTGTTTCATGTTCAGCATATGAAGGGTCCAAGAAAGCTGGTTAATATTCAAGAATTGCCTCCTCTGACCTCAGGAGTGATGAATCCCAACAAAGAGAATGTCAGGAAAAAAAAAAAAGAGATCTGCATGGATGAGCAAGAAGGTCTTGGAACAATTAAAATACAAAAAGGAAGCCTGTAGAGGGTGGAAGAAAGAACAGGTAGCCTGGGAAGAATACAGAGAAATTGTCTGAGCACCCAGGGATCAGGTTAGGAAAGCTAAAGCCTTGATCGAATCAAATCTGGTCAGGGATATCAAGGGATCAAGGGCTTCTGTAGGTACATCAGTGATAAAGGGAAGAATAAGGAAAATGTGAGCCTTCTCCAGAAGGAAATGAAGAGCTCATTACCTGGGATATGGGGATGGCTGAGGTACCAAATGACTTTATTGCCTTGGTTTTCACTGGGAAGTCCTCTAGCTACACAGTCCAAGTCACAGAAGACAAAGACAAGGATGGGGAGAATGAAGAACCACCTGCTATAGGAGAAAATACGGTTCAAGGCCATTTAAAGAACCTGAATGTGTACAGGTCCATAGGACCTCATGAGATGCACCTGTTGGTCCTGAGGTGAATGAAGCTGGTAAGCCATTATCCCTCATATTGGAGAAGTTGTGTCAGTCTGGTGAAGGTCCTGCTGACTGGAAAAGGGGAAACATAACCCACATTTTTAAAAAGGGAAAAAAGGAAGACTCGGGGAACTACAGGCCAGTCAGTTTCATCTCTGTGCCTGGCAAGATCATGGAGCAGATCCTCCTGTAAACTCTAGTTAGGCACATGGGAAATAAGGAGGTGACCAGCGACAGCCAACATGGCTTCACTAAGGGCAAATCCTGTCTAACAAATTTGGTGGCTTTCTATGATGAGATTACAGTGTTGACTGATAGGGGAAGAGCAACTTACATCATCTGCCTGGATCGGGCAAAGCATTTGACACTGTCCCACACAACATCCTTGTCTCTGAATTGGAGAGACACAGATTTGACTGCTGGACCACTTGGTAAACAAAGAATTGGCTGGATGGTCATGCCCGAAGAGTTGTGGTCAATGTCTTGATATTCAAGTTGGAGACCAGTGATGAGTGGAGTTCCTCAGGAGTCGATACTGGGATCTGTTCTGTTTAACATTTTTGTCAGTAACACAGACAGTGGGATTAAGTGCACTCCCAGCAAGTTTGCAAACAACACCAAACTCTGAAGCTGTGAACGCAATGGACGGAAGGAATGCCATCCAGAGGGACTTTGAGGGCTTGAGAGGTCAGCCTGTGTGAAACTCATGAAGTCCAACAAGGCCAAGCACAAGGTCCTGCATGTGTGTCAGGCAATACCAAGCCCAAATACAGGCTGAGCAGAGAATGGATTGAGAGCAGCTCTGAGGAAAAGGACTTGGGGATGTTGGTGGATGAGAAACTCAACATGAGCCAGCAATGTGTGCTTGGAGCTCAGAAAGCCAACCATATCCTGGGCTGCATCAAAATAAACATGGCCAGCAGGTCAAGGGATAAGATTCTCCCCCTCTACACTGCTCGTGTGAGACCCCACCTGGAGTACAGCATCCAGCTCTGGGGTCCTCAGCTCAGATAAGACATGATTCTATTGGAGAAAGTCCAGAAGAGGGCAACAAAGGTGATCAGAGGTACAAACCATCTCTCCCATGTGGACAGGCTGAGAGAGTTAGGGTTGTTCAGCCTGGAGAATGGAAGTCTCCGAGGAGACCTTATAGCAGCCTTCCATTACCTAAAGGGGGCCTACAGCAAATATGGGGAGGGAGTCTTTATCAGAAATGTAGTGATAGGATGAGGTGTAATGGTTTTAAACTGAAAGAGGGTAGATCTAGAGGTGATATTAGGAAGAAATTCTGTACTGTGAGGGTGGTGAGACACTGGAAGAGGTTGCCCAGAGAAGGTGTGGGTAGCCCACCCCTGGAAATGGTCAAGTCCAGATTGGATGGGGCTGTGCATAACCTAGTCTAGTGGAAGGTGTCTCTGTCCATGGCAGGGAGGTTGGAACTTTAAGGGATCTTTAAAGTCCCTTCCAAACCAAACCAAACCATTCTATGGGTCTATGATATAGGCTTGCACAAAGACGATTCTACACTTCTCACTTTATTTTTAAATGCAGATGTTGTATAAAGTTGATAATTTTAAGCCTTTGGTATTTTCATTTTTCTATCCCATTTAAAAGGATCTTAGTGGAAGTATTTGACATAATTATTACACCTCCCTTGTGTTACATGGATAGGACTCATATGGCCAGGTGCTTCTTGTAACCACTTTTAATCACTCATTTCTGAAAAGGCAATTATAAATTCCCTATCCATGGTAAACATTTAACCTCTCATGTCAGCAGGGCCTATCTTGTTGTCCTAAAGAGATTTTAGCTGTGAAGTGCAGATGGATTGTATTAAGTGTTTCAGCTCCCTGGAAATTATATGAGCATTCTACCAACATCAGTCTAATCAGAACACTATTTCCACTCTTCTTCCTTAAATAGCTTCAGTCCAGGTTGTGTAAAGAGGGTGGAAGAGTGACTTTAACAAATTTCACTACCAGCTGTTCCTCAAATGATACAAAGTGTCATCACTAGTGAATAGAGGGTGTTGACTGTTATCTGTGGTTAATAACATCTCTCACCAGCTCCCATTCAGCTGCCAGTTAGCACAAAGACACGTCCGCATGACTTTTAAAGGGTCTGCATTAATACACCCAGCCAATCAATGGTTTCTGCCCCTTCCACAAGGACACTGGTCTGTTACCATTCCTAGATGCTGTCAACAGAAAATGACACAGGAGTCACAAAAGGTAAAATGGTGTCAATTTAATCAGAGAGCAGACAAAAGGCAAACAATGCTGCCCTGGAAAGGAGTATAGCAAGGAGACACAGAGGTTGGCGTAAGCCACACTTGGCAGGTCCCAGTGAAACCAGATTGAAATTCAGTGATACAAAATCCAGCAATGTGACACAGAGGATGAGAGCTGTTGTTTCCATTCAATTAAAATTAGTGACTGCTGCTGGCATAAAATAAATTCAAGAAAATACCAAGAGAATCGGTATTGTAGGTCAAACTATTTTCCTTCTAAACTGAAAGAAAATAGCAGTGGTAAATGAGTTATTGCAATTGTTGTCTAAATTACATGAAATAACAATAAAAAGTTCTCCTGCAATTTCCTGTTCACTGTGAAGTTAAACAAAACTCTACTGATTGAGGTTATTCCACCCTAAAAATAAAGCAATTGGAAATGTTTAGATATTTATGAAAATACGCTGTAAGAAGTTTAAGATTCTTCCTTTTGGAATTCATACTGTGTTATGCATAAAATTTCTCAAAAACTTGCTTTTTTTCAATGATATATAGAAAAATAACCTGATATCGGTTCATGTTTATGTGGAAAATTGAATATATGGGTAATAATATAATGAATATAATATATGAATATATATGAATATCAGACAACATAAGGCTTTACAGCCAGTCTTGTTATGCATTTCTTTAGCTTGCGTGTCCTATACTGTTAGGATACTGTAACCTGAATGTATGTCAACACAAAGTGTACGGCTTCGTCCTTCCACTCCATAAGTTTTCTTCCAAAGGAACCTTGGTGCTCAGTCAGGGAGCGATCCAAATAGTGTCTGATCTCATCTGAGATGTCAGGAGAATGAATCTCACATATCTTGCAGCCTTGACGCAGGTTTACAAACTTCTAGGCTCGGGTTCTTTCTGTCTAATGTTGAGCACCAAGCAAGAATTCCTACTTTTCTCAATTCAAAAAGCTATTTGATGTTCTCAAACTCTGGATCAATTACAGATGTTGTGTGTGTACCTGCACTGACTACTCAAAAAATTGAAAGCTTAGTTTTCTAATATTAGGTGAGGTAACTCTGGTCCTTCATGTGTGTGCTTAAAAAACAATGTGATGAACTATGGAGATAATTATTAGGATTCAGAAAATTCACCAGATTCTTCTGTCTTCCATGTAAGCTCTAAAGGTTAAAAGATATTAGGAAAAAAATCTTTATATAGTTGTAAATAGGGACTTTAAAAATTAAGTTTGTCTGCTGTTCAAGTTGATATAAAAAAATCATGGTCAGATGAACCAGCTGTTTATTGATTATTGGTAATATATGAAATCTTATATTAATGAACTCTTTGACAAATTTCTCTGTTAAACTTTCCCATTCTGTTTTAGTGATTATTTATAACAATTTGAGTATTTGCAGAGAGTTTTACATATGTATAGTGCTTTGAACTATATAATATGACTAGAAGGGAATTGTGAAGATCTTTCTGATCATCTGCATATCATTTATGCATGCAAACTACACGAAAAATATATGATAGTAATTATAATCAAAATGACTTTGTAAGATGTAAAGTGACGAGGGCAGTTGCCAGCCTGGTAATAGCTCTTCAGTAATATGGCATCCTACCATGAAAAACAGCTGGACTGTGATTTATGAATGAGGAATTGTTAAAAAAACATCAGTATAATCTTGTATAGACAATTAACCCAGTAGGAAGTCACCTAAACCTGGATCCAGTGTAAGGCAGAATGCTGCTCTTCTGAAATAGCATGGTCAGTCTTGATGAGGGAGTAACTTGTGTTGTAAGCAGTCACAAGACAGTAGACAGTGACATGAGTTGAAGATATAATTGTCTAAACTTAATGTGTTGTTCAAAACAGGTCATTTATCCTTGGCTTTATCTATCCTAACATCAGATAAGTGAAAGGTAAGCAGTAATAATAAACTAGATGATTATCCCTCCTATAAAACAGATGGGAAGAGGCGTCTCTAGGAAGACAGACACATCCCATGCTAAAATTTTTGGATGGGTTCACTTGTGTTCTGGAAGCACATCTTTTTCTCTATTGACAACATTTTGTTTTTCACCATAAGCTCCTTATTTTCAGGAGCTTTAAAGTCACATAACATGAAATGGCAGTCTAATTTAATAATGGTCTAGTTAACTTCTGAGCAGCATCAAGGTTTACACAAAAGTAAACCTGTGATTCAAATACATTTGAGTAATAACACCTTTAGTACATCTGAGAAGAGAGAAAACAAACTTCAATATTGATTTTTGATGTAAATTAATTTACATGAATAGGGGATTATTGTACTGCATAATCATAGAATCATAGAATCATTTAGGTTGGAAAAGACCCTTGGGATCATACATTATAAAGAAATGCAATGTGGTTCTATTAGCCTATCCCTAACCTATAAAAATGATTGCACCCAATTTATTTCAGTCTTTCTGACTAATAATCACTTTTTAATATTTCTCTGTCTATAGGTTATTCACAGAAAGGATAGCAAGATATTCCATTACATTGACCTTACAGTACACTTACTGACTTAGAAAGTTTAATGTTAACACTAGTCTTTTACATTTGCTTGTATTTTATTTTGTTTTTCTGGATATTATTTCATTTTATATTGCATTCTAATAGCAGCAACTGCTTATGAAGTATAAATGTACATTACAAAATTTATATTGATATTATTTTTATTCATACTACATATATAGACAGAGATATATATAATATAAATTTAGATTATCCCATAATGGGCATGAAGAGCTGGAGTATACATGACACATTTCTTTACTAGAATACATGATTTCTAATGTACCTGACTTTTCACTGGGCTATACCAGTGATTATTTTTAATTATACAATTGATATTTGATTTCTAAATCACACAATAACAGATTGATATTAATATAGATATCACACTGAAGCAATAGATGCTGAGTAAATTTACAAACCTCCATGGTGCTACTCAGCTACATAACCCAAGTTATACATCCCCTTTTATGAGATGAGATGGAAAGTATTTTGGTTTTCTGAAGTAATGCGTTACTCAGGTGTACACAGACATTTCTTCCAAAATAAATGTAATGAAACTGTCTAAACAATTTATGCACATTTCTGGGGGGGAAGAGGGGTCTGAGAAATAAAATACAATTAGGCCCCCCTCAGAAAAAAGCACAATGCTAGTTGTTTCAGTATAATAAAAATGTTGGCACTAAAGTTGTAAGAAATGGGGTTCCAGAGATTTGAAACGTGATTGAGTTTCTACAGATTTCCATGCCTATTCCTGTTTATCCAGCAGGTTTCCTTATGAACTAGAAAGAGAAGTCATTGAATTACTGAACCTTCAAAATACCTAATGCCTAATTTTGTGAACTTGGGAATGAGTGGAGTAACTGAAAATCTGATATGACAAATCAGATTAAATATTTGAGTCACTTTCCAAATATTAATATTTTGTTCAGAGCTGATTTCTATGGATCTATAGTATAAAGTCACTAGCATGAGATTTTTTTTTCTATGTGAGCCTTTGTATTCATAACTCTGCCAGCAGAATTCTTTAACATTAATTAGAACAGAATAGGAAAAATGTCACAAATATTAAAAAAAAAAAATTCTGCTTAAATGGGGGTTGCATGCAAATCAGTAAACGTCTTAAAAAATTCACAAAAAATCATCCTAAGTTATTTCCATGGTAATTGAAAAAATATAGCATATTCCTACAAATGATTCAGTCCACCTCTGACCATCATTTCTGAAAGAGTTTTCTTCTTTCTCTCTGGACAAAAATATAACTAAAGTTCTAATTTACAGTATATCTCTGGCTGTACAAAAGAAATCTTGGTCTAAATGTCCAGTACCTTCTTCAAGAGCCATATAATCAGAAATAAGAAATATTGAAGAGCAAATTTTGACATACACCTTATAAAACCCTCATGTCCTTTCAAAGATAATTTTCATATGAAATTTAGCAAACAAAATATTTTGTAAACGATGTATAGTTCAAAAAGTTTTAGTACTCATTAGTATGGTTTCTAGTTTCATGGCCTCCTTGTCCCAAGACATTCTTATAAATTGTTCTCAAGTTCTGCCAAAGCTTGTTACTTTGTACCAAATATGTGACAGCAAATGTAATGTAAAAACACATTCAGAGAGAGAACATTGCCATCTGTGATCTCTGAGAAAGATTTCTGTCTTTCATATTATCAAACTGTGGGTTTATACTATCCCCTCCAGGTCCTTCTGCCAGGTTCCCTATGCCTTTGGTGTAGAAGTGCAGATTTGGATTAGTTTAATAAGCTGGTCCTGAATTTTATCTTCAAATGAAGATAGTCTGACTCCTCCTAAAAGAATGATATACTGGTTACCACAGATGGAATTTTTCTGGACTCACTTTAAGAAGAAAGAATGGTTTTCTTAGAATAACTACTTCCTTGAGCGATCTTTTGTAATGTACTAAGTGGTGTGAAAGTCTTGCTGTAGAGTGGAAATTGTTATTCATGAGGAATTCCATCTTGGATAGATGCACAAATAGTACAAACACCTTAAGAAAATGATTTAAAGAATCATATATATTATTGGGTAAGTATTTTTTAGCTCTGAGTAACTACTGTCTCATGCTTAAGGTTGTTATATATTGAATGAAGCATTGAACAAACTCTTAAAGACCTTTCTCATTTCCCACTACCATGCATACATGGGCAAGATCAATCAAGCTATGGAAACAGAGGTAATGAGAAACTAAGCATCTATTTACATTCCCAAGAGGCTGTATGTCTTCAGATGTTATAGTTCCTCTGTAACTTTAGAGGTTAAAAGAAGGATTTCACCTGCAAATCTGGGTGAAGGATTATTGATCCAGAAGAAAGAAAAAATAAGAAAGATAGCAAAATGACCTTTTTCCCCAGAGGGGCAAAACAAATAAAATTAGATTTTTTTTTTCTCCAAAGCTCTCCATCCAAAATAAGAAAAGAATAAAACCTCCACACAATAAAAACTAAAGTTTTCAATGAGATATGCAAGAAGAAGTTGTCAGTACAGAAGACAGATCCTGTAGATGTGTAGGTGTTTTTCTGGACAGACAGATAAACTGACAGATACTTACAAGCTTCCATGAGCTTGTTATTCTGGAGGAGCAAAGAGGTTGGATTTTTTTCAGGAATGCAGAGGATCTTACTTCTATTTTAAAGCTAAAAACATTCCAAAAAGAAAAAAAAAAAAAAGCTAAACCGTCCAGAATTTAGTCTTTTTTTAAATTATTATTTGTTTTTAAATAAGTCCTTGAAACAGAATATCCTGCTGGGTTATTTAAATATATTTACATTTATAGACAATCACTGCAACCACTAATCATGCGTAGGGAGAATTAACATCTGAACTTGAACAATTACAATTACACTTTTAAAACAGTTTTCAAAAAAATGTGTTTTAAAACATATTTATTCTAGTATGTTTTATTTGTTGTGATCTTTCTAAATGCTGAGGTAAAAGATTCTGCTTATTATGCTGCTTTTACAAAACCATTTGTTAACCACTTCATGTATTATCAGTGGAAGACTATGCTGAAGCTTACTGATATAATTTCTGAATAAGATTTAAAAAGTGAGAAGAATTTGTATTTGTTAGTTCTTATCTAATATCAGTATTATGTGGAGGTGGACAACCCAAATTTATATATTTGAACATAATGTTATCGTAAGAATATCTAAGATGAAATGCAACTGCTTCAGAGATGCACTAAATATTGTAACAGACACATACAACAGAAGGACACAATTTTTTATTCTTTCCCTGACCAGTCTTCCTCTGTTATTTGGTCCAAATCAAACCCTGGTCTGGCTTTTAAAACTAATTGAATTCCTCAGTTTTCACAGGTCTTTTATTTCACCACTGTTTCTCAACTTACTAAAAAAGAACGAATGGTGACATACTTCTATTCTATACAGCCATACAGGAGCTATTACAGTATATATTTGTCATAGAGTCTTGTTAATTGAAACAAAAAGTGCAGATTATGCACATCAAAAACATCTTTCCAGCTACTAAATTAGTCCATGTTATTCAGAATACAAACACAGTGCTAGTGGTTCCTTTAAGAAATCTGGCTTTCTAGATCAAACATCAAACAACCCTACTTTGCACACAAAGTTCCTTAATAATAAACAAAGTACATCACTCAGATTTTATGTCATCTTCATGTTATAGAAACTTTCTGTAAAGACTTTGGTGACGCCTCGTGGAAGTTCTTTTTTCAAGTAATTCTGTAAATATTGTCAAGTATTTGTTTTTCCTTTCTCATTGTAACATGCATTACCTAAGGTAACCGATGTTGTATCTCTGTTATGAATCTTTTTCTCTAAAGGTAATAACCAATTATTTGTGAACAATACTTATTCTGAGTTGTGATATACACTACCTTTTCATTCCTTTTATTATTTAAAGTCAGGAAGAGGGCATTAATGGCAGTATTTCCATTCTGGTCACTGTAGTTGTGAATGTCTTTTTCAGTCTTAAGGTAATTTATATAGCATGAGGCATCTCTAGAGGACTACAGCAATGATTTTTTCTTATAGCCCTCAAAATTATGAAAGAAAATGTTTATTATTCTACAGCATAGCAAACCCAGTAGCACAATCTCCATATACGTGGGCTAAATATCAGATACGGCACAATTCTTGTTTATGGTTGAGCATTTTACTCTCCGTGATGCACACTGTCTTCATATCTCTGTGTTAATTATACTTCTCTTAGATGATAGTTAACTGATGGAAAGAAGGAATGAAGGCTTGTGGGAATGGGCTTTTTAACTGATATTAGAAAGTACTTAACTCTGAATAAAATTATGTGCCTGTGTTGCACCATTTTACCACCCATATAGTTTTTGTAGGTAACTGAAAAATAAGAGAATGGAGGGCACAAGAAAGACAAGAAAATTAACAATTATAAAGGTATCCTTAAAGAATCAAATTAAATTTTTTTTTTTTTCTTTCTAACCAAAAAAGGGAAACATTCCATGGAAACAGAATTACATATGTTGTCTATTTCTTTTTCACTAAGCATCCTTTACTAGACACTATCAAAAGTAAAATTTGGGTTGGAATGCAGTTTACAGATACAGAATGGATGCTCTTATTTTCTTATCTAGATTTGTTCAGAAAGAAGAATACCTAGTCCTATGAAAGACTTTATGTGATATCTAGATATGACAGCATTAAGTTTTTAAGACGTTCTTTTTCATTCCTCCCCCATGTCCGTTCCCAACCAATGAAACACAGGAATGAAAGAGAGCAGAAAGGTATTTACAGCAGTTTCATGATGAAGTTTTGCACTTAAAGCAGGAATGTATTTGTTGTGTTTGAAGTACAGCATATACTTCCCAAAACTGCAATGTTTACAACCAGAATTGACTGTTTGAAATTTTGAGTACGGATAGATTATTCTTCAAATTTACAAGTAAATCTGTTCCTTACATATGTTGTGGTGAAATTTGTTTTTAAAAATTTAGCACTTTCTATCCAAACTTGTCACAGATCTTTTAAATAATAAAATGGTTGTTCAGACCTGCTGTCTGAAAAATTTAATTGAACGTTAGTATACAAGCATTGCCGATTTTCTGAAGACTCATTTTAGTATATTTTTTTCCTGGTATTACAAACAAATGAGAACTTGGTTTCAGTGACTTTTTTTCAAAATGGCAATGAATTTCATTTTTGGGCACAAGAGCAGTACTATTTTTGAGATGTGAGAAATTTATTTACTTTAAAATTTTTACTGTTTGTGCTACTTCCCACTCTCTTTCCTTCTTTCAGAAACTTACTCCATTTCTACTTTTTTACATATTAAGAGAACTCTACTTAGCTTATCATTTTCTGTCCTTAAAGCAGAAGAGTTATATATCCCCAAATTTTAATTCAATTCCCTTAGATGCTCATTATACAGAACCTGGAAGGCTAGAACCTTTATCCTGTTGATTTCAAAGGTTCCAGAATTTCAAGTTCTTCCTGCTTTTGCATAAAGAAGAGAAGAGGAGAAAACTCTACTCCAGACAGCAGTTCAAAGATAGCTGATTAGGTTTTATAAAGCAACAAAACTAGCAATGTCAATTTGTGAGCTCAATTTAAGTTTCTTCTGGCAAAAGCATAAAGGTTAGCTAAGTAGAATAGAAGTGATAAGAATATAGTTATCATTCTTATTACTTGTTTGTTACTCTTACGTGTTATCTGCCACAGATTGCTAATAGCAAGAACTTGACACCAAAAAAAAAAAAAAAAACAAACCAAAGAGTGAAGGCATAATAAAGCTAAAACTCTTTAGTATTTCAGTAGAACAGTTCACCTGACTAATTTGTTTCTTGGTTCAGGTTATTGTAGGTAATGCAATGGAAAACAGGAGCATTTTCTCATGACTTTTCAGAGTATTGTAGTTAAAAATGTTAGCTATTTTATTTGGGGTAATCAATGGCCATATTCCCTTGCTTAAAATGAAGCATCTCTTCAATCTGATAGTCATTCTGATTAGGTTCCCTCCCTTCAGCTCTGCAGAGTAACTCTGTCAAAAAATACTGTAAAATAACTTTCCAGAATCAGTAAGGATACTTCATCTCATTCTCATTTAGACCTCATTTAGGTCTTTGGCACACTGAGAATTTAGTAAACTTGAAAAAAAATATATTTGGAAGTCTCATGGGACATCATTTCCATATATCATTAGTTTTCAATGTATCTTTCCAACACCACTATTATCCATGATGCTGATGCCACTCATTTTTGTATCAAAACTGTTAATTAAAGTTATACAACATCTAGTGAAAAGGTTGACTATTATAAAATGTAATTGCATTAATAATTTCTTCATTATACCTCAACCAATCTCAGATTGATTACTCTTCTTTTTCTTCTTGTTTATCTAGAAATGAATCTTTCAAGTTGCTTCAGTGTATTTATACATAAAAATATTTTTATGAAATGTTCTAATAAATAAAAATTATTATGTGAGTTGTATACATTTTTGCAATTTAACAAAACTGAAGGTATACCTTATTGGTGCTGATCTGTAGCTTTGAATTAGTTTTCTAAATTTCTCTGATTTAGAGATGCTTTATAATAGGCAGAAAATCTTGTGCAGTTAACACTAGTACTGTTTCAGGTGCTCTAGGTAATGTTGATAACTATAAAGAGTTAAGGAGCTTTCCTGGATAGAAAGATTGGTTGAATTAAAGACCAAGGAATCTGCTTCAGCAATGAGAAACCCTGTTAAAATACTGGCATTCCTGTGACAACAGATCCTACCAAGTCTAGTCTTCATCAAGAAACTGAGGAAAATCATTGACTCCCCAAAGTATAAATAAAAATGTATATACATGTATGTCACATGCATAATTAAATTTTCAGTTATAAGCATAGTGCCCATATAAAAGAAGGAAAAAAAAACAAAAAACAAACCACAACCCAAAGGCCAGAATAGGGAAAGGAGCAGGGAATAATACACTGAATTTTGAAAATCCAAAATTAATAAACAAAACCAATATGTGTGTGCATGTTTGCACATATTTCCAAGTGGCACTCCTGTTTAGCACTGTTTTAGCATAGTCAGGTTCCACACAGAGAGTGAGAATGCAGTAATGCAAATTTATTTTCACAGGCAGCTTTGGCTTTCTCGTTCTTCTGTTGTATGTTTGTTGTATATACAAAAATAGGAAAGCTCAGAGAAGACCTTTTTTGATGTCCAGCAGAAATATTTCTTGTATTTCCCAGGGACAATGCCATCCAACTCAGTTATGAGATTTATATTGTGGTACCTATTAATTTTTTTCAGCACTATATTTTCTATATTTTTGATGCCCAGCAGCAGTCAGTGCTTCACTTCCATTAAAAAAAAAAAACCAAACATACCAGCTCCATAAAGGATTCATTGTCTTTAAAATCCTAAATATAGTCTTTTCACAGAGGAAGTACCCTTATCAGACACCATCTGACATGAACTTCATAGGAATATCATCTGTTCCTCTGGTAGGGATGGTCGGTACTTTAGCTTAGTAATGTAGAACTGTGACAAGTGAGGTCTCTCAACCTGGTCACTGTTTGTATTCTTCTGCAGTTTGTTAGCCAGTGGGAGTAACACAGCTGTATTTCACCGAAAGTCAAATTGTACCACAAAGTACAGAAGAACCACTAAGGACTTTTTATTGGTTTTGCTGATCTATTCATTTCTTCTTGCTTGCTAATAACTGTTGCCAGAGATTTCTTTCCCCTTCTAACATTTTTCCCCTTAGCTTTTTAATATTTTTTTTTTTTTTTTTTTTTTTCTTTTTTGGCCAAGATATGCTTCTTCATGGAAGTCAAAAGTTTTCTTGCAAAATGCTAGTTACAATAAAACTTTCTAGGCTTGAGGGTGAAATTATTAATTATAGAAGGCCACTCCACAGAATAGCCACAGGCTTAGTGGTTCAGTTAATCATCTCAAGAGTGAGCAAAATTTCAATGTCTACACCAAACTATTTAAAGCAAGAATGAAGTCTGGTTCTTCCTGAAGTCAAGCAAGTACCCTACATGCTTCTGTGTCTTTGAAGGGATTTTTTATTTTGTGATAAATTTCAGTTTTATGCTAGTGGAAAATGAAAGTAATTTTCAACCTCATGACATCATATATGAGAAACAGAATTCATGTTTATCAGACAGTTTTAATATTTCTGACAAAACTTTCTTATTTACTTCTCATAGCCACAACCTTTGGTCATCTCCTGCATTCTGAAAGCCCAAAAGCTTACTTGTTCACCTTTAACCTACAATAAATAAATAACATTGTTCTGGGTTTGAAATTTAGTACAGTCCATAATTCTTTTCTGATGTAAATATTCAATGACTCCTTTTCTCCTAATTCAGATAAAAATTGATGTTCACAATAAAAAAATAGAACTAAAAGAGTACTTGACATAAGCATATGAAATATCAGATTATGTCCAAACATATGTAAGGCATAAACCCTATGGTTCAGCTGACAGTTATGTTTTATGCTCCCATTGCCCAAATAAAGGGAAATTATACAAATGTGGGAAAGTAGGTGAGAAAGAGAGTTCATTCCCTTTGCCCAAACATATTATATATTACCAATGGTATCCCCAATAGTCACTATCTGTTTCTCCACAGGTTTCCCATGGGTTATATAATATATCTTCCAACTTCTATACTCTGTATATCTCTGAGGAATGCAAATGACACTTCAAGGCTCTGTTTAGGCTACTGGCTTGTGATCTGTATACTTATTTCTTTTTGACCAAAGATAATATACAAATATAAGCCTAGAATAGAATTCTCTAGTACAACAGCCAGCTAGATCATGTAAACATTTCATGTACCCCTGATCAGTGCAATCTCATACTGAAAGTGTTACTATGATGTAAAATTATAGTAAGTAGAGGATGTTTACTACATATTTTGATTTTTTATTTACAATTAATTTTCTAATAGTAATGTCTTATTGTCACAACACATACACTTTGAAACTAACTTTGATATCTACATGCAAAGTTAGAAAGACAGTAATTTAAACAAAAAGTATTAGTTGTTATTTGAAAGTTACATAAACAGGCATTGTTTCATATTTAAATAACAGTAGTAATTTCCATGGCAACTGAACATTCAGGAAGACCCTAATTCTTAAAGGGAGTTTCCAATGCCAAAAGAAAAATGCAATTTATAGCTGCTGGATCATAAAGCATTTGCTATGCTCCTTTTCCCTAATAGTTCTTTCTGTCAGACACAAAAGCAGAGGTTTTAAACATTCTCACCAAGCTTTGTGGGATTAGTCTCAGTCCGGAAAAGTTCAGTTATGAATCATTTAGTTTTGTCTTACTCTTGTTTTACAAAGATGACTCCAATGATTTTCTTTCTGAAATATGTTCTAAGCCACAGAATAGGATTTTCCTATATTGCCTCGGAAATAGCTTCAGGTAAACCAAGAAAAAAATGCTTAGTATGGCCTAAAAATATTGACACAGAGAATTATACTAGTATTAGTTCAGAGTTTTAAGTCTGCAGGCAACTATTATGCTGGTGCAAATGGTAAAATTTCTGCAAATATAGATTGTTACTTTCGGTAATGGGCATCTCTATATTACGAAGCTTTCTGGTGGGCCCTTTGCCAGAAAAGCATGGAATAACATGGACTCAGTGGATAGATGCCAAGGAATTTTCTGCCAGGCAGTTTGTGAACGGATTATGGATCCTTCATAAGCTGCAGACTAATTCAATGGGATCATTACTTACAGGAGAATCAGACAAAAAGTTTCAAGTATCAGCTTTTAAAAAAAGCATCAAGATCAAATGAATCATGAACTCAACAGTTAACACAGCTTCAGACTATGAATATGGTAGGTCCCATCAGAATTTCTTTGTATTACTATCTCAGGTGCTTTCTCGGGAAACACTTTACTTGCCTGTTAGCATCTAGTGTCCTTTAAAATGCTCTAGAGTGTACCTCCTATAAGCTCCCTGTATTATTTGCCAGTGTGTTTGGATGTCCTAAGTACCCTACGTCACTTCAAAAAGTATCTGACAAGGGAATTTAGGTAACTGAATAGATTCTAACGTCAAAATATTCAGTGGAATTTGGAGCCATTAGACTTCATTTTAGAGATTCATTAATTTCATTTACTCATTTACTTATGCAGGAGTCTGATATCATTTTAGATGCCCAGGGAACTGACTTCACCTCTAGCTGCATCATATCTGTGAGCCTCTGTGAATGTCTTGGACACCATAGTGGTACCAGGTACTATGTGTCTTTCTATGTCTGCCCTTGCCTTCTAAAAGCTAGCAATCTGAGTCTGAGAAAGTTCTTCTGGACACTAGTTCACACATTTTCCCTAAAAAAAATGCATGTAATATGAAAAAAGAACAGAAGGAGTTTGAAGCCACCATGCTATTAGAAAGCTGTGACCTAGTTGCCATTACTGAAATTTCGTGGGATGAATCCCATCTGTTGTGGTTTGGGCAGGACTGACCACTGAATGATTGGAGTGAGGTTATCGATGGCTACAATCTGTTCAGAAGGGATAGACAAGGAAGGAAAGGCAGTGGAGTAGCCCTGTATGTATATCAGGGAGTGTTTTGATTGTCTAGAGCTTAGTGATAGTGATGATAGGGTTGAGTGTTTATGGGTAAGAATCAGGTGAAAGGCCAATGACAGGCATCGTGGTGGGATTCTGTTATAGACCACCCAATCAGGATGAAGAAGCAGACAAAATTTTCTACAAGCAGCTGTAAGAAGTCTCACAATTTCTAGCCCTTGTTCTTGTAGGGGACTTCAATTTACCAGATGTCTGCTAGAAATACAATACAACAGAGAGGAAACAGTCCTGGAGTGTTTGTCAAAGATAACTCCCTAACAGAGCTAGTGAGTGAGCCACGCAGGGAGGATGACCTATGGGACCTTTTTGCGGACAGAGAAGGACTTGTGGGCAATGTGATGGTTGGAGGCTGTCTTGGGCACAGTGACCACAAAAGTATAGAGGTTTTGATTCTTGGAGAAGGAGGGGATTGGTAGACCTGTTGCCTTGGACTTCCAAAGGGTAGACTTTGGCCTGTTTAGGAGCCTGGGTGGCAGAGTCCTTTGGAAGGCAGTCCTGAAGGGCAAAGGAGTCCAGGAAGGCTGGACATCCTTCAAGAAAGAAATCTTAAAGGTGCGGGAGCAGGCCATCTGCCAAAAGACAAGCTGGAAAAGAAGAACGGTCTGGCTGAGCAGAGAACTTTGGCTGGAACCCAGGGGAAAAAAGAATGGGTTTGGCTTTAGAGGAAGGGGCAGGCAACTCAGAAGGACTGCAAGGAGGTAATGAGGTTATGTAGGCCTTCTAAAGTGAAACTGTTTTGTAACCAGCTGGCTTGAAGTACATGTAAAGTGTGCCCCTTTCTACATATACATGTGCATACCTACACCCTCTTCATTTTTATAAAGAGGAGACTTCTGATTATGACAGAATTTATGAAAAAATATTTTTGAAAATACAGTAAGAACTAATATAAGACCTCATGAGGAAAAACCTAAGATTTATTATAAATGGAGAATGAGTCCATAGAGGAATAATGCTGAAGCCCTTTAAGCATATATTTGGATTGATGTAGATGTCCTTGGAACCTTTGGCATGAAATACACAATTCCTATACTAAGAGTTATTGGCTTTACTTAACCTTTTTTGATGGCTGCATCAGATAAAATAATTTGTCTCTACTGTTTCAGGATGTGTTCATGATACTTAATACTAAAAAATCTTTTCAATAAAACATTAAAATACTATAAAAGTATCTTCTGATTGCCTTTTTCAGAAAAGTCCTGCAACAAAATCTGGGGTACATTTTTAGCTTTAAAAAAAAAAAACAAAAAACGGTATATTTTCACTCATTAGTTTTAAGATGATGAAAACTAGTCTAATTGAAACTGATTGAAACCCACAGAGGTGGTGGAGTCTCCATCTCTGGAGACATTCAAAACCCACCTAGACACATTCCTGTGCAACCTGCTCTAGGTGGACTTGCTTTGGCAGGGGGGGTGGACTAGATGATCTCCAGAGGTCTATTCCAACACCATATCATTCTGTGATTCTGTGTTTTATTTTTTTTTTTTACTACCCTTGTAAAGCAGTCTGTGTAGGAGTGCATGCAGTGTGTGTATGCGAGAGAGAACTTGAGGAAAAGAATGCAAACAACCTTTAAACACTTTACTTTTGTGAAAAGTTGCAAAATAATGCATTTTCTGGCAACCAAGCTGGCTGCTGAATATAACATCTTGGTACTCAGCATAAATCTTTTGAAATTCTCTCACTAACCATTTCTTGTGTTCTTGCTTTTTAGTATATTAAAATCATATATAATAAAGTTCTGAACTAGTCTTCTTACATGATATTAATTATGCCCATAAAGATCCCTATGGGAGAGTCAAACCTGATTAAGTACTTTCAGCACTATCAGCTGTAATAAATCTAATATACAGTTGGCTTTAAGTATTATTTATACATACACAATTATGGGCTTGAAGTTTCCAAGTCCTTTAAAATATTTGTTAATTTTTTATTGGTTGGTAAAAGTAGCATCATGCACTTCATGGTGAATGTGAAAGATATCAAGAAATTTTTTAAACTTACTTTTATCATAGTTGCCAAGGTATTGTCTTGGTATATGTATGCTGTAACAGAATATTAGTCACATAGCTTTGGGAGAAAAACATCACAAATAAAATATTTTTAGCATAAAGATAAATTTCCACTCCACTATCAAAACCAGATTGAATCTATCATCAATATTCGATTAGATAAATTAATTTACAAATAGTAGTAATGTTGTTAGAGGAGGAAACCATGAAAAATCTTTGTTCATGTACCAATTGTACTGCAATATAAGTGAAACATCTAGAAGGCTCTGGCTAAATTAAGTCAGTGTTAAATTCAGAGCTCTTGAAAAAGTAGTAATAAAACAGTAATAGGAACTTGAAGTCTGGATTGCTACAAAGCCCTCTTTTAGGTAGGAAGACAGACCAAGTTGATAACTCGTTTTGTCACACAGACCAAAATATAGCTAGTGCTTACCAATATATATATGTATAAGGATATAAAAAAATATAGGATATAAACAAATATGTATAAGGATATAAACAAACAAGAAAATACAAAATACTAAAAAAATATTTATTATTGGCTGAGGCTTTCCATCTAAATAAAAGGAACCTTTTCTGGATTTTTTTTGAGACCTGATTCACCTTTTGGATGTGTATATCTGTTTTTTTATACAAATATGGTTATATCAATTATACATGTTTGTTACATAAAACTAGATGAGATTATTTGAGGTCAGCAAGTAAAACTGGAGCTACAAATTGCCAACTGTACACACTACATGTGTACAGCTAGAATGAACCTTGTCTGTATGGGATTTTTTAAAGACTTTCTTTGAAACATATTATAAGTTATTTCTCTTTGTTTCATTAAAATTAACACTCCTCAGTTTTCATGAGAGCTGTCCTATGCTTTGGTTTACAGTAGCGTGCTTTGTCTTTTGTTGACCTTAGGCAACTTTGGTAGCTCAGAAAGCTTCTTTCTTTGTAAAGCATAGCACATTCTACAGTATTATGCAAATGATATTTGTAATAATTATATAGCTATATTTCCTACTAGTGCAAATGTATACCAAGGATGAAATTCATTCCATGAAAGTCTGAGTGATAGGCTTTTGTATAAAGCACAAGATGAGAGTATACATAAATATGAGAGGTTATTAATAGATAATTCAGATATTTTGAATTTTGCTGAAAATAATTCAAAGATAGTAATACTTTTATTTTTATTGTCTAATCCTTTTGTGCAAGTAGGCTCAGGGTTCTTACAAAATTACGTAGTTTATCTTTATTCTTAGTATAACATTAGAGCTTCAGAAAGAACTATTGTCCTTGTTTGTCCCTCCGGTCTTGAAAGTCCGTAGCTGTGAACCCAGATGAACAGGCTGAGTGTGTACAAGGGCACAAAGACTTGTTACAAAAAGTGACATATAAAGAAATTGGTATCAGAAACATGACAGTCCTTGAGGACAGTAGAGAGATCATAACAGAAATAGTGTTGTACTTAACAATATTTGTTTCCTTGCCTTGGGCAGAATAATTTTGCTGCTGATGTGCTCTGTGAGAGAGACAATATGATCTTTTCAAGATCTTTCACTTGTAATATAAGACTTCTGATTAGTATTTTTTTCCCAATCAAAATTACCCAAATGCAGCAAATATGCTAAGGTAATAATTTAATTTTAAATAAAGTTCAAATTAATAAGCTGCCTGCTCTCACAGCAGAATGCTTTAAGATTTTACTGTTCATCTGTTTTCTTGGTTTTAACCATCAAGGCTTTTTTAAAAATGCTTTAGAAGCAGTCTATAACATACCCTCATTTGATCTGACCAATCAGTCAAAGTTCAGAATTCAGTGCATTGCTTCCAGTAGGAGAAGGAATTAATTAAATTGAATCAGAAATTTCTGAAACAATTTTGTTTGTTTGTCAAAGAGATATAAATTTCTTTTTTGTGTCCCTGAGCATAAGATGTCTCAAACAACAAACCCAAAATATAGTTCCTTAAAAGCTCCCCGCAGAAGACTCTGGGTCCCAAATAGTTCTTCTACTTCCTGACATCCACACTTATTCATCATTATTTCTCTGCTTTGTTTCTTTGCTGGTACTTAGAAATTTTCAGTGATGCTTTCATTCCATTCAGGGTATATTCTTGAGCTGGTTTCATTTGCCTTTGCTTGACCACAGACTTCTCCTATTACAGACACTTGAGTTTCAGAAAGCATTATTATTTCTACAGTATCAAATGAAAGACACTGATTATGACCACTAGTTTCAACAGTACGTTCTTTTCTCAAAGAAAGCTTTCTTTACTTCTCTACAGTTGAGATGCCAGTTACAACTGGGCTTGCTGGTATGTGACTGGGACAAGTAATCAAGGTCACTACATAAAGCAGGCTCAAAGCATTAGCTCAATCATTATCAAACTTCTGGAAAGAAATGGCTTGTTTCACTTAGCACTTTTCCAGAAAATACCCTGGCACAGTTCCTAGCAGAGTGCCTTTCAGGTACTGTTAATACTTAGAATGTGTAGATGGGGCTACTCACTGTAAGGGGCAAATAGAAGGACAGTCAAATTTGATTATGTGATCAGGATCATGTCACTTGGTAAAAAAATATCTCTGTTTTGTTTATTTAGACATAAGTATGTGAATATATAGCTATTACAAATAACTCAGGACTAGAAATGGCAGCCTATACTGTCAGATATAATGCTGCACACATGTTTTTCTTCATTGGTTTAGCTACAGAATGTGAAGCCTCACCTCTGCCTATTCACTCTTTCTCTTTACCACCCCACATGCAGACGAATGTTATAAAAAAAGGAGATGGTATCTGTACTTAGAGTTGTGCTAAGTTGTAGGAAGGTATCTAAAATGGCAGAGTCAAGTGGCTACGTCTGAAATGCCTTTTGAACTGAAACCCATCATCCCATCTGTTCTATTTTTATTCATTAGAGTACTTAGATTTAGCCATTGTGGGACAATCCAGCACAAACACTTTGTGTGCATGATCCTCTTTATCACAGTCCCTGTTACAGTCCTGTCTACACTGTGAGGACTAAGATTAGCTAATTGGTCACCGCATATTTGGGGGTCTGAAGTGCCCAGTCTCAAGTTGACTAGCTAGCTCTTTGTGAGACCATCCTTATAAGGCATAGCTATCATGTGTCTACATGACAGACAGCATTTTAGTCAGTCTCAGGGTGTACTATCAATATAAAATTGTAAATACCCTCTGCTGAGCTACAGATCCACTTCAAAGGCAAGGGAGATATGCATTTCTGGCTTGGACCTTTTCTTATGTTCATTATTTCTTTTGGTAGTCCTGATGTAAATGGTGCTTCATTTCTTCCTAGTCTACCTGTATCACATATGGTCCCATTATTTACTTTCCACCCTTTACTTTGTATTTGGTGGCATCAATCACCTAATCAGACAAAAATGATTATGCTTAATCAAAAAGCTGTTGTGGAATGTCATGTGAAGGAGCTTATGGAAGTATAATAGATAAGGGACCTTCTATAATGAGAAATTAAACACCTTGCTCATATTTAGACATTTCAGACAGCTAGTCTTGAGTTCAGCTGATCAAACTAGGCATATATTGCCATTCAAGATGTTATGAGTGTATCTCTTCTGTTCTTGAGACATAGAAAACAAACTTTCAGCTGGTGTTGTTTAGTGTCTACCAGATCTGTGAAGATGTCTCAGACATCATTGGGAACTGTAAATGTAAAGAGAAAGCAAGTTCCTAGATTTATATGAAGTGAACACTACTCAGGGTGATTTCTATCTGTCCTTTGATTTAGCTTGTTTTGGTTTTGTTTTCAATAAATGATTGCCCCAAGACTTCTTTTGTTTTCTTCATTACTATTGTTTGTTTATAGATATTGTCATTTATGTCTCCATATTTTTTTAAGCTAAATAAACAGCAGGAGTATTTCATAAAAATTTGTAAATAAGCAGTGGCTTGTGAAAATCTGGACGTGTACTAGTATTTTAATTAATGGACAACTAGATAAATATATTAAATATATTTTGAATAAATTGCCTTATCTTCCAATCAACTTTAAAAGAAGCTATGGTAACTCCAAAGTTTTCTCATAGAAAGGAT
>JAOQGH010000001.1:167762310-167778986 GCA_025769975.1 Gallinago jamesoni
TTCTATAATGTCATATATCATGACATTGTAGCGAAGCTATTAAACATCGGTTTTCAGAATATGTTAGGGATGAGTCATAAGATGATTTGGAGTAGCACTTAGGCTATGAAACACAAATCTTCGTCATAGACATGAGCTCAAATTCAATTACATTCTTTGGCTATGTCTTATTTACTAAACCCCTGGCCAATTGATTCTCAGGGAATACCTGTTTAGGAAACTCAAGCCTCTAATATTATTTAGTATAATCCTCACTGTGTTAGTTATCTGCTGTCTGAAATGGATTAGGCACATTGTGTCCAATACCAAACAGGTACATGTTGTCTTCCAGGGAATTCTGTGGTGACATGGGTGTTGACGAGGAGCTTTTCTGTCTAACATTAACTAGATGGGATTGATAGGTCACTTGGACTACTGACTTGAAACTGCTCTAGCACTATGTGAATGCAATCCTTGATGGAAAACCTTTATTCCCTAGGGCAATAATGAGCCATACCACAGCACAGTATTTCATAGTTGCTGAACACTAGAGCTTTGTATCTCTGTAGGAACAGCTAAATGTTACATCTATGATTACTTGGGATCATTCAAGGTCTGAAGTATGGAAATGTTAACTACACCACTGAATTTCAGCTTGGACACACAGAATTCTACGTATCCTGTGTTAAATCATGACCTCCAATAAGAGCAGTTTCGTGTCGGAATAATTAGATGATCTAAAATTGAAATGATCACTTCTGTACCAAAATAGCTGTATTTCCCAACTTGGATCCTTCTGAAGATTAACGAAATAAAGAGTATCTAAGAATGTAATTTTTCATGACAGATAGCAGGTGCTGTGGCATAAACTGAGCAAAAATGACTATGGGGCCATAGTCACTGTCATTCTATATAATAACCCTATATTTCTTCCATGGAAATCAGTTCTTCATTTCCTTATTTCTCCTATTTCTGTGCTTCTCCTGGTTTGAAATTTTTTCTTTTTTTTTTTTTTTTTCTTTTTTCCCCCCTGAATACTGAAATGTTGCCTAGCAGCTCAACCCCTTTTGGCTATCTTGGGAATTACATTCAGATCTCTTATTCATACTGATAGAATGTTTGATGGCAAATGGCTCTCAGTGGATAATCTTGTCAGGAGGAAAAAAAAATACACAAAGTGGGGATGGTTCAAGGGCCTGTAACCTTGGTTATCTAAGTGGTCTTTTCCATCAGCAGTGTAGAACTAGGATATTTTTCCTCACTAGAGTACAAGGCCAATTATGTCAATCTGTTATTGATAAAGATCTTTAAAACAAAGCCAAAACAGAACAAGAAAACACACGCCCTCCAGCATTAATTAGAATGCCCTATCCTTTCTTTAAGATTAGAACATGCAATTTATTTTAAATATCACTTAAGGAAAACATTTTGCAAGAGACACAAAGGAACAATGACATTCAGTCTTTAAGAGTGTTTTAAAACCATTAACCTTCCATCTACTAAAAATTATTCTGGTTCACAGAGGAAAGCATTATTCCTATCAAGAAATACTTATTTGAACAATGTGAGCTTTCTTCTGATATTTATCTATATTTGTCAATAACACTGATAATACAGACTTAAACCAAGGTAGAAACACAATTATTTATTGTTGTCTTTTGGATTACTTTCCTTCTGTAACACAGAAGATTAAACATAATCAGTTCCAGCTGGAAACACTTCAGTGCTTCATCAAGGACAAGCTCACAAATTAATTTTACCTGTTATTTATATGGTTTTGATAAAAAAATCAGTTAAAAGGGATATAATTAGTATTTCTTATAAATAGATTATAATGCTTAGATGCTTAGATTTTTGTAAGGAAAGTTATTTTCACATCAAAATATTGATAGTTCTGTGCAACAGTATGTGTGCAATCTAGAGTGTATTTGGGGCATTATATGTGAAATATCTATGTTTTGGTGTTTATTTTTGTGGGGCTTTTTTAATATTACAGTGGGAAAAATACATTATTTACTTACTAGAAATATTAGTGTAATAAATATCTGAATATACTATAGTGCTGGCTGCCAAAATATTTCTCAGTTTTTCACATATGTTTTTTAACATATCATTAACATGTCATTATGTTAGTAATACTGGCAGTAATTTGAACTTGCAAATAGATGTCCAAATAAGAGTTTAGAAGACCAACATTTTCTTGACAGGTCTCCAATGAACAGTATGACTTCATATTAGTTGTCTTTCTATATCATATTCTTTTCAATTCTCTGTTCTTTTTTTTTTCAGATAGTTTATATTTGGATGCCCATTTTAAAATTTGTTTTGGTGACCAGAATAATCTGTTTCAATAAACTCTATTGAAAATCGAAGCTTCATTTCAATTTTTTGAAACTTTTTTCTGTGATCAACCAGAAGTGATTGGTCAATGGGATGTTTTTTTGGTGAATTCGTATGACAAGTTTTTTTCTTCAGACTTTTTTGTAATTGAAACGTTCAAAATCTGTTCATGGAAGTTCCAGTGAAAACTCTATATACAGAGACATTAATTTAACATACTTTCCATCTTTAGTCCATGAAGGCCTGTTAAAGATTCCATGTCTTATGATAATACTAACCCTGATATATCCATTTATTGCTTAACTTAACAACAGCAGCTTTACATTTCCCATTTTTCTGAGTTTATTGGTTATTTTTGTAATGTTTTTAATGGTGGGAGACCTGTGGGAGAGTGTGTGGCTGGTGGAAATAATCCAAATGTTGTCTTAGATTGTGCTCAGTGCTACGTAGTGCTGGCTGTCCTACAGCACTGGGACCTGAAGAATGAACAAAATCTCACTCTTCTTGCATCCTTTTCAGTTACAATAAGTGAAGGTCTGGTGTAATTCAGAGTCTGGCTTTAGAAATCTGGAGTTGTACAGACATTAACATTGTTATTTTTTGCTGAGCAAAACAGGGAAACCTTTTAATGTGCCAGTTTTAACAGCTTCTGCTACACAAGTAATTTACTGCTCATAACCACATAAATGTACCCTAGGAAATGTCATTTTAGTAGGAAAACAGTCACATTTTTTCCCATTACAAACACCACACACTCTTAGACGCTTTTAAGATAAAGAGAGAGGCACAATATAATTCCCTAATACCATACTGAATTCTTTTCACTAGGATGGCTGAATAGTTCAAAACAGCAGTTACCTTGAAAATAAATGACTGTGCTGAAAGGAGAATTAATTAATTCCGATAAACTAAATAAACTCTGTGAACTGACTAATGTAGCAGAAATTACTGGGTGCTGATAGTGCTGTTTTAATTATTAAGTCCACATTAATTAATTTCAAAGCTACCTGTTTTGAAATCCACAGCTTGACCAAAATTCAGAGTATGAAACATGCCAAGAGCCAAATTTTGCTTAGTAGCACTTTTGTAAAGGCTGGAACTGAGTCTTGAAGCAACTAGGTGTGATGAACATCAAAAGAAAGCAACAGTTTCAACAGGATAGGATCCAAATAATGATACTTGCTTGATCACAAACTGAGAAACAGAATTTGTTTTGACAGCCTATTTCTTTCACAGAAGGAGCCGGGCTTTTTGTTAACTTTTAGTACTGTTCTGTATATAAAGAAAACTTAATTTGTATTTGATAGCTATGGTAGAATCAGTGACTATGGCTACTCATGACTTTGCACAGCTCCTCGACACAGTGAGATTCAGTCATGACCCACAGTGCAATCTGAACCTCATTGAACACAAGCTTTTCATGCTCTGTGTTTCATATTCCTCAGTGCTTGTATTTTGCTGGTAGTGGATTTTTTAAATTATTTTTTTTATTTTTGAAACCTTGAAATATTACTGGATAACATTACTAGTAGATTTTGTAACCCTTCCATTATATCTATTGAATCAGTGACTTATGGTCCCAAATGGGTGAGAAAGGATGTCTACCAACATTATATCACATTTAGCAGTTAGTGTTGACGATTACTGTAAATTGGGAGATAAGTAGCATAAAATATACACACACTTTGTTCCCTAACACTTATCATGTGTGAAGGACTGTTTCACGTACTGCAATAATTGAAGTACTTATTTCATATTTCTGTTTGGGAATGTTCATCAGGGATTTTACTCTCTATACATTACTCTAAAAAGACAGAAATGAAGGTATTATGTATTTAAGACTGTCTGTTGTAGTGATTAGTTCCATAAATTGCTAAAAAAGGTACAGCCAGCAAATTTACATCTGCTGCATCACAAAACAGACAGCAGTAGCACAATACAGTAACTAAAAAAAAATACTTTCCCACAAGGATTTTGTTCTCTAATCCCTCATCATTTCTTTTCATTCTTAAAATGAAAACATCTATAGCAATAATTTCTTCTGACAAGCTGAAAGACATCAAACAGAGAATGTTTAATAAAACACTTTAATTACCATCTTTAGTATACCTTCACCATGTATCAACTCCTCTTAGGAACATCTTCATCAAACTTGCTTTTTCTTGTTTTCACTTGAAGCAAATTTAAATTTTTTTGAGAACTCTACATGCAAGTTCAAGGACCAGGAAAGAATGTCTCTAAGAAAACCACAGACAAAATAGCTGTAACTAACCCCCTCATGAACACTTCATGTCAGGTACTCAAATTAAACATTTGAGGGCAGAACAAACTTTCACAGAAACTTCTGAAAGCAAGCTTTTCTGCAATAAAGTTGCTTTATCAAGCCATTCCTTCCCAGACTGTCTACTACAGTAGATTTAGGCTGAACCACTGCTTAATTAAAAAAAAAAAAAAAAATCAGATTTGTTTAAAAATGCTATTTATTTCATTGCCATATTAAAAGCAATTTATCATAAAAATGCAGGTAAATATCTTTAAACATCTTTAATAGCATTACTTATACCATGAGTATTTTAAAAATATCACCTTCTCTGTACCTTGAAAGAAAGAAGTTACCCTTTCTGTAGTGTCTCCTACTGATTTAGCTTGCCAGCTTTCTGGTTAGCATCCTTCTTCTGAGTGTTTTAAGTTTCCGGTACATTGTACATGGAGCACAGGCACATGGCTCCATCAGGTGTATTCCCCTCTGGAAGTGAGGCATTGCAAAGCTCAGTGTTACAGTATCCATGTCATTTTGCAGCTCTAGCACTGAGATCATTAGAACTGAATGCTTGAGAAATTAGTATTAGTAGTCACACTACAAGACCCTCATACAACATCAGCAGTGTCATTACAGCCTAAATACTGTATTCTTAGTTTCAGCTTACAAAGAATTTTTAACGCCATGTTATTCTAATCCCCTGAATGTAGAGGTTTTACAAAGGGAGTGCTGCTACACTCTTAATCGTGACAATGCAGGCATCCTGGTGCATTAGCTACTGAGGCTGATGTGGGAAACTGTTTAAAATTCTACATATTGCCTGACATTTCCCAGGTGCAGTAATGTGGTGGGTTGACCTTGGCTGGCCACCAGATGCCCACTGTCAGGGTTTAACCCCACCTGGCAACTAAGCAGCACGCAGCCGCTCACTCACTCACCCCCATTGGGATGCGAGAGAAAATCAGAAGGGCAAAAGTGAGAAAACTCCTGAGTTGAGATAAAGACAAATTAATAGGTAAAGCAAAAGCTGAGTACACAAGAAAAACAAAGCAAAGAATTCATTCACTACTTCCCATCACCAGGAAGACATTCAGTCATCTCCAGGAAAGCAGAACTCCGTCACACTTAATGGTTACTTGGGAAGACAAACACCCTAACTCCGAATGTCCTCTCTTCCTCCTTCTTTTCCCAGTTTTACATACTGATCTAGATGTCATATGGCATGGAATATCCCTTTGGTCAGTTGGGATCAACTGTTCCAGACTACTCACTGGTGAGATGGTATAAGAACCAGTAAAGGACTTGACTCTCTGTAAGCACTACTCAGGAATAACCAAAACATCTCCCTGTTATCAACACTGTTTTCAGCATAAATCTAAAACAAAGCCCCATAATAACTACTATGAAGAAAATTAACTCTATCCCAGCCAAAACCATCACACCCACCCAGCTGCTCTCTCACTGCCCATTCTTAACAGAGCAAGGGGATAAAATAAGATGAAAAATTCATTGGTGAAGATAGAGACAGAGATTTATTACTAGTTATAATCACAGGCAAAACATATTCAATTCGGGGAAAACTAATTTAATTTATTGCCAATTAAAAAGAGTGGGATAGTGAGAAACAAAGGCCAAAAAAACAACCCCAAAACTCTAAAACTTTTTTCCACACACCCACCCTTCTTCCCAGGCTCAATTTCACTCCTTTATTCCTGAATCCTCAACATCCCCTTCTCGAGACATCAAGGGGGGTGGGGAATAGAGAGTATTCATAAATCTCTTAAAGCTTCTTTCTGATATGCCTTCCTCCTCATAGATTTTCACATACCAGCATGGGTCTTTCCCCAACGGTTGTACTGTGGATACTGGTTTCACCATAATCTGTCCATGGGCTGCAGGGGAATGGTTTAAGTTGGAAAGGACCTTTAAAGATCATCTAGTTCCAACACCACTGCTGTGGGCTGGGAGACCTTCCACTAAGTCAGGTTGCTCAGAGCCCCTCCAATCTGACCTTGAACGCTTCCAGGGGTGGGGCATCCACAACTTCTCTGGGCAACCTGTTCCAGTGTCTCACCCCCTTCCTGAGGTTCACATTGACCACTTCTCAATCCTGTCAAGGTCCCCTTGGATGGCACCCCTTCCATCAAGCATATCAGCTGCACCACTCAACTTGGTGTCATCTGAAAATTTACTGAGGGTGCACTTAATCCCACTTTGTCATTAATAAAGGTTTGAACAGTATCAGTCCCAGTACAGACCCCTGAGTGACACCTCTTGTGCTGATCTTCATTTGGACATCGAGCCATTGATTGCAACTCTTTGGATGTGATCATCCAGCTAATTCCTTGTCCATCAAATTGTCCATCCATCAAACCCGTATATCTCCAGTTTAGCAACAAGGATGTTGTATGGGACCTTATCAAATGCCTTACAGAATTACAGGCAGACAAATTAATTGGTGTCTTCCCTTATCCACCAATATAGGTCACTCCATTATAGCAGATCATCAGATTAGTCAGGCCTTTGTGAAACCATATTGGCTGTGTCTATTCACCTCCTGGACATTCATATGCATTGATGTAGCTTCCAGCAGAATCTCTGCTTATTCTTTGCACTGTTTCTTACCTTTTCTTTTTTTTTTTTTTTTTTCCTCCAAACACTTTTGTGCAGTGTTTTTTGTCCTTCCTTATATTTTCATAGAAACACCATCATCTTGACTAAGGGGCTCAGTCATGCCCTGAGGTAGTCCCACTGGAGGATATCCCACTGGAGGAACTGTCTGTGTCCAGCATGGGGCCGCTCTGGCATCTCCTCACAGAGACCAGCCCTGCAGCACCCTGCTAACAGCACCCAGGTACAGACATCCAACACAGTGATATTTCTGATTGCTTAAGAGTACCGTACATAGTCTACACAAGTGAGACAAAAAAAACCTTTAAGCATTTATTCTGCTAAAGATGTTAATATCTATTACATAAATTATTTCTCTGCTTTTCCCAATTTAACTAATTTGTTTTGTATTGTTGGTGGTCGTTTTTTTGGGGTTTTGATTCTTTTGGTTTTTTTATATAGAGAGTATCAGGTGGATTTTTTTCCTCCTTCCACATATACATCTGTAGTTTTGCTGTCATCCAGAAAATGTTGTTACTAGAAGATTTTGCTCCAGTGTGTCTTACAGTAATATAAATCTTTGAATTATAGTGTGTTAAAATGTTGAAATGCGGATTTTAAAATAAATTGACAAGATTAAATTTTAGTTGTGAAAATAATTTATTTTGGAAAGTTGTTGTCTATCTAGAAAAAAAAAATCAATATTGCTACTAAAAAATCTCTTTGTTTTCTTTTAATTCAAGCAAAACATTTAGTTCAACTAGGAAACTTCTGTTTCTAAAATAAAAAAACAATTAATTATAATAAATTTTAAAAAGCAAAAAATGTAAAAAAATTCATTTTGAAAATTTTGTCATTGCATATTTTGGCAACATACAGAAAAAAACCCCACATAGTTACATTTCTCCTGGTAGACTTTTGTTTTATTCCAAATATGCATTTGAAGGAAATCAGATTTGTATCACTTTATTCCCAGCTTTTGTACCCTTGTAAGGCTAGCTCTTCAAATGTGGGCACTACCCTGTGTTTTTAATAGATGTCCCCCATGTAAAAAGCTTGAAGACACATGGATCCAGAAGAATTATGAACCTGACTCTAAGAAATATTTCCTGGAATTCCTCGGTATACCATACAGATATAGCTACCATCCTCACTTCCAAGGGTGCAGCATGTGTTCTAACTTGCAGAGCTCTAGCTTAGAAAAAGGTGTCATAGGAGATTATTTGCTACTTGATTATTTTTTTCTGCTTACCCTTTCTGCTTAGTATTAATATAGTGGAAAGAAGATAATTTGCATTTTTATAATTACTTCCCCTTCCTATACATTTCAGTCTATTCTTAACTATAGACAGGAATAGGTTCTTCATCTAGGTACTGGAACACAGCAACTTGCAATTTCCCATCTGGGAAATTCTGAACAGCTGAGTTTCTGCTGTTTGTTTCCTGGTACAAGAAAAGGCATTTGTAGATCAGGCAAGCAGCAGATGGAGAACAATTGGACTATATAATTATTCGGCCTGAGCTCCTTTTAAATGGGTAGGCTGAACTCTATTTGGCTGGGAAGACAGAGGAATAGGGTGACACATGGCAGATAAACCTTCCAAAGATTCTTTAAAATAAATCTAGGCAAATATGTGAAATAACTTCATCAGTTAGCAGGGTCTCTTTTTCTGTGAACTCCAAAATCTGGCAAGTCACTGTTAGTCTCCTTTTGAAGGTTGAGATTAATACAGAGCCTACCCAAACAATTCGGTATTAATAAACTACATTGATTTCAGTATGTTACCTGAGGACTCCATCTGGTGATTTTCCTTTACTTTGCCAGATTTTGAAAAGCTTCAGCCTTACTGTGATCTATTGCCAAAATATAAAATCCACCATAGGAAAGTATTAACACATTGCGATTCTTGCTCTGTGGAAGTGAATAATTGAATTGTGTGACTTTTTGAAAATGGACTCATAAGAGCATTAAATTTTGTAAGCTGACAGCTAACAGTAAGACTACATGCCAAAATCGGTGTCTAGAGAACTATGATTATTTTCATTAATTATTCAAGATTAAATAGACATTTGAAGGAAAATACATAGAACATCAAAACAGGAATAGTAAAGCATTATGAGAAAAAGAAGCCAACCAGAAGAATTAAAATCCCAATAAAACGTGAAATCAGAAATAACCAGAGGACAGTAAAATATGTCCAAAGACAAATGGGAAGCATCATACTTTCTTAACATACCTGAATTTACTTCTGAAACTACGTAGTCAAATCAGAAATTACTCATATATCTGTCCTACAGAAGGTTTCAGAACAAAGAAAAAGTAACAGGACAGAGGAAAATGGATGGAACTACTAAGAAAAATAGAGATTAGAATTACATATACATGTAGTAATTGATACTGAAAACCAATATTGATTTAATGACTGAAGAAAGTTTTAGCACTTATTGAATTTTTTATTGTGCTAAAATCTCAGAAAAATAGCAATTTACAATGAAAGAAACTAGGAATAAGAAGAGAAGAGCATAAAACGAAACTGTACTTGAAATGTTACATCATCCTATTTTTTGGTTTCTGTCTTCCACCTCATTTGAAATTTCCAAAGTTCAGTCTTATCTATGAAACTGTGACAAGAAAAATCTAAACCCTTATTGATTCTTTAGCTCATGACATTCACATGTTTAAAGACTTCTGTTGATCTCAGTGAGAATTCAGACTGAAATATTACACATATGCATCGTTAACACCTCTTATGTGAAATTAATCTCTTTATCTTTTAATCTCTTGATTAAAATAATGTTGATAAAAAATATATTCAAGCATGTACAACACATTGCCAAAGGTGCATTGGTTTTCAAAGTCATTCAGGAAATTTAAAACAAGGTAAATCTTAAACATGCATGCTAGAAAAATCCTCATTGTATCTCAGTACAGAATGAATAAGCAAAATTAGATAACTAACTCCTAAATTATGAATAAAATGTACTTAAAATTACATTTATTTAATATAATATATCCTAATTCAACATTATTCTTAGAATCTTACTCTTTGTGCACATCACTACTTTTAGGGATGAAAAATAGATTTCATAACCACTTTCCTGAAAAGTTAATTTCTTTTTCTGGGGCTGGGGCTTCAGAAACACAAGGAGGTGGACTATAACGATAACAAATCGATCTTTTGTTCACTTTTGAATTTTACTGCATTTTAGAGATTTTTTTTTTTTTTACACAATTAATTACAGAGCTTCAACTCAAAAATTAAACAAGAATACACATGCAAAATCTAAACCTCATTGAAAGGTAGCAAAATTGTGATCTAGATGATTTTATATTTTCTTTCTTTCTATAAAGTGGAACAGGTATCTTTTTGCTTCAGTCAAGCTGACATGGGTGTGTATACACACACGATTGCTCACGGACATGCTGGCACACACGCAATTGCACACAGAGACATGCATTGGGGAAAGCTGTGGATAAGAATAACATGTTAATACGTTATCCTTTCATGTCAAAATGCTGGTATTATTTAAGTAGCCTTAACAAAGTGATTACATCTTCTATATATTTATTAGAGTCTTTGCTACCATCAGTATGGCTAGAATTTATATCCCATGTGCATTAATCATAATTATATTAAATACACTGTGGAGTAAGTAGAACGTATACAGTAGAAATACATTATTTTTATATAGATAAAGGGAGAGAAGCTCATAAACATGAAAATTTAATCTCAAACAGCTAACCTGGGTTTACAATTTTGTGTAAGAATTTTAACTCAATTACTGAATTTTATCTGGCTTAAATTACAATAAATACAAATCTACTAACTTTTCTATCCAGAATCTCCCATAATCTACATAGATGCAGGGAATAGCATATACTAGGTTATAGGAGGATGTAATCCTTTCATTCTGTCACTTCCTTAGTTTTCACCCCTACAATGTCATGGCTGTCTTTGCACATAACAATGACTGAATTGTGCCTGTCATAATTCTCTGCTAGTTTGCTGATTTATTTTTCTTTTGGATGGGTGGTGGCATATCATTTTTTTTTGCATATTTATAATTCAGAAATTCAGCATTGAAAGAAACACAAGAAACTAAACTTTTATCATAGAATCATAGGATCATTTGGGTTGGAAAGGGACCTTAAAGATCATCGGGTTCCAACCCCCCTGCCATGGGACATCTCCCACTACACCAAGTTGCTCAAAGCGCCATCCAGCCTGGCCTTGAACACCTCCAGGGATGGGGCATCCACGACCTCCCTGGGCAACCCGTTCCAGTGCCTCACCACCCTCACTGTAAAGAATTTCTTCCTAATATCTAATCTAAATCTCCCCCCTTCCAATTTAAAACCATTGCCCCTTGTCCTGTCGCTGCACTTCCTCATAAAGAGTCCCTCTCCAGCTCTTCTGTAGACTCCCTTCACATATTGATAGGCTGCTATGAGGTTTCCCCGGAACCTTCTCTTTTCCAGGCTGAACAACCCCAGCTGTCTCAGCCTGTCTTCATAGGAGAGGTGCTCCATCCCTCTGATCAATTTTCTTGAATTTCATGCTATTAAGGTGAGATTAAATTATTTTATGGGTAGCAGAAGTTACAGGATTTAGAGCAGAACTGTTGCATGTCAGAAAAATATCTAGAGAAAGAAAACATGGTGATTAATGAGTCATGAATCTGGACAATGATTATTATTCCAATGTTCTTCTGTTAAAAATAGATTGTATAAAAAAAGTAGTACCCAGTGCAAAGTGGCTGTACGGTGCACGTAGCATGCAGTTAAAAGGATTACTCCACTTTTTACACATAGCTTGTGGGTATACCTGTTACTGATATTATCACAAATAATGTTAATATGAACCCAGTTGCATGTCATCACAGGAGAGGAAAAGAAAGTAAACATAATAACTTTGTGATTACTGATTCTTAAGCTGGTAGGACCCACAGATCTACATCCCGTGCTGTGGAGACAGAAGAGAAGAGTTTGAGTGCTGTTGCTTGGCCATACCATGGCATATTTGTATTTATTCTGTGTTTAATTCACTAACGTTGAAGTCATCCCCTACTTCATCTATGCTGATGTCCTGAAATTGGTAAAGGAAGAAGATTGTAATGAAAATGAAAACAGAGAAGTAACACTGCCATATTTCCTTATGTTTCTGTGGTTATAGCTAAAGGAAACAACGTCTTTATACTTACGCACTGTGGAGGTTAAAAGTAGGAAAAAAACAAGCAGAATCAGATGATCTGCCACACTAGGTAAAGAAGAACAGAGATTAGTATGTCAGTCACTGAACTCTCCCTTTGATTTATACAGAATTTCGGAATACAGGAGTTTCTCTTGCAAGATTCTATTTATACACGGATAATCTAAATGCTTCAGGAGAAAAAGAAAGATGTTTTGCTTGAAGATGCCTGAAGGCGACTTTACAGATGTACTACTTAAGAAAACAAACCAAAAAAAAAAAAAAGTAAACAGACAAAATCACTATTGATTTTTACTAGGGATCTTCTTGTTTAATGCTAGAACTATCCAGACACACTTCTTCCTGCAGCACAGTCCATATATAGGCTTGCTTTGATTCTTATTTGGCTATTTTTTTACCACTCATGTGCTTTTGCAATTCTTTAGTTTTCCTTTGCTGTTCTGTGTACTTGTCTTGAGTAGACTGCTTCAGTAATCTGAAGATGCCATGCTGGAGCTTCAGTATAAATAGCCTGGATGGTGGAATAGTAAGTATTTACATACGATACGAAGCTGAGGTGAGAATGCAAGTGTCTTGGAGGATAGGAATAGAATTCAAAATAATCTTGACAAATTGGAGGTAGGTTTGAAATAACAGGATGTGATTCAATAGGGACAACTGCAAGATACTCAGGCAGAAATAATAAATTGCACACATGCAAATTAGGGAAAAGTTCTGCAGGTTTCCAAGTTAGAAAGGATCCCAAGGTAAGGATCATCATAGTACTGTTGAACTAAAAAAAAAAAAACAAAACTGGACATTATAGTAATACATTTCTTGTGGCATACAAGATGCATGCAGTTATTCTTTTATTCAATTCAGCATTCGTGAATAGACTTGCATATCATGTGAAAATTTTTTCTACCAGGCTTTATAATGAGTAGGTACCAATTGGTGAGAATGCCAACCAGAATAGCAATACTTATTGACAGTCTTTAGACTATGACCTACAAGGAAAGATAAAATAAAGAGATGATATAGGAAGGATGTGATAATATATTTAATGAAAATAAAAGACTATTTCAAAGAATGCGATAATATGCTTTCTCTATCAGAAAAGAAGTAATGGGCCTAAACTGCAAGAAAAAAAATATTCCTTGTATAGTAGAAAACACTTTTGGAAGGAAAAGGTAAAGAAAAACTAGAAAGTTTGCCAACTAAACCTTTCCACATTCTGACACTGAAGGTACATTTAAGCAGATGAGACAAATGTCTGTCAAGAATGAAGTAGTCTTCCCGAGTTTTTTTCATAGTTAAGATATTATGAGGAATCTGAATTGACTTCAGATGAAAACAGTTTATTCTTCATTCTTTTTCTCGACCTGTTTTCCTCTTTCCAGTCTTTGATATTTCTGCAATGCTTCTTGTTATTTGTTATGAACACTTGACAATAATTAAGGAGAGCAATAAGAACACATAAGTTTGGGTTATATTCTCATTTTCCCTTTGTTGTATTTTAAGTATTTTACTTTTCTTTTTCCTATTTTGATGTAGCTCTTCTTTTCTTCTTTCCAGCACACCATTTAGTTTCCTACATACATGAAAACATATTTACATCATTTACACCTGCTGTCATATCACTGTTGGTTCTGAAGGTGTTCAGTACTAAAACTTTATGAACTTTCCTTACTTCTCACCTCAACCTCCTATTCTATCCAGCTTTCTATGTGTTTCTCTATAGTATTAAGAAAAGAGAAATATTTTATATTACATAGCTCAAATTTTATCATGGATAACCTCTAACTAATATTCACATTCACATTCTTCATATGTCCTCTTATTTAAATTCCTATCACTATCTTTTATATAATTTCTTATTGTTGTAATCACTGTGCATGGTGAGAACTGTATGATCTGACACATGCAATTAAATTGTACTGTGAATTCACAAAGTGCTGGAGCAAGTTTACATTTGATGGAATTTCATAGAACTGACAAAACAAACAGCAATACAAACAAAACATGCAATCAGTCATAAGCTATGTCTCAAGAAAAGATTAGTAACAGACCAGAACTTGTAAACTCTGTTTGGCCCCCTTGTTTTTTTTCAAGAAAAATAAAATCAACCAATTTGTCCTTTTCCTCAGTATAAATATTAAGTACAATCTTATAAGTAAATGTTTGTAATGCTCAGCAAAAGAAAAATTTTTCCATTTAAATGGAAAATATAAATTCAAGTTAATATATACTCTCCACTCAATGTCTTATTTACCTGCTAAACACACTGTTTAGAGTTGGATTTGTAAATCAACAGAAGAAGAAAGGAAAACACCTGCAATTTGTTGATCTTCTGTGTATTCTGTAAAACATCAGTCTGATGATACTTCTGGGGACGACTGAAGGTGTGAAGTCTGGATATATGCTCTGTATATTTAGTTACCATCTGATGCATTAATTTCTATAATGTAAGTAGGCTTCTGGGTAATACTTGTGATAGTAGATTTAATTGCTTGCCACATGAAACAGTAGAAACAAATTTGTAATAAAACAAAAATTTCTATTTCTATTTGTGCTCTTACAAAGTTTCTAAAAATGTACAAATTATATTACTAAAGGAGAATATTGCAGAAGAGTGTTTACAGCATATCTGCAGGGAAGTGTGTATGTTCATGCATGTATGTAGTCATCTTAATGGAAGTGAAGCAAAAATAATCAGGTAAACAGGTTATGGTTCATTAATAATTGTGAAGTAAAGTAGAAAAAAAAGGAAAAATAAGAATAAGACATTTCCACCGCTAAATTCATCCTGGTCTCCAAAATAAATCAGTTTACAGAATCACAGAATCATTGACGTTGGAAGGGTCCCCTGGAGGTGACCCTTTGCTCAAACAGAGCCACCTAGAGCCAGTTGCCCAGGACCATGTCCAGACAGCATCTGAATATCTCCAAGGATGGTAACTCTGCAACCTCTATAGGCAACCTGTGCCAGTGCTTGGTCAGTCTTAACATGAAAAAGGTTTCCTTCTGTTCAGCAGGAACTTCCCATATTTTGGGCTGTGCTCACTGCCTCAGGTCTTATCACTAAATGTCTCTTAGTCTCCTCTCAGATATTTGTACACGTTGATGAGATCTGCCCCAGCCTTCTCTTCTCTATGCTAAACAGTCCCATCTCTCTCAGCCTTTCCTCCTATGGAAGAGGCTCCAGCCCCTTCATCATCTACACCTCTCTTTGCTAGACTCTCTCCAGTAGTGCCATCTCTTGTACTGTTGCAGTCCAGAACTGGACACAGTACTCCAGCAGTGGCCTTAGCAATACTGAGAAGAGGGGAAGGATCATCTCTCTTGATCTGCTCTTGGGACTCCTTTGATATGCCCCTTGTCACCAGAGCGAAAGCCCTAGAGATGACAGTGGTTAACGTTAGAATGGGCCACCTGGAGGTGACCATGTCCAACCCTGTTGCTCAATCAGACTCACCTAGAGCTCATTGCCTAGGACAAAATGCATGGAGCATATCTCCATGTATAAAACCAATGACAGATGGAAATAATACTGAAATTATTTTGATGCTGTTTAAGCTTTAAAAATGGAAGTTTTCAACGTAAAGGATTTTCTAGGTTCTTGCTAATGTCACAAAACCTGATCAATGTGGTGGTGAGGTGTGCTGGGTACTGAAGGAACAATCCTTAATAAAACTGTTATTGATCTGGTTTATGTGCTTTTGGTAGAATTGAGGGTAAAGTTCCTTTCTGAAGTTTCTTTACTGTTTCTTGGCAACTTGTGTACACAGTTTTGTATGTGAGGAAGTGGTTTGACCATCCCAACAGAAGGCCAGAGCAGTTCTTTGGACTACAAAATGTATTAGCAAAATACAGGTTTTGTTTTCTTACAGTATTCCTGGACAGACCAAGTAAGAAAAAGGAAACATGATATTTTTTTTTTACCTCTTTCAGGTTTGATTTAAATCTGTCCCCATACCAGGCTGTGAAGGTAATGTTCTTGCTCATATTTTATCTTCTATATTGTCTCTTCACTTTATCTTTTCTATTTCTTTCCCCCCTAATAAAACTGTGACCTAATTAACTTTTGCAGAAGTGGAGTAACAAAAGCTTAAAGCTAGAAGACAAAGTTTTTAGACAGATACAGATGCTTGAATATAATTTTGGCACTGAGGTTCAACACCCAGGTGTCATTTAAATGTATAATATTTTACCTTTGCTTCTGAGCGAAGTCCAGTTGGCGACCGGTCACGAGTGGTGTCCCCCAGGGCTCAGTACTGGGGCCGGTTCTCTTCAACATC
>JAOQGH010000001.1:167791617-167816711 GCA_025769975.1 Gallinago jamesoni
CCAGGGAGGTTGTGGAGTCCCCTTCTTTGGAGATTTTCAAGACCCGCCTGGATGCAGTCCTGAGTAATGTGCTCTAAATGTTCTAGGCAACCCTGCTTCAGCAGGGCAGTTGGACTAGATGATCTCTATGGTCCCTTCCAACTCAAAAAAAAAAATAAAATTCAGCAAAATTCAATGAAAATATGCAAAAAAAAAAAAAAAGTCTCTCTTGACACATGGGTCTTCTGCTTTGTAGTGACTATTGTTCCTGGAAGAAGTCTAGCATAAAGAATAGTGTGGATGTTTTGTTCCTTCTACAGAGGACAGTGTTACCTCTGAGCAATGAAAATATTTCAAATCATTCTCATAATGGGAAAACTTTGAGAGTTGGAGGGATTGTGATTTGATGGTACAGTAAACTTTAGATGACAAGTTTAGTCACAACAAATGGCATAAGTCCCTTCCTTGCATTATCTTTGAGTTTTCTTGCTCATGGGGCTATGCTGGATGAGTATTTGCACTACACCTTTGTGACGCATGTTCCCTATTCTTACCCCCCATGCTGACAGTTATTGTTGCTGAAAGTTATATAGGGCAGTACCGGTGAACAAGAAACTTGCTGGTAATATGGTAACCAAAAAAAAGTAAAATGTTGTCTCACTGCACAGGACAAGCAGAAGCATTTAGCTGAATTGCCAGGTACAGTTTGCATCCAACTTTTACTTCTTCAAGAGACTCGAGAAAGTGATAAAATGTAGAATATAATTTTATATATCCATTAAATGTGTCTCATTTTTTCAATTATTTATTTTTAATAAAGTATAGTAACAAACTCAGAAAAATATTAAAAACCCATATGGACTGAGAAAGCAACTGTTCACAAATTAGAAGAATGAAGAGTTTCTAAAAATAAGAAAAATCAGTACTATCTGAGATTCAAAATGTGAATGCCATGGTTTATTAACAGTTTCAAAGGCAGAGAGGAAATCTGTAGTGACTTAACAGTGAGCCCTCTGGCTTCTAACTGTGCCAGTTAAAACAGAAGAGGCAAGCATCCTGATAAACAGTAGTAGACATTGGCATGAAGAGTAAAAACAGCTGATTTAAGGCTCTGCTGGATATTCAACAATGAATTTCACAACTGTAAGTATATATAATGTCCTAGAGGCAGTATCTTCAGAATAACTTAGTGCAACTCATAAAACATAAGCGGATGGCATATCTGGAAGGCATGCTCCTGTAAAATGCAGTGCAGAAGAATATTTATTGTCCCTAATTTGTTTTAGTCACCATAATTACATAATTGTTGTATTACCCTATTTCATCTTTGAAGAACATGCCGTAGCCTGACTCTTATTTTTGCTAAGATCCCTTTACTCTACTGTGTCTATAAAAATGGACCTTAAAGAGGATGTGGATGCAATTCACTGTAAAAGAGCATAACAACCTCAAATTCAGAATCACAGAGCGGTATTGATGTCATTTTTTCCTAGAAGGACAAACATACTGAGATTAAGTAAAGAGATTGAATTTGTCTGCTCCTTACCAGAGAAGAGAAATCATTCTGAAATGGACTATTTTCATTTACAGCTAACAAATGATTTTCAGTCACAAATCCTCATTGTTGAAGAAGAGTAACTGATTTTAGGCTGTTTGCTATTTCTCATCATTTGCCATTTGGTTCAATCATGGCCATCACATTTTGTATAGTTTTTGAACTAAAAACGATTACATAAATGCAGGTTGTTATCTACTGTAACATGGTAAAATATCCATAAAAAGTAAATTCCTCTTTTATATCATAACATGCATCAAAACAATGTAATTAATGTTGGCATACAACATTTAATAGAACCACTGTGTTTAAAGGCTAATTCATGAGAATAGAAGACCTATTAATCTTTCATTCTGACTCATCAAGGATAAAAGCTAATGCTTATTTTTATAGCACAAGACTATTACAAAAAACCCCACAATTAAGAGTAAAGCTCTTTTTAGAAATGTTTTGGTTAACATACCCATTAGATTGAGCAATGAGAGAACAATTTTGAAACATAAAATTAAAAATAGTCAGTAAAACTAATTTTTTCCCTATAGTACTTTTACCCTTAATTTTAAAGTCAGTCAAAGCTTTCCTTTTATAACACAAATTGTTAAAATTATACATCTGTATTTTGAATGAAAAGTGATAATACACTATTATGAAATGTTGATAATATAATATTATCAAATGTTCAATACTCCTCTATCTTTATATTTGTCTTTATGATTCTCATGAATATCTCAGAATTTTGAAATCATCATTTGGAAACTTTGGATGCTGCAGTTCAACATTGCACCTAATAATAATCTTAGAAAAATTTAAAAAGCTGTATATTCAAAAGTGCATCTTTTCAAAGATGATTTGAACTTTACTATTTATATCTTTACAGGTTAATTTTTGCAAGATACACAAAATAAATATTCCTTGGTTATGTCAATTTGTGGTAATATTATAAACACTTTACAGCAGTTTGAGGGCCTGTGGGTATCCAAAACTAAAGCAGAACCGCTAAATAATAGATAAAACATCAAAATGCTCAAAATGTTCTGCTCTAGTCTAATGGTAGATAGTGGATGGAAAGGTCACTGGATTGAAGATAAAACAGAATGAAATGAATATAAATTAACTTTATGATGCTGAAAAGCAGCTTGATTACTAAGATTGTGAGACACAATTCTGTCCAGAAGCTATGTAATGAAGATTAATAAAAGTGGCAGGTTTGAGTCCTGCTTTTTTGAAGTTTGAAACACAAGGCGACATTTGACAGCTGAATAATAATAAAAGAGATTCATTTGAAACAAGAAGAAATGCCTTTAAATCTTCTGTTTCCTACTCAAGATTTGAAGATTTAATGTAAAAATAATCTGTTGTTAAAGAATTGGTTTATATCTTTCTTTTTCTTTAATTTTACACTGATGATCTTTTTTTTTTTTTTTTTTTGCAAGGCTCACAGGTATGAGAAATAAAATGAAGTCTATCTGTCCCTTTTAAAGTTCTTTTTGTTTCTGGGGTGATTTTGACTAATAGACGTCTGAAGGAAAATTGTTATTGCTTTGTACAGTGACTAGAGCTCTTTGTCTTTACATTACCTCTATGTTTTAGATGAAATAGTCAAGTATCTGTTGTACTGAAGTTATGTAAAAAATAGTGTTAGAGTAGGCTTGGGCAGATCAGATAACCTGTGGCCATAAAGCTGAAAGCCTCTGATGGTACCTGTTTCTTGAGTGACTGGATTTGTTCTGGTAATCTGATTGGAGGATTTGCTGCCAGTAGGAGTGTCTGTACCTGCCTCTAGAAAAGTGTTAAAATGCACACTCTTGTTATTAAATAGAAGGAGCTAGTTTAAAATGTCAAGATTTTGGCAGACTGGCAGTAAATAAATCTTTATTTTGTAAAGCTTTTAAAATGGCTAGAGGGTGAGACAGAAACTATTCCAAGTGACTTTGATAGAAACTCAGGAGAATGAATTAGGGCAACTTTTGCTCTCATTTACACCAACATAAATCTGGAGTGACTAGACTGAAATAGATAGCTAATCCCTGACATAATAAAATATAATTTCTTCTTTTTATTATTATCATTAGAAAATAATTGGTTTAAGTTATAATTTTGTGGCCTAATGAATTTTGCTCAGGGCTTCCCTTTGGAGTAGAATTTATTAATAATCTGCATTTAGCTATTATAATAGATGATATGCCCTTTTAAATGCCTTTCTCTCATCTGACCACTTTTCCCTTGATCCTACAGCTAATTCTTTTGTGATCTCATGCAGGGTTTCATTGTAATAGGGCATCACTGAGGAACCAGTTGACATATTCCGTTCTCCTAGACTGGGCTACAAAGCAATCTCTGTAAAAAAGGCTGTCTGTGCATATGACTTAAGGGTATGATCCAGCCCCATGTCGTTGTTGTTCAGGTTATACAACATTCACTATCCAGTTTGCACAATGCGTGAGAGACACACCACCTGCCTCAAGCAGTTAGCAATCTAAAATTCGATATGCCTCAGTAAGCAAAACATAATTATTTTTGTTGTAGCATAAGAGCTGGTGGGCCCTTAAAAATAAAAATAAAATAAAATAAAATAAAGGAAAGAAGTTATCATAATAAGTTTGCATGTATTTTCAACTGCCAGATGAATTGTAGTTATAGGGATTGTATTAGCTAGTCAAAGGGATTTCAATAGCTAAAATAATTTGTCTGGACTAGAGATTATGGATGCAAATTAAAGAGCACAAGAGGATACTAAGCAAGATACCAGTGAGACATACAGCTTATCAGCACCATTAAATCATTTTAATTACTGTAGAGAACATGGTATAGTTTTAACTGTCTTAGCTGCATAGCATTAGGATGATGGTTAATTTAGGAAGTACAGTAAAATATCTGGAAAGATTTTCAAAGACAGTAACCTGCAGTAAATGCGATGTAATTAAAGCTGGGGTCAGTGAGATTTTTCATTTGATGCTACATAACACCATCTAAATTTTTTGCATTGAGATGTTATGTGGCTTGCTAGAGACAGAATATTGGAGGAAGATCAAAAAAAAGTCTATATTTTTAGTGTTTACTTTCTAACTGAAACTGAATAACTGGCTGGTATTTAAACAATGCTTTAGAAGTTAAAACAGTGGTGTGTTTGTGAGCATGTGATCCCTTTAAGAAAGATTCACTTGTTTCTTTAGTTAGAGTTAAGTTTAGAAAAAAGATGACAACAATAGCTCTAATTGACCCACATGGTACATTCATCTTAGTTCTGGTTGGCTCCTATGTCAACTTTTGCATATTAAGATAACAGGAACTCTATTTAGGTCATGTGCCAACAAACTCTGAACATGTGAAAGGACTGAGGACCAGTGCAGCAGGAGGATAAACTTGCAGTGTGCTTTTTCCTCCAGTTCAGATTCTCCAACAGTCTTTTATCTGTTACAATGCTGCTTTGCTATGGAAGGTTACCTCTGTCCTGAGGCCAAACTGCAAATGCCCAGTTCAACTCAGTTTTAGGCTATTTTGGAAAAATACAATGTTATGGTAACCTGGGACTAGTACTGTTTACTCTGTTTATCAAAAGTAATATTATGTCTGGATAAACTAAAGAGAAAATGGGTGATTTTATAAGCTGCATTTCTATTTCTTATTAATTCATTTATTGAATTTTCAAGAACTCTTCATTTCCAGTAAAGCTTAAAGCCTGAACAATAGTAAAAGGAATTTTACAATGTTCAAATTAAACTTTTTATTTTTTTTTCAGCAGAAAACAATATCTTTATGAAAACGCAATAACCTCTATCTCTCCAGCCAATGAGGATACTGTAGGAATGTACAATGGAGCCCAGTAGGTAAAATAAGTTTTGGTGGGAAAAGACTGAAAGACTTTGAGGCATGAAGAGATATATTTTGATCTTATAATGATGAGTCTCTAGGTTTTCCTTTTCTTGAATCAGACATGCAGATCTCACTGCTTCCTTGCCATTGCTTCTCCAATTAGAGACGGCATGTATAACTCGGATATGAATCTAATTTAAACTCATAAAAACTTCATCTTCTGAAATCTCTGTGATCTTCATTTGAGTTTTAGGTAGTACATAAATAGCCTTAACCAGTCTCTCTTCAGTTGTACAGCTACTTACTTATTTATATCTCTTTCATTTCTGTTGCACTGCTTTTTGTAAGATTTGATTTTAAACTACTGTCTAACTAGAACAAACAATTATGCAAATGAAAAATTAGATCCTTCAACACTTCAGAGAACTGCTACATATTTAATTGTTACAAGGAACCACAAAGAATCAGTTAATTCCAGAATAATTTAACATCTGCTAACAAATTTAAAGAAGATACTGAATTTATTGTAGATCTGTAAATACTCTGAAACTTGGCAGGTGGTATTTTTATGGAGCAGAGAACAAAACAGAAACAAAAAAAAAACAAAACAAAAGAGATGAACCTAATTTTTCTAGGTAAGGGACATTGCTGCAGTGTATATATAGAAAATATTATAACCTTTTATGCTTGGGAAGGTTTTGTCGTTGGTGATGATACCTTTTTTTAAGATTTTATTACAACTTTGGAGCTCATTTCATTTGGTGTTACGTATGGAACTGTCTGTGTTAAATTTGCTATCTCACCAATTCAGGTATCACGTTTCTGACATACTGCAGCAAACATCCGGCGGTTTATTTCCATGGGACATTTCAGAGGGTGTTACAGTTACAACAGAGCCTGAGGAAAGAGCAAGAGATCTCATGGAAGGCTGCTGCTCTCTACAAAGTTCAGTTTATGCTGCAAAGAATGACACATGAAACCTTTGCCTGGAAGTGTCATCTGAGCTGGCACAATTGCCAGATGACAGGCAGCTGCGTATTGTGTACAAATAGCTGAGAGACATAACTGCGAGGCAGGATCACTTGGGATCATAGATGGTAATTCCTGAAGCAGGAATATGTTGTTTTATAAGGATGTGCTTTTAACTCTAGATTTCCAGTTTTTCATCTTAATGCTATAAGGGTTGAGGCAAGTAGTCTCTGAAGTCTGAAATAAAAATTCAAAACTTTCAAATATTAAAAATTCTATTAAAATATTTTTGTAACAGCTGACCTGGTAAAACCTTAAGAATGTGACCACTTTTATGAAAACATATTGATGCTGAATTACTTTTCCCAATAAAAGAATATAGCTAGTGACAGAGGACAGATGTATTCCATTTGCTATGAACAAAAATGATTTGCTAGTGCTATACCTGTCTATGCAAATGACTGACACTGGGTCGTAGACAAGATGGGCTTTAAAAACAGGCAAAGAAGTCAGCAAAAAACCTGGGTAAAGGATGCCCATGATCATGTTGATCATTTGCCATTTTCTGAATCTGTTGACATGCAGAAAAAGGAGGAGGACAGAGATGCAGTGGCTGAGAACAACTGTTGGCAGCACACAGCTCTTTATTAACCTCAGGACACCACAGTGAAGCACCACTGGGGAACCAGAAGGATCAAGGAAATGAAAAGAAAGTGGCAGCTTCAATTCATGAGTTAGTGGGGATTTTTTGTCCACTTAACTTTCCCTTCTACTTTTGGTGTAATCTATAGAAAATTAATTTGAAGATAAGTTTCTATGTTAATCTCAGTGAATCAAACTGCAAGTGAACTCTTTAAAAGGAATGTCTTTAAAATGAAAATCTATTAAAAGGAAAAAAGAAACAAGGAGAATTTTAGCTCAAAGTCAGTTTTTGTCCATGTTCAACAATGATCAAGACTTTTTCATCAACTCATTCTTATTTATGGTCAGGAACATAGACAAAACATCAATGTAATCACCTATCAAAACTTAAAAGATTAAAAAAAAAATAATTAGCCAGGTTGCTAAATAGATATCAGCCAGTTCTTTGGTTATATCCTTGTTAGAAGACAAGTCTAATTAAGTTCTATGCAGTAGACCACTTATAATATAAAATTCTTTAACTTATCAACCAATTTAGCTTATTTAACTTACTTTAACTTATTTAACCAATTAACCAATTATTGGTTCTGTTCATTATCATTCCACCTTCTCTTTATGCACACGTAACATTCTTCCATGGCACTCTGAAATTTTTAACAAAAGTACTGTCATTTCCATGCAAGACAGAAATTCCCAACTAATATTCCCTTTATTCCTTTCAAAATCATTTCTCTTTATAAGAAAATAAATTAAACAAAGAGTCTACTTCAGAATATTTTGTACCTATTTAGAAAAGAACTCTACTTAGACCTGCTTCCTAAAATGTGACAGGATGAGATACTTTCCAGCTTCTATATCAAAATGTGCTGATAAAAAGAAGGTCTGCAGTGTGCAAATGCAGCTTGTTCTTGGATTAGGCTATTAACTGAAAACTCCATTAAAGATAGCACAGATGTATCTTGGGGGAAATATTGAACTTCATCCATTTATAACTAGCAACATTGTAATTTAGAGAAATCACTGTCCCGCCGAGATTTGAAGAGAAATTCCATAATTCTTGCTGTTAAATATTTAACTTTTGATGTTATAGCTAAAAATGTTCTATTTAAACAAACCAAAAAAACACTCAAATTAAAGACCTGTCAAGCCAAGCAGTAGTCTTTTGGCCTAAAATACCAAGGAAATAATAATACCATTAATGATCCATTGTGGGTGGAACAGTATCATCAGATGTGGAGTTTTTTGTACTGACTTTCTACCATACTATTCTAATGAAACATTCCCTGAATAGGCACCATTCTAATGGCAAAGCTCTACTGTGGACTACAGATGTAAACATGTATGTATTATATTGCAATATCAGTTCATACAAGGAAAGCAAGTAAAATCAATGCAGTCAGTTAAACCTTTTTTATTATTCTTCATATCTCTGTCTTCATACCTCTGATGGAAATAACAATGTTGGCAGAAGACTGACTCATAGGCCCACTCTTCTCTGGTATATTTATCCAACTTCCAACTTTTGGCACATGCAATTTCAGACTAATGCTGATGTTTTTAGTTTTAAAAAGTTTGACAATATATTGTAATTTTGCAAGCTTTTGAAACTGATCTCACATGAAATTCTAGTTGACATCCCTCACCACTGCAGGATCTAGAGCTTCTTTCTCTTATAAGGGTTGTATGGTTAGCCACATTTAATCTTGGTGCTAAGCTGTGCTACCATATTGAATGTACTGAACAAAAATGTAAAGCCTTTCACTGATATTTATTGTATATAGTCACTTAAACATAAATCACCCATACAAAATTAGTAACACAGAAGACACCTATACATCTATTCTCAGAAAACAAACAAACAAACAAACAAAAAAAACCTGAATAACCATATCCATATTTATATAGACAAACACATTTCTAGAGCAGCTTGTTTTTCCAAGAAAGAGGTATCTGACATGAAAAATCATTTTTGAGGGAGCCGAAGTATAGCACTGAATTGTCAGACAATATCAGTGTAAATAGAATCTTCAGAAATTATATTTTTTTTTCTATATTCAAACACAATTTAGGTGCATAGTCTTTGTTTAGATTATCAAACATAGTTTTAAATTGCATAAGGTCACAACCTTTCTGTTGTCTGGCTGTATTTAGCTAAGTAGACAAAAATTAAATTTTTGAATCTTGCAGTATAGATGCTTTCATCTATCAGTTTTATATTTGGAAAAAAATCTTCTGTGAAACACGAACAGTAAAGCCTTTATACTTTCACTGAAGAATATACTTTACCATGACAAATTTAAATTAAATTTTACTCAGGATCATGAGGCTTTTAAAAAATATATTATTACATTGCTTTTTCTACCTACTTTCCCAATATTTCTTGCTACAAAAGGTGGAAAAAACCTTATAGAACAAATTACCTTCTTATAAAAAAAAATTAAAACATTGTTGAAAATCACTTTCTATCAAATCTATTAGGACATATAATCTTAAGACCTATAAAAACTTTCTGATATTATATTGGAGGCTATAGTCTGATAAAAAGAGATAGAATTTGTCTCTTATCATACTTTTAACTGAATACTGAATTAGGATAAAAACACAAATAACCCCTGGCAATACAGAGTGCCATTGCAGATTCCTGTTGTGCCACAAAGATGTGGGTTATGTTTTGCATAAGAATTACTTGAGGCCTTTTTCTCATCTGGAAATAAGGAACCGATTATGTCAAGTATGTCAGCATAGTGGTCGCCCATATGCAGAGTCAAGCTTTCTGGGATGGACCTTTTTTTTTCCCCGCAAAATAAATTTTGTGGTCTTGGATGTAAGTCACAAATAACATATTTCAGATCTTTTGTATTTACTGGTAATACTGTAGAGCCTTCTTTCTCTCCGACTTAGCAAACTGGGCACACGTTGACACAATCCTGAGCAAGAAGAAAACATAAGCTGGGCCTTAGAAGGCAATGAGTTGTATATGAGGCATAGCTCCAGCTGTCCTCTCCTCCTTTTCTCTCTTCTTAGCTAAACACCTCTCATAATTTTCATGTGGTCAACTGGGGGTGAGGGGGCAGGACTCCTGTCACATTAGGGAAGAAGGAATGACAGTCCTGTGGTTGTATAGGAACTATGAAGGGGAATTACTGACATTCTTTGTTCTCTTTTTATTTTATTCAACTCTCTGAGCTCTTTGCTAAATCTCTGGCAGTGACAAGGTCAAAGCAGACTTCCACTTTCAGGTGAGGAAATTACTATTTTTTTTCATATAACAAAATTGTTAAATGTATGTAGTCTTTTTTGGTGAGTTGGGGTAGATCTATCCAACACTGAAGATACTCCTTTTTTCTGGTTTATTTATAATTGCTGTGCTTGTGAGTTTGAAAAATGATGGGCTTGAAGCCTCTGAACCACTGCATTGATTTAATATGGATCCCATATCCTACAGTACACTGTGAGAGTACTTGGCCCTGTCAGGATGCTTTGGATAGTCCCCATATCTCTTACTTCCAACATGTAGGAAAAAAGTGTATAGAGACAATAGCTTCTATATAAATTTCTGAGAGAGCCTGAAGGTGTAAGTGAAGCACAACCTTCCAGCTTACACTCAAAACTAGTAGCATTATGCTATTTGTACATATATGTAAAAGAACACAATCAGAGAGCATGGGTTATTGTTTCAGCTGGTTAATATTTTTAAGGGATCCAAATAGCATACCAATAACTTGTCTGACATTGATGGACTTAGAACAGTCTTAAACGCTCTTTTGAATGAGCTTTGCAAAAAGCACATGGCTAAAGCACAGCTTAAATACCTAAAGAAAACACCCCCACACCAAACACAATCTTCAACATCTTTTCTTTACTATGATCATTTATTGCTAAGGCAAAGTAAAAGGTCAAATATTGCAATTTAAAATACCATAAATAAACAATGGAAATACCCATGAAAGCAAATTTATGCATAAAAAGGTAAAGGTAGCACATAAATTGTTATTAAATAAGGTACATTTAATACTTTAAGTGCTAAATTGAGCAGATAATTTTCTAATGTACTTAATTTAATGAAAAAAATCTTGATTTTTATAAATAAATGTGATAAAAAACACTGAACATTTTAAAATTTATTTCAAAAAATAAAGATATTACTACTGTCTGGAGAATAAAATGACAGTTATTTCTTTTGATTAGAAAGAAAGGATAAAAGTAAGATTTAAGAGAAAAAAAATTTTTTTAATTTAGACTAATTAAATTGTAAATAACAAAACAAAAATCCAAACATTTGGAAAGGCATTAGGTGTATGGAATTCTTCTGAGACTTTAAATACAAAACCTAGTTGTCTCAAAGCAATAAAATCACAGACAATAAGTTAAAGACCATTAAGTATCTTAAAAAAGAAGTAAATTTGCATTATATTCTCCCCCTGATTATCCAGAATTCATTTCAAAACCCTGTTTTCATTCTGTGATGTACTCTTCGTTATGATCCAGATTCTTTTACAAAGATATTAGCTGCATTCTTAGGCATTTTTGCAGAATTTCACTTTCTCAAACGAGGACCCCAAGCTCATTCCATTTTTATACCTCATTTCACAAACCCCGATATGGATATCTTCTGTTTCTCAAGTTCCTTTCCTGTGTTCCCTTATCTGAAAGAGTAGATCCCATTATGGCCCTGCCTACTGCACAGAGGAAAGTGGCAGCTTCTCAGCAGTCCAAAGTGGTGTCTACACAAATAATGTCATTTCTCTAAGAGAGGGAGCAGCGAAGTTTATGTAGAAGCACTTTCTCCTTCCTGTTCCCACCTCCACTTAATTGTATGGCAAAGAAAGACAGGGAATGCTTTTTAATTGTATTTGAGAAGGTTTCTCTTATTTTCATTAAGGCCCTTAACTCTTCAAAGGAGTGTTTATACGGGGAGTTCTACATACATGCACAGTATGGGGACTGGAAGAATTTTTAAGGCTTCACCTTATTAATCTAGCTGGAAATTATTTAAAGTAAATAAATAAACATATGCCACTTCTGAGACTTTTCAAATCACACTGTACACCTGCAGATTGCACAGATGAACTCTCTTCATACTCTGAAGTTCATATTTAATTCAATATTCTTTGTGTAGACCTGATACAATGTCAACATAGGTTTCCCTGTTCTATTCAAACTGGGTTTCAAAATAGAACAGGTAAATGTAACTTGGCCAGAATATATTTCTGGAAAAACCTGTTCAAAATCCAGGTTTGCAGTCATTGAGGTAGAAGCCCTTTCAAAGGAAACATCTCTAGCTATACAGGTACTAAAGCATTGGAAAATCACTTCAGATAAACACTATACTATGGAATACTAGATTCCAGCAGCAAAATCTAAGGTTATCTCAGTACAAGAGAACAAATTGGAATGAAGTGGTTCTCAATTCAAATGGAATAAATATGTCCCAAAGGGCAGACTCTTAAAACAGAAATTCAGACTTGAAATAGTTTTAGCTGATTGGCACATTTATATCCTGTACAGACAATCTTGTTTGCTATTTGAAAATGTGTTTTTGTTCTTAATATATCTTCCATCTTATAACTATTAAAATTTCACCATGGCGTAACACATGAACAGCATGAAATCTTTAATTAAATGTTAACAACCTATTTCCACAAAAAACTGTTCCTTCCTGCATATTTTAAAGATGGCTCCAGGTTCTAGAATGAGTAAGGGGTGCCACTGATATTGCCAAGGGAAAGATAGTTCCTGTTTCCATAATCACTTCAGGTGAAACTGTTTTCTCTTCTAGCTTAAAAATCCTACAGTCAATGTTTCTTTAATTTCAGCAAAACAAGCCCCACTCATGGGCATCTGCAAAATAAGTAGTAAAAATTCCTGTCTCTTATGACTGAATTGCTAAAAGTTTTGTCCATTCTTCTAAATTTAACTCAAAAAAACCCTCCAGAATTTTATTTTTTTTCCACAGAATTTTGAAAACTACAATCAAATCTATCTATTTCGTTCACTTTTCTAAATACAGACATTTCAAGGTCTCTCTCAGGGAGAAAAGAGATATTTGTTCAGATATCTGTTATCCTTGGCTTAATATTTTTTCCAGACTTATGAAGATAACGGATTTAGAAGAATACAGAGATTGCAGCTACTGCTTTTTTTTTTTTTTCAGGGTTTTGATTTGTTTTGTTTGTTTAATTTGCTTTTATTTCAATGCAATTATCCAGTGTGAAGGTAACTAGAACCTTGAACTATTTGGTCTCTGTGGTCTAATGTTTGAAATGGTTCATATTGACTGATGCTTCATAATTCACACACTGTGTCCTTTATTACTAAGAGTTCAGCAACTCAACAATGGGGTAGTTATCCTTGGAGATTATTAATTGAAGGAGCAGATGCAGTGGAATAATTAGAAGTTCCTTGAGACTGAAGGTTCTCTAGCCTTCCGGATATGCCCTGCAAGAAAAAGAGCTCAAAAATGAAATAGCCCTTCTACTAAATGCAGCTTATAACCTCTCGTTTAAAGGCAACTTTTTCCCACATGTCTGAAAGTTAGATAATATGATGACTTTTACAAAATTTGTTCCTAGAGAGATCTGGGGAAATACAAACCTAGACAGCGGAGAGCTGTACCTGAGGAATTAGTAGAAAGTATGATAAAGGATAAAATCAGTAGACAGCTGAATAAATACGATGTGTTAAGGAAAAATAGTCACAACTTTTCTACAGGGAAATCATGCTTTACAATGTTTTTCAAATTTTTTGAGACAATCATGCGGGTAAAGAAGATCTGGGTTCATATAATCTATTTACATTTCATGTACAGATTAAAAAGAAATGTCCTTGAGGAAGCTAAGCAAGTAAGGGACAAGAGATATGTCCTTTAATGGAAAAAAGGAAGGAAATGCAAGGCAATGCAAGCCAAGGCAAGGCAAAGGCAACGCAAGGCAAAAGGAACACCTAGAGACTGATTTTTACCTCAGAGGTTGACATTGATAGAGCACTTCAGGAATGTGTGCTAGATGCAGTGGTCCTTTATATATTCTTATAAAGCATTGAAAAGGGCATGTGTACTGAGGTGTTAAAATCTGCCTGCATCAGTAAGTTACTCAGTGCAACAAAAGGAGGGCTGACTGGGGAAAGCTGCACAAAGCTGAGTGATAAGGAAATGGAATTGATTGTATTTAGTGCAAAATCATGAACACAAGGAAAGTCTTGATTTCATACTTGCAGTCATGGATTTTGAGATGACTATACTACCTAGAATGAAATGTTTGGCTTATTTTAGATAATTAGAAATTTCCATGGAAATAACTTATCTGAAGTGACTAGTGAAATGAAAAAAAAAAAAAAAAAAAAAAGTGAATTAAATTCTAAATGTTATTTTTTAAAAAAAAAAGTGTAACAGGAAATGCCTTTCCTTTAAAACACAGGCAGAAACCACTAACCTAAAGCCCTGAGAATCACATCACTTCCTAAATCCCTCTTGGGATTACATGTTGAATATTGTGTGCAGTCCTGGTCCTGATATCTTGAAAAAGATATAGCAGAACAGGAAAAAGTTCAGAGAAGACAGCAAAAATGTACTGGGAATGACTAAGTAAACAAACTAAAACCAATCTAAAAAAAGATATGTTTTTTTTCACATAATGTCATTAACCTGAGGGCCTCTTTCTTGCAGAATATTGAGTATGATGAAAGTTTACAGTTGTTTAAGAGAGGAACAAGGCAGATTAATGAAAGAAAAATCCAAAGATAGCATATCTGGTCCATGAGGTTCCTGGCCTGCAAATTGTTGCAGTCTAAGAAAGAACTGTCCTTCACATTTTAAAAAGGAATTTGTTAGCTATATTTAGAGACAGGTGTGAATAGCATGGATCTTTGGCCACCTCTACTCTGTTTATTCTCAAATGATTATGAAAATAATCATGGTGAAATTTTATGAGTGCTATTACCAATTTTCTTCTAATGTTTTCTAGCATTTTGTTTTCTCTTCCCTTGTGAAGCTTACCCTGCAATTTCTCCTAGGAAGTTTTTGTTTTACTTGATTTTTAAAATAAAGTGGTTATGTTTAGGCTGAAATCTCAAAAATAGTTATAATGAGAATGTTAAAATCAGAGAAGACATAAGTGCAAGAATTTTAATAATAAGAAGTAGGTGCAAAAAATATAGAACAAAGAATTAACTAAGTATTGTAAGATACCGTAGTACATAAGAACCGTAGTACAATTTTATGTTGAAAAAATTAAATTGGTTGAAGGTTGTATTTAATTATGAGAATCCAGATGGTACTGTTGAGGTGTTATTTTTTGCTCATCACAAACTGTCTAACAAATGACTTAGTTTCACTTGGATCACAATAAACTATGTTCTCATCAAATCAGTTCTTATTAGCTGCATCAAAATAAGCAGATCTTGTTAACTACTATGTCCAGAGGGGACATGAATAAATGAATGCCTAAAGTTTCTTAAAGTAGTTTTATCGCACAGATTCCATGAACCAAAAAGATCATGCACTTTAAAATTGAACTGTAGTAAAAATGAATAAAGCCATCACTCCATAATGCAGGCTTCCTAATCAGAGTAATCAGTCTTAAAGCACAACAGTTAATGGGAATATTTTAAAAGGTCATTATTAATAAATATTTCTTAAGAGAGTGCTTATTGTTAAAGGAAAGTATCCAATATCTACTGCTTTTTACTATTAAAAAAATGTTTATACATTATATGTGCATTATTTTTGTAAAGAACCCACATAAATTCTAGCAAAAAAAAAAATACAGATTCTTCAAAATGGCATATAAATCTATTAATTGTTTCAACAGATTCAATGGGCAACTGCCCTGCTTGAAGTTAAACAGCTGAACTGTGGCAGGTCCAGGACTGTATGTATTTAGAAAACATTAAGTACTCCTGGTTTATTGTTTTGAACAAAGTATGCAAGGAGTATATTAGACCCCAGTGAAGCTGATAGTATTGTTTGAACTGACTTCAATAAAGTTTAAATCAATCTTTCACAGTAGGGATCTAGAGTAGATGACAGCTCTGAAAAACAGTCATATTAATTTTCTGAATATTTCAGAAGATGAATATATAGAATTCAAATTCTTCATATAGAAAACCATCTTTTTTTTTTGTAGAAGTATCCATTCCACTATAAAAATAATTATATACAAAGTAACTTTTGTTTTCTAAAAAAAATCATGCTTGTTGGATCAGGAGCACTGTAGTTCAGTTCTGGCAAACAAAATAGATGACTGAGGCTTGTGAAGATCAGCTACCTCTACCTAAGGGCAGTCTGAGAGAAAATCTCTGCATATATTCTTACAGAAAGAAAATATTTGATAACAGTGAGCTTTCTACCCATTGACAAGAGCAAAAAATTCAGTGCCTAGAGGCTGAAGTTAGAATTATTTAAACCTGGAAATAACTCTAAATATTTTTGAAGTATGTTTACACAGCCCTGGAACATCTCATTCAAAGGAAGTAGGAGAAAAATTATTGCTAACTTAAGATAAATCTGATTGTTTTTTAATAAATATATTTAAATCTAATTTTCAGGACAAGTTATCTAGCTTGAGTACGTGGAGAGAGGATTCTAAAATGTCCTTTCTGGCTTCAGAATTGTTGCTACTTAGTCCTTGTATTGACCTCCTTTCTTCATGAGATTGGGTCAAAATTGTTTGTATTACACTTCCAATGCTATTTTAGGTATAAAAAATGGCTCTCCCTGTTTTGTTAGTAGATTTAATTTATTAAGGGACTATTAGCTTTTAAAATAGTCTAGAAGTTGTCTAACTATTGATGAACTTTTTTTTTTCTCCTTCAAGCTTATTTGAACTATGATCCTAATACAGATGCTGTTATTTTGTGTCTTTGCAAACACTTCTTTGAGGACTTTGTTAATGTCATTTAATATTAACACCACTCTGAATTTACAAAATATGAAATACAGATTGTTTATCCCTCCATATAAACAGCATACAAACTGTTCCTCATACTGGATAAATTTATAGTATATGTTTATTATTGTTCAAGACTCTCTGTTTTCTTCTGGCTGACATATGGCTATCTTACAGTTCTCTTAATTTTCAGGGCTAGTGGGACATAGTGACTGAAGGTGACATGTGGCATGTGTCACAATTATACCTTTGAGATCCAACAGATGTTCCAGTAACTGTCTTTCATATCTTTTCAGTTTTTTCCTTAATTTTGCAATTTAATTTTGAAGGAAGCTTATAAATATGCTTAGATGACTAATGTCTGCTGCTATCATGGAAGCTGGATGCCTAAATACCCTCAGAAACAAAGTCTAATTCAATTGATTAGATGTATACAAATGTAACTCAAATTTCAGCAAATAATTCCAGTCCCTCCAATGATTATGAAAAAGGAGAAATTATACTCTAGTTCAAAAGGGATATTAATTTATCTGCACACTAGTGACTACACAGTATGTGTCAAAATGCAGCAACTGGATCCAGACTTTTAAATGAGGCTAGCTTCCATGAAGTCAACAAGAAATAGGAGGAAAGTGCTTCAGAAGACCAGGCATTACTCTAGTGACCAGATAGGACTATATTCAAGTTCAGCTATTCTCTGTTTTTTTCCCAGATGTCTAGGAACATGCATATGAACACTGAACAACCCTTCCCCTCCCCTGAAAAATAAAATATGTTTGTGAAAAATTGTATGAATTAGTATCTGTTGGCCTGGTAAAAACAGTTATTAAGTAAAACATAACCTTCCAAAACTTACTTTGCATTGGTATCTTAGCAGCAAAATTAAAAACTGTGAAATCTTTAGAGTAATGATAAACCATGGCAGTAGGAAAGAGCCATCTGTGAATAAAATGCTCAACTTGTTTATCAGCAAGTGCTATATAATAACATATTTTAAGAAAAATGCACTGCAAAAAGACACTCAGGCACAGCAGCTGAACAGTGAGCACTACTGAAGCTGGATGTTAAGAGCAGAGAATGGCATATGTGAAATATGAAAATTTTGGGACCTAGAGGCAAGGTCAAATTGTCTATAATGTCTCTAACCATAATACGTTCTCAGCTTGCAGCTGCTGAGCAGTGAAATCTACTGTGTCATATTTCTTACCAGATCCCATATTTCCTGCTTTGTCTACAAGATAACCTCTGGTTATTGTGGTGTGTTGTTTTCAGATGAGCACTGTCAACAGTATGCACTGGCTGTAAGCATCTGTGCTGTTTGCCTCAATTCACTATAAACTGCTCTCTTCAGGCTCTTAATTCAAACTCTGCTGTTGATTCTCTCATATAATATGTAGACTGTTTTATTGAAAAAAAAAAAAAAAAAAAAGAGTACCAAACTCAGCAAAACAGAAAGTATCTAATCAACTGCCAGTTTCACAACTATAAAAGCAGGTGGTTTTAATTCATTCATGCATAATTTGGAATTATGCTAGATTTCAATGGTTGTGATAGTTCACATTACTAGTCTGAGTCTTGTTGCATTTTAATCGTAATGAAGGGTTATCATGTACCTAATGGAAACAAAATATCACCCCTAGAAAACTAGAAACATTTTTGCAGGTGAAGTGTGAAAACATTCTTTATAACTTGAAAATCTGACCAATAAAGTCAACTACTTCTGACAGGACTTGATTCTGTCCATTCTCAGTCTAATGTTTCCTTTCCCGTTCGTAGTATTTAATGTTTCAAGTTGTTTTTTTTCCACATAAACCCATAACTGAGTTAACACTGGTAACAGTTACATGTGTCTGTTACTTGGAAAGAGAAACATCCTAACCCTGAATGTACCCTCTTCCTCCTTCTTTCCGCAGCTTTCATTGTTGAGCAGGACATCATATGATAAGACATATCCCTTTAGTCAGTTGGGGTCAGCTGTCCTGGCTGTGTCGTCTGCAAACTCCTTTGCACAAACAGTCTTCTCACTGATACGGTGGTGTTAGAAAAACAGAAAAGGAATTTCTTGAAACTGTATATGCACTGTTAAGCAACAGCTAAAACATGGGTGTGTTATCAACACTGTTTTTGTCACAAATATAAAATATAGCACCATATGGGCAACTTTGAAGAAAGCTAACTCTATCCCAGCCAAAGCCAGTCAGTCAATCTCCACTTCTTATTCCACACAATTTATGTCATGCCCAATACAGCCTCATTACATACATCCTCCCTTTCCATCCTTTGTTATACACACAGACATCATTCACTTAGTTTATGGGCCACTATTGTAAAGTGTCCATAAAATGGCCATAAAATACCCACTGAATTAAATGAGTCCATGATTTCAGTTCTATCTATTATGGTAGTCACTCAGGACAGGAGATGCAGTGTGTTTCATGGAGTTAATTGGCACCAAAGTCAGCTCAGATCAGGTCACTGATGCACTTGCAGTGCTTCTTCTGAGGCTCTTCCTCCATTGGTTTGTTTCCTGCTATAGTGCTTCCTGTAACATGCAACTCAAATAATAGGTTCCAAAAGTTTAAAGGTACATCCATTACACATTCAAATGTTTTTATATCTCTTTCAATTAACTTTACTTCTGCTGCTGTTCCATAAGGAAATTTATTTGACATTTTTAGGATAAAACAAACCCATGGAATTCCTTTATACACATATTTAGTAACCTCCTCAGTTTTGTCTGGAAAAATTTTCAGGTATTTCATTGGAAACAGAAGCTGTTTCTCAGTTAGAGTAAATAGAAGCATCACAGAAATGAATTTAATTATATTTATCTGTATCAGCTGAGAATTGGCCCCACAAAATAATTCAAGTGAAAAAAATCAGATAGAAAATCTGTATTTAAAAATGAGAGCTGAGATTCAAACAAATGCAAGTCTAATTCAGATCAAAAAACCTCAGATAATACACAAAACTAGAACAATCTCATCCACCTTTATGGGTTTTTCTCTTGCCTTGCTAGATCTGATATGGATTCCAGGCCAATCATCAAGATGACTAAAAACATAGATATATTAGAAAAAAACGTGTAACATCTCTTTAGCTTTAGTTGAACAGTTTACCAGAATATGCTTTAAACATGACTCTAGAAGTTGATTGTCCTAGTGAGAAAGAAGAAAATGTGTCTTATTTGTTGAATAAAACTAACTAAGCTGCATCTTCACAGATCACAGTAGGAAATGGTCACACCAACATATTTATCACCCATGGAGTCTATCAAGTAATCATGTAACCCTAACACTCATTAGATTATTTTTTTTTTAAATATAGTATCTTATGTAATTATAGAAACAATTCTATGTATACCCTAGCCTAATCAGCTGTATGCTAACTACTACCTGTGGGCTACCTGTATTTGTAAACATGTGTGGTGGGTTGACCCTGGCTGGATGCCAGGTGCCCACCAAACTGTTCTATCACTCTTCCTCCTCAACTGGATAGGGGGAGAAAAAACACGATGAAAGACTCGTGGGACAAGATAAGGACAGGGAGAGATCACTTGCCAATTCCCGTATGGAAAAACAGACTCAACTTGGGAAAAATAAATTTAATTCATTATTAATCAAATCAGCGTAGGGTAATGAGAAATAAATTTCCAATTTCTCTACCTCTACCCCCCAAGCAGCGCAGGGGGACAGGGAACAGACGTTGGTGTCGCTTCATCGCACATTGTCTCTGCCACTCCTTCCTTCCTCTTCACACTTTCTTGTTCTGCTTCAGCATGGTGTCCCTTCTCATGGGAAATAGTCCTCCAAAACCTTCTCCAGAAGGGTCCTTCCCATGGGTTTCAGTTCTTCACGAACTGCTCCAGCATGGGTCCCTTCCATGGAGTGCAGTCCTTCAAGAACAGTCTGCTCTAGGGTGGGTCCCCCATTGGGTCACAAGTCCTGCCGCCTCCTAAGCTTGTCTCTCTTGATGGATCCACAGGTCCTGCCAAGATTCTGCTCCTGTGTGGGCTTCCCACAGGGTCACAGCCTCCTTCAGGTGCATCCACCTGTTTCAGCATGGGGCTCTTCACAGGCTGCTTGTGGATATCTTCTATGCCATTAACTTAAATGGCCTGCAGGGGGACATCCTGCCTCACCATGATCTTCACAGGTTGCAGGGGAAGATCTGCTCTGATGCCTGAAGCATCTCCTCCCCCTCCTTTTTCACTAACCTTGGTGTCTGTTAATTTGTTTCTCTCACATATTCTCACTCCTCACTCACAGATGCTTTTTCTCCTTTCTTATATATGTTGTTATGGAGGCACTACCATAATCCCTGATTGGTTTAGCTTTGATTAGTGGTGGGTCTGTCTTGAAGCCAGCTGGCATTGGCTCTATAGGACACAGGAGAAGTTTCTAGCAGCTTCTCACAGAAGACACCCCTGTAGCTCCCCTGATACTGAAACCTTGCCACACAAACCCAATACAACTGGAAAGTGTAGTGATCAAGTTCACTGACAAGCTTGATATGGCAGATATCTTAATCTAACACGAATGGACCCCTGTCAATTAGTAGTCACAATTACTTTATTTAAAAACAAATAAACAACCTCCTCCCCCCAAAAAAACATTCCCCATAGCCCTATAGAAGAGCTGAAAACTCCCTTTTATACAATAAAATGTATGATGTGTGATGGGGGAAGGAGAAAAGTCCTTTATTGTACCTACTACTCCGAAGTTCTTTAAGATAAAAAGACTACAGTAAACTTTTAATTCAGTGCTGCTCACAGCCCACTTAGGAAGACTTAGACATTCTGAGTCTAAAGCATCTTCTTAGCCATGATCAGAAGTAGAGGGAATGCATTGTGTGACTTTACCTTGAGCTTTACTGGAATGGCAAGATGAGTAATTGTTTGAATTTTGACTTGAGAGGGATCCAAGTCCTGCTTTGGACTGCAGGACTTGGGTACAGAGACTGACAGATGGTAACAGATGATTCTTCCTAATTAGGGAAAACTGAAGGAATCTATATGCAAAAATCATGTCTGGATAGTTGTCCAGGGGACATATGGCAGAATGCTAATGAATATTTACTTTACACTTACACATATATTCGACAGAGAACAGTTACTGACAGACAGTATAACATACAACAGTAGAATAAGGACCATGTGATTAAAGATCACATTTTTAAAAGTTTTCTCAAACAGATTGGTTTGTGTGTTTCAACGGTCAAGTGTGCAAAGAATCTACCTTATCACTTGTGCAGCTAGGAAGATAAGATATATATTGTTCTCAGCACACACAACAATGTCTTTCTCTGAAGTTGTTACCATAATATAAGATCAAATCTAAAGTGATGTGTATAAATTGGACACATTTATGTAAACTGTTATCATTTGCAGACATAACCAACAAGGTTCTTCACCCTATATGGGGAAGTAAGGTAGCTATAAATCCATTTTGTGTCCTCTTTGTCAAAGACAGATGAAAGAAATAAAACATGCAGCTACCTGGGCATAATCAGACAGCTTGCTCAACAAAATAACTCCTTACATGACCCTATCTGGAGAATACATGGTCTATTCTATGGGTTGTAGTCTGGGGCTCACAAAGTAGTCCCTTTGACTCCTCACCTGTAATTATTTTTGCCTCCACAGGTTGAAAAAAACATTGCAGAAGGGAAAAAATGTTTCCAGTATGTCTAAAATTATGTATACGGAGAAACTGAGGTCCCACTTTGAAAAGTTATTTTTATGTTAGAGGTTTATTTTTTCCTTTTCAAACCTCACAGAGAAAATTCTAAACAGTTTCTGCCATTATAGAAATTTTCTTCATATACTCTTCATATTGATAGTATTATCATTGCAGAATTTTATTAACATTATAAATATGAATTTAATGAAGAATAATTGCCATTTACTCTGTAGCACTGTACTCTAGCTGGGTCCTGTATTTTGCAAGTTGTCTCTGAAAAATCTTACCAATTCAACTTCCATCCAGCCTGATACTATAATACTTACATATTCCTTCATGAAGTGCTGATAATCCTATCAGATGACTGACTGACTACACTGCAAACCTGCTTCTTATGGCAGAGTATGTACCACAGCCTGAAACATAGCAGATCCCACACTGTGCTCCCTTCTACATGTGAAGATGGCATATATGATGTACAGACTATAGATTTAGCATGGTTTGTGGTCATGAAAGGCAAACTGCTTTCAGAGGAAATAGTCCTTTTGAAGCTTTTAAAAGCCTGCTACCTTCACACAGTCCTATTGCATCAAATGCCTGTTTGTGGAAACCCTTTCAGTGAGAAATATAGTTCTTCTGAATAATGGCCGGTGCATATGGGTGTCCAGCATAAAATGTTCATGAAAGAAGAACAGCTAATTGTGGAAAATTGAGAATTTTTAAAATTGTACTTTTTATAAATTCATGAGATCACTTGTGAACCAACTCAGACATGGTACCTGCCAGAAAGGGGAAGGAAACTGTAGGTATATGGTATTCAAACACACTGCCAGAGAGAAACACTGGCCTTTATGACTTATGACTTCTGTCTGCTTGCCCTTTTCTTATTTTTTTTTATTTTTCTGGAATAGCATAATAGTTACAACAAATCTTACAGCAAATAAGAAAATCAGGATTATACCTTTATAAAGGAAAGCAAACCTGATGATGAACCAAGACATTTCAAGATAAATTAAAAATCTGTGTTTTTTCAAAGCATATATTAAAAATACATGACTAGAGATAGCAGCTTTGCTATGGTACATTCTGGCTTGTAAAAATATAATGGTACAGCTAAAAGGGAGAAATTTTAAACATGTATTTGAGAGGAAAACCAAAATCTTCTAGATGATAGAGTCAGAATAAATTAAACAGATGACAAGAAAGTAGAACTTTTTCTCTTTTAAAAACATAAAATAGAATAACAGATAGCTGTGGAAGCCAAGACTGAATGAATATAACCCAAAATGTTTTATTCAGAAATGTAAATGCAAAGCATATTTATCTTTTAAAACACTTGTGGTAGGACCAATCCACTCAGAGGAAATTTGCAGTCCTTCCTGATATCAAAGTCTAGTAAACAAAGGAGCTAAAATAAAGAAAGGCAGACCATGAAATATAAATGTGAAAAATATTTTTGCATAAGATGCTAAGGCTTTCAAATGTGAAGAAATCTCAGTTTTAAATTAGACAAAACAAGCTTCTTTGCTAGTGTTTTGAACATTACTTGTGAAGTCATTATCCATACTGACTTACTGTGCTTTTAGATTTAAGATGGTTTGCTTTTTGTAGGGAAAAAAATATAATACAATTAATGTCACGCTAAGATAATATGTTTTAAATGCATATTTCATTGCTTGTTCTGAAGGAATTGATTTAAAAGTAAGTAGAGTGCTACCAAAAGAGGAAAAAAAAAAAAAAAAAGAAAATGCAACTGCATTTAAAAAATTGTGATTTATTTATTAAAGTATACTTAGAATCATAAGAAAACCTAAGACTAGAAGGACTCTCTGGGTTACTGATTGCAGACCATTTTTATCATGTTTTCTCATCATATAAACTTACAAATTTACCATACAACCACAGAGTTATATAATTTTTCAGATTGGAAAGGAACTTTAAGATCATCGAATCCAGCCATTAACTGGAGTTAATGAGTTCACTGCCACATCCAGCACTAAACCACATCCCTAAGCTAAAACCTAGACTAGACAAAACCATGTCTACCCCTCTTTTAAATAACCTCCAAGTGATGGTGACTCAACCACTTCCCTGGGCAGCCTGTTCCAATGCCTGACAACCCTTTCAGTGAAGAAATTTTTCCTAATATCCTACTTAATCTCCCCTGGCATAACTTGAAGGCTTTTTCTCTTGTCCTATTGCTTGTTACTCATGAGAAGAAACCAACACGCACCTCGCTAAAACCTCCTTTCAGGTAGCTGTAGAGAGTGATAAGGTCTCTCCTGCATCTCCTTTTCTCCAGGCTAAACCACACCGGTTCCCTCAGCTGCTCCTCATAGGACTTGTGCTCTAGACCCTTCACTAGCTGCTACTTCCTAGATCTAAGTAGCTATTCACAGCAGCATTACTACTGTAGAAACTAATTTTTTTTCAGCAATTCAGTGCTTTCCAACTGCCTTACAAAATTGCTTATAGTCACCTTATAAGCATGTATTAATTTCACTGAATTTCACTGAATTATTAGAGTTGGAAGGGACCATAGAGATCATCTAGTCCAACTCCCCTGCTGAA
>JAOQGH010000001.1:167816862-167847846 GCA_025769975.1 Gallinago jamesoni
ATCTCCAAAGAAGGGGACTCCACGACCTCCCTGGGCAGCCTGTTCCAGGGCTCTGTCACCCTCACCATGAAGTAGTTATGCAAAGTGCGTCTCCCTATGAGCTGTTACTATAGATGCTGTAATACTGCTGCAGACTCAACTATGGTATACAGCTAGAAAATTAATTACTGTATATTGTCACTAGGATTTTTGGACACATTCTATTTTATAGTAATATAGAGTATTAATGAGAAAGATTGTGTCTTGGGAGTTCACTAGGATGGCCCAGATATATAAAGGAGACCGCTCTCTGCTCAATGCCTGTGTATGATTTATCCATAAATTCCAGGTTCTTTCTGCCATTCTGAAGGCACAAAGTACCCATAAACTCAAGTTCAATGACAATTTAAGCCTTCTTTAATAAATGTGTGTTTACTGAATTGACATAAAGTGATCAAAGCATATTCGTAATTCTGTACATGAAGGCTTTAAAATAAATTTGTTCACCATCCTATAATAATTCTGCAGAATTATATTGTGTTCATAGGTATAAACATCTACAGGAATTTTCAGGTGGAACTCAACACACATATAACCTTTCTTTTATAGTTCTCTTTAGCATGATTATTTTAAAGTATGTTGAATTCTGAATGGCTTTTCTATAAGGATTTATGTAATACATATTATTTTTTAAATCCCTGTATATTGACTATTATGTTAAAAACTACTTTGTGAATTCAAAATATACTTTATGAATTCAAATAGTTTTTAACATAACATCTTGAATTTGTAAAGTTATCATCTCCCAAAAGATATCCTCCCCAAGGACTGGAAAAAGAGAAAGTGGTTAAAGGCACAACCTAACAAAAGAGGACCATCCAGCCTGAAAAGCAAACCGCTGGAGATTAATAAGAAAGAAGTTATAAAATAATAAATAATGTGGAATAAATAAATAGGGAATAATTGTTCATGATTTCTTCCAATGATGAGGTGTTAGCATGTTAGCTATTAGCATTAGCAACAGTGTAGTGTTCTCCACAGAACTGGAAATTGTGAGATTAGAAAAGAGAAGATATTTTTAATTACTTGTTAGATGGATTTCTGCATCTCATAGACTTTATACCTGTGGAGTTTTCAACTTGTCTTCAACAATGACAGTTCATTTACAGACAATAATGCAATAATGCAAGAATACAGGTCATACGTAAAGTGTTATCTAGCTATGTTAGATCTAATCAATATAGTGGATCTCATTAACTGCTGCATCTTAGTAAAATGCAGAAGAATATGAAGATTTTTCTGTCTTATCTGTAACTTGCTTGACAGAAAATGGCCACATAATTTACTAATGAACCTTATTTACTATTACATGGCATAATTACCTACCCTGGCAATTGATGTCAGTTTTGTGAATGACTTCAAAAGTCTATTCAAGTTAATTTTCTTCTCTAGACGCTAAATGAAAAATAAAGCTATATTTTTTTTCTCATACATATAGTTTTCCACCATTACTCCAGCCTCCCAAACAAAACAAAATATTCAAAGAGATGCATATGTACTTATTAATAACTACTGTAACTTAGTAACTGTAAAGATAACTGAACCAAAAACTGTGTTCAGTTTTCCACTAGAAGTCTATCTTGGATCACAAGTGCTACTGGAAAGATGGGGATGGGAAAACAAAAAGAAATATATCTTCTCATCACAATCCAAAATGTCTCCATGCAGTGACTCCAAAAGAGTAAATCTATTGGCTCTTAGTTTCCAAATCCTTCCGATTGTGCTGCAACTACATCTATGGTAAACAGAAAATCTGGGCAATACCTTGGTTGTGAAAATTCTGTTTGCTGAGTTCATTGTTGTACGTACACCAAAAATTTAAAAATAAATGTTAATAAATAAAATAAAATAAAATAATATAAAAAATAAAACAAAGGTCTGAATATCCACCAGTAAATCTGGCTGTAAAGATTAGTGGTTTTACCTCTTCCGATCTGTTCCTGTGATCCAAACATTTGTTCTTATTGTTAGAGGATACATTGGTGTCTCTTTAATGGTATCTTCACTACACTCACTAAAACATCACGTAAGTCTTGCTCACAACTGTGTCATAGACAATAGTGGGTGCTGGAGGATTGGGATGCTTTTGTCTGCTATGATATTCTGATCCTCTTTATGCTCACACTTGCCTGAACACTATGGAGTTACTAACACACAAGATAGGCAACAACTCACTGATTGATAATGTTGAGCTAAGCTAACTGAAAATTTGAAGAAGCCGCAGGGAATAAGGATATTAAATATCAAACCAAAAGGAATCTTTTGTTGCTTCCCTGCTCTGCAAAGCGATTAGAAAAATGTGTTTTTTCTTTAAACCCTCAGTTGATTATATTGGCCCAGGTTTATTGCATACATTTGAAGGCTTTCCATTATGTATCACAGAGCAAGTTGGGTAATGTATGGTAAACCTGAAAAATGGACACAAAGAAAAAAGTTTTTCTTAACAATGATAAAATCAAATAGTCTTGTCATTTGCTTTAAATGAAATAACTGTGACTCTGCAAATTACATTGTGCTCTGCTTGTGAGTAAATTCACGATTTCCTTATGTTTTATTAATTATTGTATTAACATGTGATTAAAAGAAGTAAAGAAATTATTTTCTCTATATCATTTATATGTATTTTTAAAAATAATTTCACTTTTTCAAATGATGCTGGTATACATACAGCTTATTATTTTCCTCCTGCATATAGATCATAAGACAACATATAAGATTAAGATCACTGTGCAATGCAGTTTGCTCAATTGGTTGCTGCAAGATTCATTGCACCTGGCATACAATTAGAAAAAAAAAAAATGCATTCAATTTCACTGGCCCCTATCTGCACAGGTCATTCGTAAGCTTTAAATTAAAAAAAAAATAATGAAACCTTTGATAAATCTTATCAAAACCTGTTAATTAAGCAGATGTCTAGATGTTTTGGTAAATAAGAATGTGTTGATGAGTTGAAGTCTGTATCAGTCTCAACAGCAGAACAAGTACTAGATAATTAATATCTGGTTGTTTCTGGGCACACACATCAGCTTTATGCAGAAATGTGAATTCTGTTGTGTAAGCATCATATCTTCTCTAGAAATTTTTCATTTGTAATATTTTTTCCACAAGTAGAATAAAGGTCAGGTGAACACTAATTTACAATGGAATGGTGTAAAAAACATCACAAAGAAAGCTTGATTGCTGTCTTTATGGTAAGTATCAACTCTTGATCTCAGAAAGAATGAGATGCTACGATAGATCCCTTTCAGAGGGGCAGGATATCACTCTACCTACTTCATTCAAGTCAAGTTGAGGGACAAGTACTATATTTAAGTTCGCATGAAAGAAAAGGATTTATCTATTTGAAAGGCATGCTGCAGCTCAGAAAATAATGACTGTAACTAGTATACTCTAGGAAGAACGATTAATGCAGTGGAAAAATAGTGTCCTTTTCTTTGCCATCAATGTTTTTTAATTCTCAAAGATGCAGTAAAATATTATTTTCTTGGCCAATTTTGAAGACTTCTTTTATATTATCCAACTAACTTTTCCTTTCTCTGATACATAACCATTGAATGGTAAAAGTTTCAAGCTCTTGCTTCCTGGTCAAAAATGCTCTTAAGTGCTGTTACAAAGTGGAATCCTGCAATTTCAAATGCCACCTGAGGTTGGTCTAGTGTCCTATTCTGGAAAAGGAAAACTTTAAAAAGTATGTCCTTATGTCCTTTCTCAAGGTAAACATGCACGTTCTAGCTGAATTTGAGTATTTGTCAGGAGGAATATACATCACTATATTAATGGAAACAATTCCTGGAATTCCATTCCCTCACATACATGCCACATAGCACAAACTCCTAAATTTTGTCATCTTGTTTGAAGATTTAGAGATGATAGACACTTCTACTGATTGAAAGACTTAATCATTGCTAGCTGTCAAACCTTAAAAGCTAGGGAATGATATATAATTGTCGTTTGCTTTTATGACTTCCCTTTTCAAAGAGACAAATACAGAGTATATTTAGTGCAAAGGAAACTTCCCAAGGCAATAGAACCCAATTTCCAGGCTTTGCATACTAAAGGAAAACATTTAGTCTTCAGATGAACACTTGTGAGACATATTAAAGCCTAAGGGCAAACTCTGATTCTTGATTACAAATAGTTGAAAGGATACATTTCTATACGTTTAATATAGAATACAGCTGTTTTGTCTAACGACCTTAATGAAAGTCACTTTGTAAACTGAAATATTCACACACATATTCACACACACAACCCCCCACATCCTGATGAGTTTAAATCTTTAGCTATTAGCCTCTAGTTAGTGTTCCAAGAGGAAAAGAAATATTGGAAACAGGGCTCATTTTTACAATACTTACTCTTCCACCTGAGTTCAGATTTTATTAATATGCTTCTCCTGTCTCTCTCCTTGCTTTAGGAGACAGTTTATTTAGTTTTATTTTCAGTCTGTGTGAAGCCTTCTTTTCTGCTGGCCCACTGCCATTCTAGTACTACACTCCATTGTAGTCCTCTCATGACTTCGTTGTCCCAGCGCCCAGGTTCAAGATGACTTTTCCCTCATCCAGAATTCCCTTCATAAATTTCAGAAAGAAAATAGTAACTGAAATAGGGAAAAATGAAGTCAATCTATTTTATGTGAATAGCAATGAAAAGGTGAAGTTTCTTTCCTTAAAATGTCCCAGACCTTGTGAGACTGTAAGGAAACAAGACGTGATCAAGAACATAAAGGCATTGATGCACAGGTAATTGCATCAATAAAACTGTTGAGTACACCAAAGTCTAGAATGAAAAAATCAGGTACAGGTTCATACAAATATATTTGAAAAATACATTTTAATGAAAAGGGACACCTAGGATTAGAATATTTTCTCCATTCACATAAAATACTTAAAATCAACTATTTCCTATTATGGAGCCACACACCATGAGGTAATTGTGGTAGGGTGCCTGCAAGGACAGAACCACACTATTCAGTGACATTTAATATAAACCTTGCTGCAACACAGACATTCCATCCGCCATATATCAACCTAGATCCCTGCCTCTCCAGTCTGGATTAGACCAGCATCATTGACTCAGCCTAATAGGGTGCTCACTTTTTCTGGCGGATGTGTCCTTGTCCTATTGGCATCCCAGATTCTACATGTAGCATTCTACAGCCCTCTACACCATCTGACAACCATGTATGCATTTCTCTGACAAGTAGCTATTGCTTTAATTACTTATTGTTTTCTAATACAGAGTGACTGTAAACCTTGAAGGCTAACATGTAGCTGATGTCCCACTGACATCATCCTTATATTCTTTACAAAGCATGACTTACGATCTACCTTAAAGTCAGATAAACTCTTACTGAAAAAACTACATTATATACATTAAAAATGCAAGGTTCATCTTTCTCCTGAGACACATGCCATATTTATTTTTCATTTTGTAACAGCCTTTATCTGAAAAAAACATCTTTTCAATAGCCTTTCTTTTCTGGTTTTGTTTTGTTTAGATTAAATACGGTATTCTTTTATTATATTCTTCAATATTTAGTCTCTTTTTAATCTAATAGAATTAATTCAATGCATCATAAACTCCTGCTATTTCGTAAGCAGGTCTTCAGGCTTTGTGACTGAAGAGTCCAAACTCTTACAATAGGCTCCATAGCTGCAGTGGCAGATTTGGTAAAATTGAGTCAGGCTAGATACAAGGAAGAAACGTTTTACAATGAGGATCGTGAGACACTGGCACAGGTTGCCCAGAGAGGTGGTAAATGCCCCATCCCTGTTGGGATGGACAGGATCCTGAGCAATCTGATCTAGTTGAAGATGTCCCTGTTCGTTGCAGGGGAAAGTGCACCAGATGATCTTTAAAGGTCCTTTCCAACCCAACCTATTTTATGTTTCTAGGGTTCTATGCTTATATTTCTCAGTATTTCTGTGTACTTTAATTAGTTTACTTTATTCCATTTTTATTTACCTCTGGTCCCATAATTTGTCCTCATTTTTTCTCAGAAAAAAACCTGGACCCAAGTAATACTAATCTAATGATCAGCCTAAGTACTCAGGAGAACACAGAGTTCTGTATTACCTCCTACTTTCCTGTTTTTAGACATATGTCACATAAAATACAGAAGTCATTATCCAATTGGCCACATTCTTGCAGTGGGTCTCTTTTATTCTAATACTTTGCTCTGCAAGTTTCTTTCGTGTGGTATCACTTGTCACTGAGACCAGTAAAACAGTGTGCAAATTATTTTCCCTGGAGATTAATGACTAAACTGTTTGGATTGATCAGCTAGCATTTGGTGCAGTACACACCCATGGTGGGTTATGTTCTGCAAAAGAATGGGATCTGGATAGATCAGTAAACTCACAAGATGTGCAAAAAGAGAAAGAGATCCGAACTTCAGAGGTCAAAAAACCAAGGAGATTTTCATAAGGACCCAGATGGGACTTCATGGAGTTTGTTTCAATCCAGGAAGCTATTGAAAGCTTTTGAACAAGGAAAAAAAATGATAGACTACAGGACTGCAAGGACCCTTTAGGAGCAAATTATTCTTTTAATGTTTTACTGAATGGTATAGAACCTGGTTGGCAGCTCTAAGTCTTCTCTGTTTTAAACGAGGCCTATTTTAGTTCCTGTTCTAATGGAGTCCAAAAAAGGTTTATTGTGTCTCCCTGAAAGAACAGAGGGCAAACCAATCAGTCAAAAGCTGCAGCTAGCCCAGGCTCCTGCCACACCTGCCATCTTAAATAGATTAGTAATGAAATAATCAAACTCTAAAGCAATCTAGAATTGTGGAGGCTGTAGGACTTAGATTTAAAAATAGCATTGTTACAAGTTGCTTTTAAGTAAACAGGTTGCTATGAGTTAAAACTCATTACCTGAAGTTGTTGCAATCTAAGAAAACAGAAGACTTCTAATTCGTAAATTCATATTATGATGTTTTAAGCTGCATGGTCAGGCCAGCTTGAGTTGTTGTAAGTCAAATGATCTCTTCACTGTGCTCCTTATTCTGGTGTAAGATTACGCATAGCCGTAGTTTCAGTGAGTGGTCAGAAAGACACCCGAGTAAGGAAAAGATAACCTTACTGATGAGCTCAAAAAAATGTCTATTCCAGGTAAAAGGGAAATAATAAAAAACTCCTGGTATGTCTGTGTTTCTGGAACAGTTGTTTTCTGAGTATTGAATCAGGAGAAAAAGTCACTATATTCATTAAACCATACTTTTTTTTTTTTTTTTAAGATTCTTTTTTACAAATAAACCTATTTCAAGTTATATACCTGTTAAAAAATCTGGAGCTGTAGCTGGGGTGCAGTTATCTCTTCACAGCACAATGAAATAAAAGTTAAACAATAAGCAATAGTTGCTGTCATCCACCTCTCTGCAGAAATCTGGATAAATACACAAACAAATGATTACAGGGGGTGTCACTGCCATTTTTCAAGCTGTATTGCACTGGATAACACACAGTGAAAAGGAAAAGAAATTATTCCCCTCTGTGATCCCCATAGTCAGCAGATATTTTGTTGGCCTAGTATCAGTCAGACAACAAAGGTGTTTGATCTTACATGAGCATGCGCCCAAAGGCCTTCAATCTGTCATAGTCAATAATGCCAATGGGATTTTCACTTACCTGCTAGAGTCTTTCTAGAGAACATTTTGTGACATATCCTTCCTTCCAATTAAATCCGATGATCACCTGGTTGAGTGAATATTCTCGGGAGCAAAGGAAAAAAGTGTTCTCCATTGTCTTTTAAATTACAGATAATGATGATGGCCATGTGACACTTAATTAGCAAAATACGGGGTGGAATGCATTTTGTACTTTAGCTTCTGACTGACCTTTTTATTACAAGAGCCAGTGATGTGTAGGTTAGTATGGCACTAAATACATAAGGAGAGCTAGAAAGAGACTAAATATTGCATTTTATACTCAGAAAGATTTTTAAAAAAATGAATACATGACAGAAATATAATTCTACACTTCTGATTCTCCTGAATGTTTTAATGGCAGGCATGTTAGTTTAGCTGTCAGAGAATTATTTTTTTCTTGCATATGTGTACAAAGATAGAGAGAAATTTTGTATCAGTTAAGATGCTGACAGGAAATGTCTAGAATAGGAAAATGAGTCATTGCTACTGTTTGTTAAATGGCCAAAATCGATTAAAACTGAACACTGAGGAAGAAATATTTACATATCTTTATTATACAAGCTCTGAGGCTTCCAGGAAGAAAAACTCAGGTGTACTCTATCTCCTTCTAGGTTTATGTGAACATCTCTGCAAAGTAAACATACTAGGCACAGAATGACTTATTTTGACCACAACCCTCAGCAACTTCACATGCTGTGCAGACAAAGCTTTTCAAAGGTTCAGTGTTAGTTATTACGGAGACAGATGGGATTTGCAGGCAGACTGAACTTCAGATAACCTTACAACAATGGCACTGAGAGACATGAAGTTACTTAGTTTCTACAACCATTGAACTGGACATACAGCTATCATCTAGCATTCATTCTGAGCCAAACTATACAGAAATTTAAGCCATTTTTTATTCACTAAGGTAGGTATAACTTCTTGATGGTTTTGGAGGTGGCAGCTCTCTATCTCGTAGGTTTTGTACCAGAATGCTAGGTGAGAGCAGAATGTACAAATAAACTGTTGCCTTCCACAGCTAGGTAGTAAAAAGGGAAATGTGACATACATAACCTTTTATAGGTTTGCCTCTCTTTACGTTTTCATTACCACTGCAGTTATGTAGAGGCAAATACTGCAGGGGGAATAAAGGTCCCCATTATCCAATTGCCATTTTCCCAGCTATCGATGACTTTTCTCTTTCTTAAGTTAGTAGTTTCAGATCTCCTTGCCCTGCATTGTCTTGCCAGTCAGAACTGAAACTGAAAAAATAAGATCCCCCAAACCAGATTATAATCTGGCAGAAGAAGAATCAGCAGAAGAATGTTTTATTGAAGGCCACAGTTGTAACATCTATCATGTCTTTATGTCTGCCAAGTTCAACATGATGAGATCCAGACAGTACACACTAACGAGTAGCAGACCTCCACACAGAAGACAAGAAAGTTTATTGAGAAAAGTAAGGAAAGTAGTTGTAAATATGGGAGGAAAACAGAGAACTGTTTTCAGATGCTAATGTATGAGGTACTGCACTTCTATATTATTCTGTATTCTCAGGAGGGAGGGAAGATCATGGCTCAGGGAACTATCAACTTCTAGCCAGTCATACATTGGTGCCCCACAGAAATCTTTTCTTCTCTAATGGGTCCTCCTTTCTTTATGATGTCTCTGAAAAAAAGTGTCTACGAGGTGCAATGCAGTAGAAAGTGAAACTCAGTAGTACAGGCATTTTTATCTCTGTTTCTCTTTCTCCAGTTAGTGATAATTTAGGGAAAGTGGTGATAAAGCTCTTTACTCACTAATTCCTCACTAAAGACTGTATCATGACATTCTATCTCAAATTAAGGGTCTCCTTCATGTTGAGTAGTACTAAGGCTGTCAGATTTTAAATTTGAAAATAAATTCTATCATGGTACAACTACCGTAATTCCTGAAGCCTCTTCTGCCTTGCTAGCCTTTAGCATTTCAACAGGATCACAGAGAGTAAGCAATTTGAAAAAGGAACAATCAAAAAATCAAAATCCCAAGCAAACAAACAAGGAAACATAGGCAAAGCCAAGCCTGGGCATATGGCTGCTTGCTGAGTATTCAGTAGAAAGGCCAATCTGAACACATCACAACAACAGGGAAGGCAGCAAAAGGGATTTGGTTGTCCCAGTTATATTGAAAGTAAGGTATCAATTCTGGTGATGGGAAGTCTACCCAGCCTTCTCTGTTTAAGTGTTTGTCAACCGTAGTATGAAACACATATATATACACGGCTAGATGACTCTGCTGGAACTTCTGAATATCTTCTCAGCATCATGTGAAAATGCTGCTATACTCTGTTAATCTAAATCAGTGTGAAATTTGAGAAAAGTAATGTTCCATATACTGTTGTAATAGACTTATGATCTGAATCTTGTATTCAACCCATTGTACAAAATATTTAAATACTGGGTATTTCTCAAGTCATAGGAAAGATAATGAAGAATAAAAGCTATCTGCAAGGGATTGTGTATATCCACTAAATTTGGAAATGGAAAAGAGCAGTATGACATCTATCCTTTGCAAAATTACCAGAAGAGTGTTCTAGATTCTTTGATTAGCTAGCAAACTGTTCTCTGAATTAAGCCTTTCACTTAATCAGTATGCAGAAGCAACACAGCACATTGATGTGTCTACCCCAGGAGTGACTTCTAGATGCCATTGAATTATAAATCATTAATAACCACTAAATTCATAATGATCCTTACATTAAACTCCCTGAATAGATTATAGTACATTTAATGGCCCATGCCAACACTGGTTGTTGGTTCTGTTTTTTTAGATTAATGATGTTTATAGTTGGAGACTTGTTATTTCCACATTTTCTTTGTAAGTGGATTGTGTTGCTTTTCACCTTGTTGTAGGTTCATGGCTTTGGGTAGCAGCTTTTTGTAGAAGATTCTCTTTTTAAGGAATAAAAGCTCACCCTCCCCATCATTATTTCTCCTTTGATTTCTCTTGAAAAAATATGCTCTCAAACACTCTCCTGTCCTTCTCTGAACATAAAGACAACAAAGACCAAGATGAAAATACAGCAGCTCCCTCCCTCAATATTATCCTCCCTCTCCCTTGGTAAATCTTAGTGGTTTGAACTATTATTAAAAGGAATTTGTTTTTCTTTTTCTTTAAGCCTTTCCCATTAAGTAAGAATTCTGCAGATCACACAGCTGCTACAAGTCAGTTGCAGAATATATGTTGCAGTAAGTAGAATTAAACTCTTGACCTTCAGCTCTCCCTCCTGTGATGTGCGCAGATATCTCTCTAACCATGAAGCAGTTTTTGCAAAGGATGGCGTTTTGCCATTATTTCTCACTGAAAATTTATCTAGCAATCTACAGATTTCAAATAATTTTTTTTTCAGTCCTAGACTATTTTTGCTGTACTTAGTGAAATTAACAGATATACATTTTTACTAAGTATATGTCTTTTCAGTGGCAAAAAATGCATCCATACTTAGTTGACTTGGGAAAATGAAATGGTGCGTTTGTATTAAAAGATTTTTTGCATTTGATCACTAGTTCTTATAAAAGTTTTTAAAATACTAGTGCATTTGCAAGTGGTAAAATGATTTCAATGATTTCTTAAAAAGTATACCCATGAATTTGCATAGGATAGCTGGAAGTGAAGCTGTGACTGTCAACAAGAAACAACTGTAATCTGTTTAAAAAATAATAACAGCAACAAATTATTTGACTAGCTTTATTATGAATGGTTCTGTAATATTCCAAATCCAGCTAAATGCAATAAAGCTTCACATTATTCTGAACCTAACTTGCTTACCCAAAATACTTCAGGAGAAAAATTTACTATATTTTCTAGTAATAGAAGCATCAGTTTAATGAATAATAGATGCAAAGAAAAGATATTTTCTTACTGATAGCATTAGAACCATGAATTAACATCTTAACACTGTAAATTCAGACCTATGCCTACCTTTTATAGCAAAGACAACAGAGAATTAAAGTGTGCATGTAATTTCAAAAATATTTCTCAGCCTAGTGCGAAAGAAAGCAATAAAAACTGAACAATCAGAATTATGCATGTTTCAGGATAAGTTTCTGGCCAATTTAGGGAACGATAACTTTTCTTGAATACTTATAAATTTATGTATAAAATATTAGAAATATTAGGTGTTCTGTGACAGAAGAAACAGAATTGTTGTCATTCACCGAGAGGATGTTAGGCCTTAAGTAATGGATTTGTGCTGGGCATTTAAAAAAGAATGGAACCAAAATATAAATGCAAGTGTTCTTTGTGTTCCTTTCCTAGTCTGAAGGTGGTTACCTGCAGTACGTTGCCTGCGTTAGTGGTAACCTGACCTAGCTTGTGTGCTGTATGGGATGCAGGAAGACCTAACAGGAAGTTCTGTATTCATTACTAGGGGGCTTGCTTTTTCTCATTCTGGTTTTACGTTGGATACAGTATACAGACAAAGAAAGAGGAAACGAGAAATTTGCAAAGGGTCTGCCATGAGATAATGAGACCTAGGTTCTAGGGTCAGTTCTTCATTTAGTTTCGTCATACAATTGTCCTCATGTCACTGGCACTGCAATTAATTATTGTAACCATTATGTAGTTCTAGGTAGAGCAGCCAACACACACCTGATTCACTTTACTCCAAAAAGAGAAGGACCAAGAGGACCTACTTCTTTGAAAATACAACAGGTATGGATTCCCTTCCATATATGACCCAAAGGAATTATGGAGCTTTCCCTATAGAGTTTGATGTCCTGTCTTTGGAGTGGAGAAGAAAAATGACGTCATTTATTATTTGGATGTTTGACTCCTACATAATATTTTTAATATCTGCATTTGTGAAGTTAGTGTAGAAGTATTTATGCCAGTAAAAGCTATAGATTTCAATAAATCAAAATAGTCTTCTTTTTTTTTTTTTTTTTTTTTTCCTAGCACAGGATTTTTCAAGGGAAGATTTTGTTCCAAAAACTGAAGCTATATGACTAACTAACTATAGAACAGGTAGATCTCCGACTTTGGTGTTTACTAGGAAGTAACGGAGGCTTTTGGGGTAGAGAGTATTGAAACTCATTTAAATTGTTTAACCAACCTAAATGTATAAATCTTCCAGGGAGTTTTCTCTGTGTTACCCATTATTGCTCTATTTCAGCTGAAAGGATATGAATTAAAGAGATTAGGAAATTTATTCTATTATATTTTGATTTGTTTGTAAGAAACATTTTCAATTTTCCTTTTTTTAATATATTTTTCTGACTGAAATTTTCTGACTGATATTTTATTGACTGAAGGACTCCTGCCTCTGACATTGTTTTGCCAAGGCAGATGGACATATGAATCTCTGTTTTACACTTTACAATAAGACTTATCTTACTGTGAACATAATTATAAAAACAAAACCCCTCAGACTGTGCTGGTAAAACAGCACACAATTTTTACTTCTGTAAAACTATAACATTATTTTGGTTCATGGCTGTATAATTACAAGGTCTTCTGAAGTGGCTTATTTGTGTGTCTGTTATGAAGATACATGTACTTTAAAGCAATCAAATTTTCTAGTGCAGACAAACCTTGGTCTTCAGGCTCTTTATTATATGACACACTTGTACTTTGTAATGCCTTAAATACTGTATAGAAAGAATGAAATATTTCCCTTGTAGAATGGTAACTAGTGGAATAGCCTCCTAATCCAGTTAACAGGTCTTAACAAGTTACAGTGTTAACTCTGTTGTGTTATTACTTCAAGTACATGTTTTTGGTTTGTAAGAATGAGAAGTAATCTAACTTCAGTCTCTAATGAATGACCTGAACTGGCTTACTGCTGTTGCCATGCTATGTTCTGTAGCAATGTTTCCAAATATTTTCTATTATTCTTAGTAATGCATTGTACCTTAGTAAGCTTCTGCAGCTTGATTATGAAAATTATTTTTTAAATCCTTGTTTCAGCATGATGTCCCCATAGGTCAAGGTATGCTTCTTGCATCAGGTTAGTATGTATGAAATTTCTTAATGTAGGAGAAAAGCCCTATCAAGATATGGATGAATATATTTGACCAATCAAATGTTATATAATTTAATAAAGAAAAGTAAAGGGATTTTTTTTTTCATCAGGTGAAACAAGTTGATTTTATGTCGTTCATTCAACAGTTTCAAGACATTGCAAGTTGCAGGCACTGAATTGCTTGGAGTAAAAAATATTAATGAAAAGTGTTGCAGTATTTTCAATAGCTTCACTTTGTGTCTCTAAGGGAAAACTAATGGTTGTTTGTTCTGCTAAGACCACTGAAAGCACAGGGGAAAAGAAGCTCGCCTGGGGAGATGGTGTCTCACGAACACAAAGGAGAATGTGTGCAGATATCTATATCTATATATCTATCTCTATCTATATCTATATCTATCTATATCTATATCTATATCTATATATCTCTTGTAAGAAATTGTGCCACTTGGTGTTCTCTTGGTAGCACAGCAGACGTGAGACTAAATAAGATATTTGAAGGGAAAAAAGCAAATGTTTTTTTAGAAATTCTGTTAGGGTTCTTGCTTTCCCATAAGGGCAAGAACAGAAGAAAGCACAAAGTCTCATAGTGGAGCATGTATTTCTATCCCCAGGAGGCTGAAAGGGGAAATCAGATGGATCAATAAGACTGAGCAACTTAATTGGAGAATTAATGGTATGTTTTCCTTAAATAACGACTAATGAGAACTCTTTGAACTTAAAACTATAGTAAGTCTTTGATAAGAAAAAAAAAACCACTAACTTTTAAATGTGACAATCAATGTAGTAAGTGCCTTGTAAAAGAAACAAATCTGTATTTCCCTCAGTCAGACTGCTTGTTTACTAATAGTAATGGCAAAAAGCAGTCTCCACTAGAATTGTCTGAAGTTCTGATAATCATAATTTTGTCAGCCTGAAACAGATCAGTAAATTATTTGTTTTCTCTAAAGGTGGAAAAATGTAGTTGTATCATTAACACAATATATACATCTCCAGTTCTAAACTGGTTACTGAAATGACATCCTTTTTTTCTGAGCTCTCATGGGATAGTCTCATGGGGTTTTACTCTACACTTCTCTTTCATTTTCTGCTCTGCTCAGTCCTTTAGATTCTACCTGGCCTACTGGCTCCTGTGTGATACAAGCTGTTTTGAAATTTGAGACAAAGAATCCACGCTTTTCAATCTTTTCCTAAAGAAAACCTGAAGAATCTGAAAGCATGATGGCATTGGACCCAGATCTCACTGCTAATTTGTAGTAATTTGAAGCCAGATAGATTAGACAAGTGGTTCACATATGACAAATTCAAAGTGTCAGACTTGCTGTTAATGTACAGAATGTAGAATACTTGTTGTAGACATGACAGATGCAAAGTATGACAACAAGGTCCATGGCACCTTTGAGATGCCTTAAACTGGAGGCGTTACCTCTCTTTCCTGTAAATCTGTTTTTGCTTAAGTATCATGGGAAGAGAGAAAAAAGTCCTGAGACATTATGTGCTCAAGTATAAGCTGTCCTATGACAGCAGTCTTTCCTTCATATTGCCTTCTACCATCACATTGTTGCTACTTGAATTTTATGTATCTTTATAAGTTTTTATCATAGCACATTTTTATTCTACGTATTTATGGTATTGGGTTTAATGGTATTGGGTGTACAGTTGGGTAATCTGGATTTTAATCTTTTGTCAAACATTTCAGCAGATGAAGAAAACAATTTCAAAGGGTGCTGTCACATCTGTTTTGGTGCCAGGAGATCTGAATTAAACTTTCCACTATTTTTAAACTCTCTTTTAACTTAGAATTATTTGCAGCATATTGTGAGTTGCAGATAACAGAACTCTAAATAACGCTATCAGTTATTTTTTGAAAAAAAATAAAAAGATTTCTCCTTATGATACTTGTCTGGTTTCTTGGAAATCTTATTTTCTCCCTAATTTCTGTATTTAAGCTTGAATTTATTTCATCTTAATTTTTCTGTAAAGCTTATCTTTTCAAGAATGTCTTTTGCTGCTCATATATACAAAGCATATGAACAGTTTCATCACTAAATGGTCTAAGCATTTACAAGCATTATATGTCAATATGCAACATGACTGCATTTGCTTCATAACATTAAGTTTAGCTATCACTCTGACCTGTGTGTGCCAGCATCCAGTTTTTGGGTAATAGGCTTGTATTTGTTCCAAAAACTATCATGACTCTGGAGACTGTAAGATGAAGTTGTAGTAATGTTGTCTTTGTAATTTTAGTGCTTTTGAGGTAATATAAAGGTAATATTGAACAAGCAAAATCGTGTATTATAGGATAAATGGCCACAGCTTGCACTGGATATAAAACGTTAGTAATTTCAGGAGGTGAAAAAGGTATGCCTGTGTTTTCTGATCAGGACTTGTTTTCACAAGATGAAGCATTTAACATTTGTAATTTATCTTCCTGCCAAGCCAAGAAAATTATGAATATGAGTGCAAATAAATACAGATTTTTGCTTTGTGAAAATGCTTTCATGATTTTTATAAAGAAAGAGTGCTAAATGTGTTTCTTGTGCAGTACATGATAATGTTAGTGTAAAGTACACAAGCACACAGTAATTTTAGTGTAAAGTTGATAATCTCTTTGGTCTGCTTAGAAAGACAGGTTCCATAAAGGAGTAGTATTTAACTGACCCATCTTTAGTAGTTATAGCTGTCCATCTGCTTTTGATGTTTTCTATAACATGACAAATTCTATTTGCTTCTTTTAAGTTCAAATCAGAGTTTCGAAATAATGAGTCCCTAACCCTGAAATTACAGCTTGTCTCACTGTCTCATGTTATTATAAATGCTTCTGAAATTGCTTTCTTATTTAGAGTTCTTATATGAAAACACTATCTTCCCAAACATCCACTTCTGTTAGAAGCAGAGTATTTCTCAAAATCTAGTAATACAGTCTGATAACTGACTTGGTTTTTATAAACTAACTCCAGACTGCTAAAGCTAATGCCTCTTCACGAATCTTGTGTAGGATCACATTCTGACAAAATAAAGAACCACTTTTTCCTTCTCTTCCTTTACAATCATTCCACATACTCTCATAAAGAGACAAAAAGGCTGTTTTAATATGCTTCAGTCATCCTCTTACACAGGTAGATGTTAAATTTCATTGGATTGCTTAGTTGGAGTTCATAGCATTCAGCACCTTTTCTTCCATATTTCCCTCTACTCTTCTCATTCTATCTTTACTTCTAGTGTCATACAATATTTTTACTCAACAAAAAAGGAGAACTCTAAGTCAGGGGGTGTGTTGTGCTGAATGTTTAGTCTAACAGAATGTAAAGTAGCAACTATTAAAGAAAAATATTCATAAGCAAAGGCACAGAAGCAAAGTAAAACCTGTATTTATCTGTCTGGATCCATATGTTCTAAGAAGGAAAACTAACTGGTCCTAAGCAGAATGTTCTGTGAACTGTAGTACTGTGAAACCTCTAAAAGACTTCAAAACTAGTCCTTTTGAATCACATGATATGACAGGAGAGTATGCCAGCAAAATGATCTGTGCCATTTCAGCCAGGCTGCTTTCATGGAATCACAGAATCATGGAATTGTTGGAGTTGGAAGGGACCTTCTAGAGATCACCTAGTCCAACTCCCCTGACAAAGCAGGATTGCCTATAACATATTACTCAGGACTGCATCCAGACAGGTCTTGAAAATCTCCAGGGAAGGGGACTCCACGACCTCCCTGGGCAGCCTGTTCCAGGGCTCTGTCACCCTCACCTTAAAGTTCTTCCTCATATTTGAATGGAACTTCCTATGTTCCAGATTGTGCTCGTTGTCTCTTGTCCTATCACGTTCCAATGTTAGGTAAATAAATTCAAGTATAGCTATGTTTCACTGAGCTGTACAGTATATCCGCAGTCTACACAAGCCAGATTAGGTATCCTTGAATATCAAATCAATTGTCTCACAGTAAAATCAAGAACAATAAAAAAAAAAATAGACAAGAATAAAACCACAGATATAAGAAATTCTGGCTTAACTGAATTAAGTGAGAAATACATATTAAATTAAACTTTCCTGCTATTCTGCAAACAGAAACTGTAGTGGAAGTCAATACAAGTCTGCAAATTATCTATTTTTGATATATAATTCCATACTCAGCATTTAAAAATACATATTATCTTGCAGAATTTATCTTCCCTTAAAAATATTCTTTACTGAACACTGGAGCCTGCAAAAAAATTATTTATTCTCAATTTCTTAAACCTGTAGTATTCTTTTTTAAATTTAACCATTGTTAAAATCTTACCAAAGCTTTACTATTTATCACAAAGTCTGGAATTTTATTTTTTTATCAATTAAATTATTCCAAAAAAAGTCTTAAAGAATCTTTCAGATTTGTTGGCTGCCATTTTGCAATCAGACCTACTTAACTGCCTATCTCTTGCCAAAATTACTAGAAGGGATAATACAAACATATTATGGTGGTTTTTTGGGTTTAAAAGGTTTAAAATGAAAGCTGGAACAATATTTACCTCTTTGTGTACAGGATATAGGTTATATATACTTTAATATATGTAGCTTATACATTCTTATAATAAGTATGTTTTAATCCCTGTAGATAAATTAATAATTACTTTACTTCTATGACAGTATAACTATTCAGTAGATATTTATGCCACACCACCTGCATACCTAGTTACAAAAAGGAAGAAATAAGTGTGCAAAAGGAAGCAAGAAAGAGAGAATGAAAATCTGCAGATATCCTTTTGACACAAAAGTACTTTCCATTTGCATAAAATTCAAATTAATTTCAGAAAGAAGCAACACTACAAAAGGTCGTATCTTCTTTTACATTTTTAAGGTAAAACAATGAAGAAAAAATATACTAAGGCAGTATAGAATTTTTAATTTCAGTCTACAAAAACACCATTAAAAATCTGGTTTTAGTTACCTTTTCTTGCCTTTATCATAATTTCCTGGATGTCTGGGAAAATTATTTAAAAAAAAAAACAACATTTTTTTCTATCCAGATTCCATAAGAAGAAATGTAGCTTGTGACGCTTTAACACAACATAGCCTGATAAAAGTTCCTGCAGCACAAATTTTAATTCCATTTTCCTATTTTAATTCTATTTATTTCAGATAGTTTTACATGCAGTAAAGAGTAACTTGCCCTTGCAAGTGAAAGCCCTTGCCAAGCCCAGACGAAAGTATCAGCATTCCATAAGAGCTGTTTTCATAATCAGTTCACAAGACTGAGTTCTAAGGATAATATAATAACAGGCAGACACTAAAACAAAAGAAAGAGGAGAAATGCTAAGCATTCCTGGAGGAGTATTAATAACATTCTTAAAATAATTGTTTGTATAAAGGACATGCTTTATTATCATATTATTAAACTAACACACTGTTTATGTGAATATATGTTACTTTGTATAATAGCATAATAAAATTGAACCTGGATAGATAGCTGTGATGAAATAAGTATTGCTTCAGTGGTGCATGACAACTTATAGAATGTTAATGCTAGCTGAAGTAACATTTTTTGGTTCAATGATTTAGGCTATCAACATCCAAGAAGCCATCTCAGTGAGAACGCTTTTGTCTGTTTCAGCATTAAAAATATCATAGGTTATCATGGAAATATTTACTGCATGCTAAGTATTGGAGAAAAGAAATCCTGCAATTTTGGGGTTTTGTTTTGTTTTGTTTTTTTGTTTGTTTGTTTTCTACTTACCTTTTTTAAGAAAGAAACCTAATATTTAATTGAGGAATCCCAATGCAAATTATTGAAAGAATTATTGCAAGTATAATGTAGAGAACTTAGGTTTTAGGGGGTTTATTATTCATTTGGTTTGGTTTGTGGTAGGTTTGGGGAATTTTTGGTTATTTTTTATATTGTTGTGATTTTTTTTCTGGGTTTTTAATTTATTTTTTTTTTTTAATTTAAACATGTATAGAAACTTAGAATTATAGAAGCATTTAAGATGGAAAAAACCTTTAAGATCATCACATCCAACCACTAACCTGGAACTGCCAAGTTCACCACTAAACCATGTCCCTAAGCAACTTTATCAGGGATAAAGATAATAAACAGAACTTGCCTCAACACTGAGACCTGGGGAGCACCGCTTGTGACAGGCTTCCAGCTGGATTTAATTCCATTTACCCACATGAGTGGAGTCACCCATAACAACTGTCCCACCCATCCAGCCATTTTTTACCCAGAAAACAGTATGCCCATCCAAGTAATGAGCAGCTAATTTCTCCAGGATAATCCTGTGGGAAACAGTGCCAAAGGCTTTATTAAGGTCTAGGTAGACAACAGGCACAGCCCTTCCCTCATCCACTAAGCAGGTCACTTTGTCATAGAAGGGGATCGGGTTAGTCAGGCAGGACCTGATCTTTCAGAACTCATGCTGACTGTGCCTGATTGCCTGATTGTCCTGTCCTGTCCCTAAGCACTCAGGATAATCTGCTCCATAACCTTTCCTGGCATTGAGTTCAGACTGACAGGCCTGTAGTTCCTCAGATTCTCCTTCTGGCCTTTCTTGTAGGTGGGTGTCACATTTGCTTACTTCCAGTCACCTGGAACCTCTCCAGTTAATCAGGACTGTTGATAAATGATGGAAAGTGGCTTGGTGAGCACTTCCACCAGCTCTGTCAGTGCCCTTGCGTGGATCCCATCCTGCCCCGTAGACTTGTGTGCATCTACATAGTGTAGTAGGTTGCTAACCGTTTCCTCTTGGATTATGGGGGCTTCATTCTGCTCCTCGTCCATCTTCCAGCTCAGGGACTGGGTATCCTTAGAACAAGTGGTCTTACTATTAAATAATAAGGCATAGAAGTCATTAAGAATATCAGTCTTTTCCTCATCTTTTCTCACTATGTTTCCCCTGCATCCATGGCGAGGGGGGGCTGAATCCAGGATGGAGATTCTCCTTAGCCCTCCTTTTGTTGCTAATGTATTTATAGAAACATTTATTATTGTTTTTAGAGCAGTAGCCAGATTAAGTTCTAGTTGCACTCTGGATCTTCTAATTTCTTCTTGTATAACCTCATGACCCCCCTCCAGTCCTCCTAGTTGCCTGCCCCTTCTTCCAAAAAACATGAATTACTTTTTTTCCTGAGTTCCAGCCAAAGCTCCCTGTTCAGTCAGGCCAGTCTTCTTCCCTACCTTTGCCCTTCAGGACTACTTCCCAAGGGACTCTATCACCCAGGCCCTATAACAGGCTAAAGTTCACTCTTTTGAAGTCCAAGATGGCAGTTCATGAAACATGGCATCATAGAATGGTTTGTGTTGGAAGACACCTTAAAGAACATATAGTTCCAACCTAAAATATAATAACCATAAATCATTCTGGTGTATTCAAAAAGAATAATTCACAGTTTAAACAGGAGTGTCATTTAGCTTCTCTTTCGTTAGACAGTGATTCCTGTGTTTTAAAATTCAATTAAGATTAATAAAATGTTGCATGTTGTTTCTTTTCTTTTTATTACTTATTTTAAGGTGTTATAATGCTCTCTTTTCCCCTTTTCCTCATTTTCCTGTGTATCCATATTTTGGTCCTTTTTGTTCCATTACGCTCTTTAAAGATGACCAAGGACAATCTGGGGCAACATGGGAAAATAGTCCAGTTAATGGAAACTAAAACAGGAAGGTAAAATTCTGACCCTTACACATCTTTAATTTGCTGCTATAAATTGTTGACCCTTGCAACGTGCTCAGCTGAATACAGAAGATGCATGACAATAACAAATCAGCAAATATTCAGTAATGGTTATACCACTGTAAGTCCTGTGTGTTTTAACTGTAACATGAGTGTAGGTACACAGAACATTCAGACTAGCATATTTTTGCCGTGATTATCTGCTTGTGTAACAAAGTTTAAAAGTCTTCTCCAAAACTATCTATTTTATGCAGACATTTTTATTGAGTATGTTATGAAGAAAAGTAACGATTTTCAGTCACATGACTGAAAAAAAAATGAAACCCTTTAACAGCTTTTCAAACTAATTCAGTATCTGTAAGCGTTAACCAGAACATCAGTGAAACACAGTCACTTCTGAAAAGAAATACAGCAGTTCATACACCTTTGTTGGCTAGGAACTGGATATGTTAAGTAAGATGAAATCATGCAATCATATCAAAAATAAATTTTAATTTCTAAAAAGTTGATCACTTTAGAATATAAGTATCATTATAAGTATCCATCGTGACTGGCGGTAGAGCAGAGCTAACTTCCTGTTCTGTGAGACAGGCACCTTTTTATACTTGTTGCTGTGGCAGTCAGGGTCAGCTGACTTGTTTGTTTACAATGTGGAGGGGTTGCACCTGTGGAGAGGCCTGGACAGGTCAGGTGACCCAAACTAACCAATAGGGTATTCCATCCCATCTGCCATGCTCAGTATAAAAGCTGAGTGATGAATGGGGTAACACTTTGGCTCCTTTTCTGGGGAACTTCTTCAATTTGGTTCTTTGGCTTCTTCATCAATAGCTCTTTTGTTTTACAGTGGTTTGGTTTTATTTTTTTTTCTTTAGTAACTGATGTCTGAGGAGGACACTGTTGGTTTGTCTGCCCTTGATCTTGATCAGAGTGTTCTGGAATCAGAACATTCCTGTTCATCACTGAGATAAGTCTAGAACTTCCCTAGTGCCTGTTAGTGTTGTATCCCTGGGAGCTTGATGTGGTTTTGTATATATTTTTTTATATATTATATCTCTTTCATTATTTCCTTTTTCTGTTATTCATATTTATTTAAAGTAGGTTAAGATTTTTCCCTAAACTCATAAATCCCTTTATCTCTCTTCTTCCTTTCTTTGGAGTGAGAGGTGGGGAAGAGCATCAGTTGTCTTATTATCCAACCTGGCCCAAATTTCAACAGTGTCTTAAAGTGTTCTTTGTTTTGTGTATGTATGTATCTAAACATTTTCATTGCTCACTCATATGGGTCACCATCAAATCATTTCTTTGCCAGCTACATCTCTGGTTTAAGTGAAGAGAGGACAGTTGCATTTAATATAACCTTCAAGAGAATTTCTAGAACTGATTCTAGTTGAGAATTGCTTTTTCATTTTGGTAATATTTTCACATTTAAGAGGGTTTTTAAAAAAAATTGTATAAGCGCATAAGCACACACCCCCCCCCCCGCCCTGAAACTTAGTTTTAAAAACATTTAGTAACACTTCATGATTTATGATTTCATTGATTTTTAGTTGGTTTTTTTTTTGGTGGTTGGTTGTTTTGGTTTGTTGGGTTTTTTTCTAATAATAGCATATTTTTAGAAGGTTTAAGGGTATTTCTCCTTCAGTTATGCGCTGGTACTCTGCTCTTCATACACTGTTGTATCTATTGGAGAGTGGCGTATAAATAACTCAAATGAAAATTGTTCCTTGGAATTAGATGTGTAAGCTTTTAATCCCCTCTTGCTGTATAAGGATAATTTGAAAGTTAACAGAACAACTCAACGTGATTTATACAACTGTTTTTTCTAGGAATGATCTACAATTCCAGACTAAAAGTATAAAAAATAATAGGAACTACATATTTATTAATTAGACCATTTGTTTTGCACATATTGTTGATATTGTACTTGAATCATGACCATAACCTAACATTAATTGATTTAAAAATATAAACCTGATAAAGCAGCAGATTGGAGTAGGAATAAAAACATGGAACATGTGCATTTATTGATCATAAACCTTTTAATATATTTTAGGATAAAAGGAACTAGAAGAAATCAATTGACTAATTTGACCTTGGTATTGTAGCCTACTAAGAGCAATGACACTATTCCATTATGATTTTATCTAGGCTATTTCACTTCTTAAGATCTGAAATTTTGTGATGAGTGTAAAAAAGATGAAAGTGTTCATCACTGTCAAATTTTGACTGCCACAGTAACAGAGAACTGAGTAATTACTGGCAGGCAATTGAGTAACTTTTCGCCATGCAGAATCACATTTTCTTCACATTCAGGTATTGATACATAGAGATCAATTCACCTTTTTACCTTTTTAATAAGCTGAAAACATTGAATTTTTTAAGACTCTTATTATAAAACTTAAATATAAGCTTTCAAATAATTTTTGTACCCATCCTTTTAACTTCCTTCAGTATGTCAGCATTTTTCTTGGAGTGGACACCAGAATGGAAGAAAATACTCAAGCAGCAATTTTATGTAGCCTAGCTTACTTTCACTTTAGTCAAATGTCTGTGTTTTAAAAACAATTCCAAGGGTTATTGTCAAACCATTTTGCCTTGGAATTATAGGCATTTAAATTATACTCAATTAATATTATTTTAGTTGCTTCATTTTGTTTTTAAATTGCATAGTAGCTTAGCTGTGAATGTTGAGCAGCTAGTCGCTGTGAAGTTTCAGGTAGTTGTTCACATACCTACAAGCAGACATGTAGGCTAGGATTCATTAAATAGTGCTCTAGAGGTAAAAAATAATAATAAAAAAAATCGTGTAAGCTGTTCATTTTGAGCTAATTTTCAGAGCCAAGAAGAAGAGTTGTCTCTGCAAGGTTCTTCATTTGACTGATGTTAAAAACCTAAAGTGGTATGACAATTGCCCTCTGAAGGTCCCTGATCCTCTTCAGTGACTAGAAAAGGAGACTAGAGTAACTAGTTCAGGTACAGACATCTAGTTTCTAGACAGACAAGGAATTGGAATAAGCTTTGCAGATCTGGAGGTAGGCAAATATTGCTCTATTGGAGCATAAACTGATGATACTGATGCCATGTCAGATAAAAACTATCTGACTTCAAAATAACAATATAAATGTTAGAAACACCATAAGCATGCGTGAATTTATACAAACACATTCACACATTATTTCAGCTACAGCTGTCGTGCGCTTACAGCTTCCTGTATTCATTATGTTTAGTTTATGTTTGATGTTTCAATTCTGACTTCATCATGATATTAGAGCTGACATTTCAAGAAAAGTCTTAAGTCCCTGCATAGTGCATCTTTTTTAATAAAACTGTCTGAAATATTTTGCTTCTTTTTACCCAATGCCCAAATGATGCCTTTTTTTTTTCTCACCTCCAATAAAATCTTTTGTTTAATAAAACTGAGTAGGTTTCATAATATTTCTTAGAGGCCAATTTTTAGTTTTTAAGAAATTTTCCACCTGCTCTTTGATCATTTTGTATAAATTATAAACTCACATACATGAGCTATCACTAGAAGTAAAAGCCAAGCAGATGTGAATGACACATCTGTTGGCTTGAGAAGAAATTATATGTATGCCAAATTGGATTTGCCCTTTATTGTTCTCAGGAGACTGAATGTCATAACTGAAGCAAGTACAACATAACAATCAAATGAATTGCTTTTAAGTCATCAGTTCCATTGCAAATACATATTTTAATGATATCATTTTTAATTGCATTAAAAACATTTAACTGAACACTGAGATACATCCAATCATAATTTTATAGACCCAGTTTTGTATTCAATGGCATATTAACAGTCGGTATAAAAAAAAATAGAATTGGTTCATGTCATCAAACAAATATATATTTTTGTGAGCAATATAACAATTAAAATCAGGTTATAATTACATACCTAAACATTTTACTATTATGAAATTAATTGATCAATGTATTTCTAAATGGCGAAGAGTACTAAAACAAGTATAATTTCTAAACAATAGACACAAATTTTTACACTGGAAAGAACTGAGCAGGCTTCTTAAAAGAGAACACCCCACACATTCAAATCATAGAAAGCTTTGTTCCTCTTGAGGGACAAGTAAGAATAATATTTATCCAGATGTACTGAAAAAGATCTTGTTACAGAGACAATAATATATTTTAAACAAAAAGTAATGAAATATCTTAAATAACTTAAATAACTTATTGGTGAAAGGAGATGTACTGAAATTCATAATACAGGAGCAAAAAGACACTGAATGAAATTACAAAGCAACAAATTTGAAGTTGATGGAAGACAGTACATCTTTACACAATATATAATTAACTTGAAGTTTTCATTACCATGAAATATCCCTGAGACAAGAGCTTATTTAGACTGATAAAAGGATTAGACACTTATGTAGATAATGAAAACTCTTGCAGTCACATTAGAGAAAGAAAAAAGGATTTCAGCACATCATCTAACCACTAGCTGAAAGACCTTATAAAACTTCTGCATTGTGCAAGGTATTTCATAATAGTTAATTGCTGATTTTTTTCTAACTTTTCTCTAATCATAAACATTCTTTCTTCAAAGACAGGTAGCACTTAACCTGCCCTTTTGTTCTCCTTTTTGCTGGGAGATTCAAAATATTGGTGTTAATGGCTTCTTCCTTCTCCTTGGTCTGGGTTCTGCTGAGGTTTAGTTGTATATATATATTTTTTAATGGAGTCGGCTTACAAGACCCTTGGTTCCCTGTTACTAGTTTTACTGTTCTCCTTGTTATCTTTGTAACTACTTTTACTGAGCAATGTAAGATCATGCTCCTGTAGTGATGATTGCCCACCATAATTTCTATTTACAATCTGGAATCTCTGTTATCATTTTACATTTTCATTATTCCACTTCATAATTTGTTCTAAAGTCACAGACATCTCAATTAACCAAACATGCTCCCTACCGGTTTAATTAAAGTTTAACTTAAACTAATTTAAATAATGGTTTCCTTTTACTACACCTTTCTTATACCAGTTAAGCAAACAAACAAAAAATTTCAATTCGAGACAAATCCAGTCAATTCACAGGACCTTGCACTTTTGGGAACTAAAAAGTCTGTCATCTCTCATTAGTAAATGCAAAAATCATGTTTACTGGGAAACTCATGCTAGCATCAGGCTTTGAAATATCTCTTCTTCCTATTTGGGTTTAAATGAACATTTATTTTTTTGCATCCTTCTTCTCATTTAAGGATTTACTGAAGTTGATCAATAGTTTGGTTCTGAGGAGCAGTAAGAATTAAATAATAGAATAAATATAGAAACAGAATTTGGTTTGATGAGGATCTCTGAAGGTCATCTGGTCCAACCTATTGCTGAAAGATCAGGTTGCAAAGGGTCTTGTCTAGCTGAATTTTGAAAAAGGATGGAGATTTCACAGTCATCCTGGGCCAACTGTTCTTCACTTAAGTACTATCCCTGTGAAGATTTTTTTCCCTATGTGTGGTAAGATTTCTTGTTGCCACAATTTGTGTACACTAATTCTTGTCCTTTTGCTTTGCATTTCAGCAGAGTGCATGTCTTGTAACCACCTTCCAGGTCACTGTAGAAAGTCATTATATCCTCCCTCAACTGTATTCTGCAACCTGAATCAAACCAACTTCCTTTGCCTCTTCCTCACGCATCTTTTTTCCATGCAGCCTAGTAGGGTACTGAAAGATAAACAGCTAAGTTGTTTCAAATGTTTGCATCACTTGTTTCAAACTGTGACAGTACTTTTTAATTGGAAAAAAATCGTTTTATTTCCGATTCTATCTAAATGATACATGAAAAAGACACGTTGAACTGTTGAAGAAACTGGCTAAGTATGCCCAGCAAAATAATATAGAAATTTTAGGACGAGTTTTAAATGAGTTATCTAACTAACTTCATGTTGCTGACACTATATTTTATCCATAACTTGACCTATACTTCCTAAAGGTTCCTCCGAAGTCTTTATCTTATGCTGAAACTTGCAGTATAGTTGTAGCTTAAGTGATATTTGGAAGTATTCCAGCACAGTATACCTCAGTTGACCTTAAAATTTCATGTCATCCCTTTTGCTGAGAACGACAAGATGAACTTTTCAAGGACCAGAACACAGAACTCTGCAACTGAAGAAATGATACCGGTCAGCTTCACCTCCATCCCTGGAAAGATGATGGAACGACTCATTCAGCTCAAAGACTATGGAGGAAAAGAAAGCTATCAGAAGTAGTCAACAAGGATTCACGAAGGGGAAGTCATGTCTGATGAACCTGATAGCTTTCTATGATGGCATGACAGATGAGGGGAGGGTAGTAGATGTTGTCTACCTTGGCTTCAGCAAGGCTTTTGACACAGTCTCCCACAGCATCCTCACAGGTAAGTTTAGGAAGTGTGGATTAGAGGAATGGACAATGAGGTGGATTGAAAACTGACTGAAAGACAGAGGTCAGAGGGTTATTGTTAGGGGCACAGAATCTAGTTGGAGGTCTGTAACAAGTGGAGTCCCCCAGGGGTCAGTACTAGGTCCAGTCTTCTTCGATACATTCATCAATGATCTGGATGAAGGGATGGAATGTACCCTCAGCAAGTTTGCTGATGATACAAAACTAGGAGGTGCCGTTGACATGCTGGAGGTCTGTGCTGCCATACAGCAAGACCTGAATGGTCTGGAGAGTTGGGCAGAGAGGAACCTGATGTACGTCAATAAAGGCAAGTGTAATGTGCTACACTTGGGGAGAAATAAGCCCCTGCACCAGTACAGGTTGTGGGATGACTTGCTGGAGAGCACTTCTGAGGAGAAAGGCCTAGGAGTCCTGGATGACCATGATGCCGATAGGACGATGAGCCAACAATGTACCCTTCCGGACAAGAGGGCCAATGGCACCCTGGGGTGCATCAGGAAGAGTGTGACCAGCAGGTGGAGAGAGCTTATCCTGCCCCTCTACTCTGCTCTGGTGAGGCCCCATCTGGAGTACTGTGTGCAGTTCTGGGCTCTGCAGCTCAAGAAGGACAGACAACTGCTGGAGTAGGTACAGCAGAGGGCTGCAAAGATGATTAGGGGCCTGGAGCCTCTCCCTTACAAGGAGAGGCTGAGGGACTTAGGTCTTAGTCTAGAGAAGAGAAGGCTGAGGGGGGATCTGATCAATGCTTATAAATACTTTAAGGGTAGGTGACAAGAGAATTAGGCCGGTCTTTTTGCAGTGGTGCCCAGGGATAGGACAAGAGGAAATGGGCACAAACTTGAATATAAGAAGTTCCATCTAAACATGAGGAACTTCTTTGAGGGTGGCAGAGCACAGGGATAGGCTGCCCAGGGAGGTGGTGCAGTCTCTGGCTCTGGAGACATTCAAAACCCACCTGGACAAGTTCATGTGCAGCCTGCTCCAGGTGGACCTGCTTTGTCACGTGTTTTGAACTAGATGATCTCCAAAGGTCCCTTCTAACCCCATGTGATTCTGTGATGTAACTTACCTCCACTACTGTAGCTGCTCAGAATCACAGCAAAGGTAGACCAAGCACATCAAAGGAATATAAAAGACTGCAGTTGCAAACACCTTCAAGCCTTATGTCTTTTAAGAAAAGAGTGTGGAAGTGACCTTGTTTCATTATCAGAAGCGTGAATTAGATCAATCTTGGATGTAAAACCAACTAAAGTAAATTACTTGAGTTACAAAAAAAAAACCAAACAAAACAGAAAAACTACCACCAGGAAACTTAAACTTAAAGCTCCTCTTGTTTTAAATTTGGAAAAAAAAAGGAATTTAACAAAATTGAGTGAAAAGCCAAAATCTTACATTTCATTTGGTAATAACGTTTGGACAGACCCAAAGATAACTTTAAAATAAAAAACACCAACACACACTTGAGATACAAAATGCATTGTACAAAGGAAAATAACATAAAAAAACCCTACATCAAAAATGTTACTTTTAATGCTCTTAAAGATCACTTTTAAAATAAAATTTGCTGAACTACTTTAAACAAATGTATTAGGGGAAACATGAAACAACTAATAAACTCTTTGTCAATTGCTCTTTTTCCATTAGTAGTATAATAGAAAAAAAAAAAAAATCACATCCTTTTCCCTGTTAACGATTCTATTCTGTTTTACAGTTCCAGGATCAGATGGCATATAGTTGTCTATGGAGAGCCATTCGTAATGGCAGATCCTACTGAATTTTTGTCCCATAATGTGATGTACTCCATCAATGGCATCAAATGCTTCATGAAAATATGTCATGAAAACATCTCATTAAAACATAGGATAATATTTTTTCAGAAAATTTTAATTTTACTCCTGACGAAACAGTCCTGAACTTCAAGTGAGATACACAAAAAGCACACAACATTGAACCTGTGAACTGAATTACTAATTCTGCAACATATTAAAAATCACAGACTTGACAGAAATCTTTTTATGGATTACCATAATTTTTTGTATTTTCCCTTCATGGTGTCGAAGTGCTAATGACTTTTTCCCCCTGTTCCACAGGGACTAACTATCCCTTCCTTTTAAGGGCCATAACTCAGTAACACAATCACATTATAAATAGAATAACTGTGTTCAATGCATTTTAGGTTAATATTTTTGTTTCTTGTCTTTCCTACTTGAAAGTTTGGTTTTTTACATCTGTATTACGTGGTGTAAAAGCCTTCCCCTATAAACCTTGCCCCTCATTTCTCTTTACGTTACAAGCTGATGAATCTGGAAGCTCTCTGTGATCAGAGACGTAGATGGTATCAGGCTGAATAACTCTTTGGCCGTGACTTTCTCTTTGCAGTGACTATATTTTAAAAGTAACTCTTCAGTTTTATACCAGAAAGTGATGTAAAAAGAGTGAAGCGCAAGTTAGTTGTCTATGTTTTTATAGTTCAAATAAATACCTTCCTTTTCAATTAAAAGCTATTTTGCCTCAAACTATAGTGAAACTGTACCATTGAGGTTAGCATCTGGGAGAGACTACTCTTTAAACACAGTTTAATACTCTGCAAAAAGGAGTAGTAGATATGATTCATCACACTGACATTTCATGTAAATGAGAGAAATAAACATGAGGGAGAATGTTTTTGTTTCTCCCATCTAATAACTTACAAAACCTGACTGTGATTAGGATGTCAGACCTGGTGAGGTCATAGCTTGAGTGGCCAGTACACTGGACACAGCAGCTGTTCCAAATTTTGTACATGTAAGATAGATGTCAATTTTAATTTATGAAGGGGATTGAAGAGTAGTATGATCCACTGAAACTGGAAAATATAATTCCAGATCTGTTTCCAAGTTGCTATGCTGATTTAGGTGAGCGATACATTATCTCTACAGCTCCATTTCTCAATTAGTAATAGAGGGATTAGCCTTAATGGTGAGAATTTGTGTTAGTCTGGTCTTTAAAAGTGTCATGCATTAAAGAAGTGCTACAAGTATTAATTATTTATTCTCTCTTCCTGTCATTTTCATTACTTTTTACCTTGCTTCTCTTTTTTTAAAGACTATTCTAATAAGTCTTGTAAGTCAAAATCTAGTGTTTGTTTTCTTCTGGCTACTTGAAACAACAGCTGGTCCGGTCCTCTTGGATCTTTATCTTTCTATTAGCATACTTAGAATCATAGAATCATAGAATCATAGAATCATCTGGGCCGGAAGGGACCTCCAAAGGCCATCTAGTCCGA
>JAOQGH010000001.1:167863947-167883384 GCA_025769975.1 Gallinago jamesoni
GCTCTAGCTCTAGGCAATCCTGCTTCAGCAGGGGAGTTGGACTAGATGATGTCTATGGTCCCTTCCAACTCTAAAAATAATTCAGTGAAATTCAGTGAAATTCCCATGGTCCTGTAAAACTTTGACGTCACTAGCAGATGTAGATTCTTTTGCATCTTATATTACTATTATTTATAATCTAATGATTATATTTTAAATTTGTCATAAACATTCTGATAATGATAGAAAGGGTCTAGTGCTATTGTACTAAAACTCAGCTATAAATTGTTTTATTCTTTCATGCATTTGATAAACCCAAGGACAAAAGTCTTTATCTTTACTTCTGTAATTAGTATAATTTACTTCAATAGGGCTAGTCATGAGAGTAGCTGCTAGTTATAAAGAACATAGATTTTCTAAAGTGAAAATACTATGGCATCCCAAAATGGCCAAGAAAGGCAAGGAAACAACCCAACTGAATTCACAAAGGATTAAGATTTGTCATACTCCGCATTGTCCTAAGTAATCCAGCCTCCTCCTGTAAAATGGAGCACCTTCTTTCCATTATGCTGATAAAATGAAAGTTGGGACAGTGCTCAAACAATGACTCCATTAAAGAGAAATAGTTAACTTTTTGTTGGCAGAAGGAGCTAGAGTGATCGATTAGGACCTGAGCAGGTGAGAACTCTTAATACTGGTATTGCCAGATAGAGGCCTTTTAATATCAGATCATATATTTTGTTTTCTTCTTCTTTTCTTAATTATTTAGGAGTACTGTAATATTCTAACTTGACAAACCATAGTTTGTCAGCAATCAAATCCAACTTCCAACTCTATAGTTTTATTTTTAAAAGGAAAAAAATAAAACATCTAAATTATGTATTTTTAACAAATAATAACTATGATAGGTAATAGGTTTCGAATACAGTTCAAACTAGTTCAGTCAGGATATACTTCAAAGTAATTCACATTCAGAAGGTGGCTCAGTATTGCTGAGCTGTTTTTCCAAAGAAAGAAAAATCAAACCAAAACTCTAATTCAAATTAATCTGAAAAATTTTATTATGAATTAATTTAACTCCTGTGTAACATAATGAACTGTTTTCTTTCTATACCTTTGTATTCCAAATGTATACCTCACTATGATCTAGGAAAAAAGATACTTTTTTCCCCTCTACTGATGCTTTTACATTTTTTTAATTGATGTCTCGTTTTTATAGTTTCGCCTGTACAATCACTTCTTTCACATAAGTGGACTACGACACTTCTGCCTCCTGAACACCAGCTGTGCTTCTCTGGTAGTTATTATTGTAAGTCCAAAGCAGAACAACTCAAAAACCATTCAGCTGACAAAACTCTGCTGTGCTGAAGCAGTAGGCCACCATTTGCATTTCTCTCTTGAACTCATTTTTAACTAATATATTGTATAACTGAACAATTCTACCCTATACTTGGGGAGCTTATTCTCTTTTCCTTCATCATTTCCAAACAGCTCATTTTTTTACTCGCTATTATCTCCACAAGACTGCAAATTCTACGGAGCTGCAGGTGACTTTTAACAGAAGTGAGGAATGGATACAATGGATAATTTAAAGCAAGATAGACCTCAGAAGAAAGGAAAAGATGCCCGCAGAGTGAATGTATCCAAATTCTAATGATGCTTTCTCTATTGGAGTTTCTGCCCTGCTCTGTTTTGAAATATGTAGTTATTCTCCTGTACCTAATTTAATTTACCATTTCTGAACTCACTGCCAGATTTCCAGATCACCAAAATTATCGTCTTAACATCTGCCTTTTTCTTCCTTTATATCATCGCAGATAGGATTAAAGTTTTTCTCTGGTACAGATATTTGTTTTTTCTCTGCCTCTAACAGCTTGGTAAGCAGCTTCACACCATCCTGTTTCACATTTGCATTTGATGCCAAGTCCCTTTCTACTGATTATCTCAGCTGGAATGCCAGAGGGCTGGGGAGGAGGGGAAGGGCTTAGCAGTTATGTCCTGCAAAAGAAATCATCTATTTTTCAAAAGCAGTATGTGGTGTTCAGTTCTCAGAATTACATACAGAACTGTGCTTTTTCTCTTACCCTCTGACCTTGAAAATACTAAAGGAAATAGAAAGCTGAGAAGTTAGTATATATGAAAGGCTACCACTCAAGTATAGAGATTTAAATGTAACTGTGGTTTGAGGACAGGCTTATTTTGGATACGGTAGTTTTTTGTTTGTTTTGTTGTTTTTTTTAAATGTAAACTCTCTTCAACCAGTCATGATCCTTGAGCTGGCTCAAGTCTGAAAATTACAAAAATGTAAATACTGATATTCTACAAAATGTCATGAATAACGCTTATGTGGTGTACTTTTACCATCATAAACTTTCACCTAATATAAAATATCAGACCCTAAAAAGAGATCCATTAGAAATTCTTACAGCTAATATAAACTGAGGGGCTAAGGAAGGTTTTATATTTTTTATTATTTTTCAGATATAGATAGAGAGAAGCCCTTTTTTGAGTCATGCTAAATAATTTCCAAATAAAGACATTTTAACCTTCAATATTGGTGTGAAAGTGGAGAGTAGTAACACTACATACTCCAGGGAACAGGGCTGTGATAATTTTGACACTGATCAGTCAGGTGCATGGTGGTTGCCTTGTTCTGTTCCACAATACAGAGTTATCGTATATGTTTTCACAGAATCTCCTAGGTTGGAAGGGACCTTTTAAGATCATCTAGTCCAACCAATGGAAAAAAAAAACCCAAACCCAAAACAAATCAAACAAAAAAAAATCCCACATTACACACAAAACAACACCAACCCAACACCAAACCATATCCCTGAGCAACATGTCAACTTGTATCTTGAATACCTCCAGGGATGGTGCCTCAACCACCTCCCTGGGCAGCCCATTCCAATGCTTGACAACCCTTTCAGTAAAGAAATAATTCCGAATCATAGAATCATAGAATCTTATAAGTTGGAAGGGATCTTCAAGATCATCTTGTCCAACCATCAAACTAACTCTGACAAAAACACGCACACAACAAGCAAAATGCAACACCATCACTAAACCATGTCTCCCAGCACCACGTCAACCTGTCTTTTGAACACCTCCAGGTCTGGTGCCTCAACAACACCTCAACAATGGCAGCCCATTCCAACGTCTGATAACCCTTTCAGTGAAAAAAATTTTCCTAATGTCTAGCGTGAACCTCCCCTGGCACAACTTGAGGCTATTTCCCCTTGTCCTATCATCTGTGACTTGGGAGAAGAGACTGACCCCTGCCTCTCTACAGCCTCCTTCCAGGTATTTGTAGAGAGTGATAAGGTCTCCCCTCAGTCTCCTCTTCCCCAGATTGAACAACCCCAGCTCCCTCAGCCTCTCATCATAAGACTTGTGCTCCAGACCCCTCCAACCAGATTTGTTGCCCTTCTCTGGACCTGCTCCAGCACCTCAATGTCTTTCTTGTGATAGGGGGCCCAAAATTGCACACAGTACTCAAGGTGGGGTCTCACCAGTTGTGAGTACAGGGGGACGATCACCTCTCAGGTCCTACTTACCACGCTGTTCCTGATACAGGCCAGGATACTGTTGGCTTTCTTGGCCACCTGGGCACACTGCTGGCTCATGTTCAGCCTGCTGTTCACCAACACTCCCAGGTCCTTTTCTGCCAGGCAGCTCTCCAGCCACTCTACCCCAAGCCTGTAGCACTGCATAGGGTTGATGTGACCTAAGTGCAGGACCCGGCACTTGGCTTTATTGAACCTCATGCCGTTGGTCTCAGCCCATCGATCCAGCCTGTCCAGATCCTTCTGCAAAGCCTCTCTACCCTCCAGCAGATCAATACTCCAACCCAACTTGGTGTCATTTGCAAATTTACTGAGGGTGCGTTCGATCCCCTTGTCCAGATCATTGATAATGATGTTCAAGAGAACTGGCCCCAGTACCAAGCCCTTGGGAACACCACTCATGATCAGACGCCAACTGGATTTGACTCCATTCACCGCCACTCTCTGGGCTTGGCCCTCCAGCCAGTTTTTAACCCAGTGGAGAGTATTCCAGTCTAAGCCATGAACATCCAGTTTCTCCAGGAGAATATTGTGGTAGACTGTATCAAAGGCCTTACTAAAGTCTAGGTAAATAAGAACCACAGACTTTTCTTCATCCACCAAGCAGGTCACTTTGTCATAGAAGGAGATCAGGTTTGTCAAGCAGGAGCTGCCCCTCATGAACCCATGCTGGCTGGGCATGATCACCTGTGTGGCCTTCATGTGCTGCATAATAGCACTCAGGATGATCTATTCCATGACCTTCCCAGGCATCAAGGTCAGACTGACAGGACTGTAGTTCCCAGGATCGTCCTTCTGACCCTTCTTGTGGATGGGCATCACATTTCCTTGATGCTAGTCAGCTGGGACCTCCCCAGTTTGCCAGGACTGTTGGTAGATGATGGAAAGTGTCTCCACAAGCACTTCTGCCAGCTCCCTCAGAACCCTCAGGTGAATCCCAAATGGGCCCATAGACTTGTTTGTGTCAAGGTTTTGGAGCAAGTCCCTCACCATCTCCCTTAGAATTCTGGGGGCTTCATTCTGCTCCCCGCCCCTAATTTCTGGCTCAGGGGTCTGGGTACTTTGGGGACACCCTACTCTACTGCTAAAGACTGAGGCAAAGAAGGCATTCAGCACCTCAGCCTTCTCCTCATCCTTTGTCACTGTGTTACCTCCCATATCCAGTAGAGAGTGCAGGCTTTCCCGAGTCCTTCTCTTGCTATTAATATATTTATAGAAATTCTTTTTATTATTTTTAACATCCAGGGCCAGGTTAAGTTCTAGCTGAGCTTTGGCCTTTCTAATCTTTTCCCTGCATAACTTTACTACACCTTTATAATCTTCCTGAGTAGCCTGTCCTTGTTTCCAAAGGACATAAACTTTCTTTTTTTTCCCTGAGCTGTGACCCTATCTCTTTGTTCAGCCAGGCTGGTCTCTTCCCCTGACAGCTCGCTTTACTGAGTACAGGAACAGACAAGAAGACCATGTATACCATTAACTGTCCATCCACTCTCTTCTGGAAGTAGATACTTCTGGCTATGGTACAGAAAGCTGTGAAATAAAGAAGCAGCTGAGGTCCTAACATCTTTTTACTACTGTACAGTGTACATGAAAGAGGTTTTAGAGATACCACTTGGGTGAGGATTGATTTTGAAATCAATCCTAAGGCAGGAAACTTAAACAAAGAGACAAAACAGAAGAGAAAAGCTCTGAACGCTGAAGGAAAAAACATGCCACAGTGCCCCTTGAATTCCCTCTTCAATGAAAGTCCTTCTGCCCTGACAATGTGGACAGGTTTGTGTATGAGCAAGAAGGGAAAGAAGCATTTGGAAGGGAACAGAGATTAAGGTGAACCTAGGTCATAACGTGCATAAAACATGGCTAGGGAAGAATATAACTGTGGGAGTCACAAAATGTTTCTGGATGCTGGTATTTACTTGCATTGTTATGGAGGCATAAATGCTAATTTCAGAACTGACTGGCTAAAAAAAAAGAAGTGTAGTAGAAGAACCGTGATAACATTTCGAGGAAGATTTATGCTCTAGAGCAAATGTATGGTTGAAATTAATATATATTTAAAAATTTAAAGATTGAAATGCAGGATAACCACATTGGATAAAGAAACATGTTTCACTGGTGCCTCTGTGGATTTATATGTGCAGCCCTATTCTTTTAGATATTGAACTGCTTGTTTTACATGAGGCTAACAAGACCACAGAAAAGTGTGGGTAATCAACCGGCTGTGTAGATATGTAGAGGCACTGAAGCATCACCCATAAACTCTATCTTGTATCGTTATCTCTTCTATCTGCTTTCTTGCGGTTAAAAAGAGAATCAACAGTTGTTGGTCAGCAATCAACAGCAGTTGGAGAGTAGTCAGGACACTCGTGGGTGTCTAAAATATCTCTGGATACCAGTGTTTGGCCCCACTCTGCATCCCACTCTCAGGTTAAGAGATAGTTGGATTAAAGGTCATCAACTAAAACTTATTTGGGAAGACTATAATGAGTAATAAATTGTCTCAATAGTAGTTTTCAAAAAGGTAAGGAATAGACAACATTTCTTATAGACAAGGATGGGAATTTTTTGAATCCTCATGGCTATGCAGGCTGTACAAATATATATATTTTAGCCATGCATTAATGCACCTTATCCAACAATAAGGAACAAAAATAACATCATAGAGGTGGAAAGAAATTAACTACCAGGCTGCATCTATATCTCAGACTACAAGTTCATCATCAATTGTTTATATAAGACAATGTTGTTTTCAATGCAATTGCAATTGATTATACTGGTGGTTAGCTACACACATATTTCTGTGACTTCCATGGGACTTGCCCACTCAGTGGGATAACTTGCTCATTTAATTCATGATCCTACATTTTGCATTGTATAGCCTTCTGGAACAGAGGACTTGAAGGTTTTTTGAAAAGTATGAGGATCAAGGCTTTGGCAAGTGAGGTTAAACCTCTTGAAAGAAAATATCTGCCTCAACAATATAAGAAAGCCAACATTTCTGAGAGAGTTTAAAGCATAAAATGTGTGACATATGACTAAGTGCCAATGAATAGTATCTGAGTGGGCATTAAAATTCTACTCTGTGACTATCAGATCAAGGCATTGGTGTCCACAGCCTTTTTTCTCTAATTAATCATCAAATTATTCTTATTAGCAGTCATTCTATCATTCTTTTTATTTTTCAAAGGAGCTTTATGCAAATATGTTTTCTACCAAACAACAATCTTCTCAAGTATTTTAAAGTAGTGTTGGATTTGCATCACTGGACAAATTGGAATATTCAAGCTTTGTTACAAACTGGAAATAAATCTTTATTCTTATCAGGAAGCTGTACTGTTCTATCTTAGTGCTGCAGACTCTGTAGCTAATCACAAGGAGAAAAAACTGAATTTGAGACATAATAGTCTATTTTACAGAAAATACATAACTTATTCAAGTGATCAAAACTGAGATCATTAATTCCCACTTAAAATTACAAAAAAAAACCAAAACAAACAAACAAAAAGAAAAACCTTGGAAGAAAACAATGAAATTTAAGAAAAGCTTTGTGGTTCATGAAAGCGTAACAGTGTAGCCAAAAATAACAGCAAGAGGAAACTCTTCGAATACCATTCACTCTATCACCAGACTTAAGCATAACTCATGCAAAAGCTGTTCATGCATTCTGACGATGTTTGGGCATCTACTTATGCCAACATTATTACGGAAATTAAATTGATAAGCACGACTTGTATCAGAGTGGAATGTTTAAAACTGGGAAAATACTATTAAAATTATTTACCTAAATTAATTTGAAAGTAAAATAAATCCTATGTAAAGCTTTATTCTTACTATTTATCTCCAAGAACATTTGAATGAACTAATCTGTAATTACAATCTACACTACAAAAAGAATTGACTCATAATTATGTGTGCAAGTGTGTTTTCTGATAGATGTTCATAACAAAAAATCACACTAGCAATTATAAAAACTCTGGGCAGTTTTAGGACCCAGCAAACATTAAAAAAATATAACACTACCTAACAGCATTGAACACTTGCATATTACATTAAAAAAAAACCCATTATTTCTACAACTGATGATTAGTAAACTTAACAGAGATATGGCAAAGTACATAATAATAGCAGGTTCAAAAGTATAAAGCTGTTCTTGGGTCTTAATTTCCTCTTTTAATCAACTTTAGTTAGATAAATCCTAATTCCAGTGGTACAACCATAAAACATGTAATAAAACAAAATAGTCTTAGGGCTTTTTTTTTTCTCAAAGTGCATGCATTTTCTCCCACCTCCAGCAGAACAGTGGACATCAAGTTATATTTCTGACTAGTCCATTTATACTTATTTCAAGTATTTTTTGTTCTTGAATCTACATCTCTTGTGCTGTTCAAATTCCCCTTTTGTTTCACTAATTATTGAAGGACTTTTTATATCTCACTGAAAAATCTCTACAGATCTTCCATTTATACAAGGAGCTCAAAGTATGTAAATGTACATATATATAACTAAACTACTTTTTATGTGGTCTACATGTTATATAAAACTTCACAGAAAGAGCACTTGTTAAGAAGGCAAAAAAAAAATAATAAAGGAATACCTTACATAGGGTAATACTGTCATTGGGAATCAAACCAAATCTTGAACAAGACAACCACTAGCTGCCTGGGATGGTAACCCAGGCATGAGTTGCATGATTCAGATGACAGAACCCAAACTTCTGCCAAGTCCTTATAATCAGGCTGGTACATGATCCTGCGTGGCCACTCCAGGGTACACATGGCCAATTTCTATTATCTTATGCTATGTACGATACACCTACTCTCTTATCTACATACAAAAACCAGTACTGCATGACCACTCCTGAATTTGCAGAAACAACTTTTACTGGCTATTTAAAATTATCTGCATGTAATTTAATACATTTTGCATCAGGAACTCACTTGGGGAGTTCTTGGGATGACCAGATTCTCCACCCAGCATGTTAGTTAACGTATATAAGGGTAGAAATGGTGTCACCACTTGTGTCACCACTTCCTAAGTGGAAGGAGCTGCCTGGGGGAATCTCGAGTCCTGTCTGAAATTCCCACCTGGAGACTTCCTGTAACATTATCCAGGTGCTTTTTTGTGAAGCTGGTAAGTATAGTGGTAGGAGACTACCTGCGTTGCTGCTTGGGACCACCTAAAGAATTGGGCTAAATGCACTGGACTTGCACACAGACACACAGGTACACAGTTGTTTTAAAGTTAATTTCAAACATTAATTGATGTTGTCAATGATTTATCAATGTTAATTGACAGATGTTAATTTCATCTTTATAAAATTGTTATAACTTAGATTTCCTAAACCTTGGCATAACACATTCCGTGTAATTTGAGACGTATGAAGGAACATTCTAGAGAGAACTGAGAATGAACAGAAATCTTGCACTGTTATCAATAGCAAAGTAGAAGATAGTATTTAATACAATTAAAATCACTGTGAAGTGAATAAAAAGGATCTTGCTGGTACCAAATCTGTGTCATTCCAATATTCTGATTGTAATTCTAATGAGATTTAAGAGATGTGTCTTACCTCTTGACTTCTCTAATGCTACTATTCTTTGAAGGTCTCTGGAAAACAGTCATTCATTATTTAGGATAGATTAATATCTTAAATATTATTTAAAGTAGCTGCATAATGTGGTAATGGTAACAGATGTTATTATTCTTTTAGAGTCAGGAGAAAAAAAATTATGCATGTATATAAAGATATTACAAATTTGAACTTCTCAAAAGATCTTTCTTTTTCAGTGAGGGTCTTTTTCTGTGGGCTTAATAGGGATTTGAACACAGGTTTAATTGAGATGTTGGAATGTCATTTGCATACCAGTAGAATGCAAACTATATGGAGTGCTTTGCTGTAAATGTTTTAAGATTCTCTGACAAGCCAAGTCAATTCCATTATCATATTAATAGCTAGGTGATAAGGTGTGAAACAGAGAAGAGGTTTTATTCAGCTCTCTGTTAGCTTTGTAAGAAAAAAAATTGTCAAATCACATAGAAATATGGTGTCGCTTTTTATATATGTATGAAATATTTTGAATCGCCAAGTCTGCATAATACATATCCTATTATCTGCAAGCTAGGTACTACAGATTCTTTTGCATCTAAAAGTTCCTTTGTTGTAGAAATATTTGACAAAATTGTTGAATGTATTTGTAGGACAAAATGCAACAATTTGTAGTATTATAAAAAAAAAAAAAATAGGTGAGGAGAAAATCTTTGGTAATCAAGTCAGTTCCTTGCAACAGCAAGCATCACTTTGCATACTTCATATTGAAATATTAATTTTTTTGTCCTTCTCACCTTTACTGAAAGAATTTCTCAGAACCTTATATCTCCAAAGGCCCTAATTTCAAATCTGAATTTATACATTTTATACCAGTCATAAAGGTCTTTCTATATGAAATCCCAGATGGTGTTTCAAAAATTTTAACGGCAAATATTCAAGTGTGAGGTACCTGATCACATGAAATTTAGGTGAAATGAAGAAATACACCTTGTATTCTTTAGTAGTCTAATCAAAGAATTATTAGTCCACTTACAACAATGCTAATGCTTCTACTCCAAATTACCCAGCTACTACATCTAATTTCCAATACTGCTATACAGAAAGTTTCTAGCATTTACACCTTTCTTTGGTGTTATTCTGACCTCTGCACTGCTCCTGTGTGTTCTAATTCTTTAGAGAGAAAATGTAGGAGGTTGCATTGTCTTCAGTATCCCAGATTCTTTTCTGAGAATAGTGTGTTGCTAACATTGATGGTTCTTCCTCCTTGTGCAAGGTCTGCTTGAGGTTATTTTTGTTTGTTAACATGGTCTGCTTACTTGCTTTTTCTACATGGTTTTGAAATTCCCTGTTAGATCAATATTTATTGTATTTTTATGTGTTGAAGACTTGTTTGGTGTTTTCTTTATTACTAAAACTAGTTTTACCTAGCTCCAAAGGCTGTGTTCCTTCATTGTCCAGTAATTGACCATCTGTGATTTGTGCTTATATACTTGGTGCCTTTGTTCTTTACTTGTGTTTATACTTTTGGGACACCTGTGTGTTTCACGGGGTTTCCTTTGCAATCCTTTACAACTTATTATAGTCTTAGAAGGCATTCAGTAAATTTGGCTGAACAGAATGTGGTTTTTATCATGGAGCAAGCTACCTGCTGGATAGTGTTAAAGAGTAAGGTAGCAGCTCAGAAAAGAAAAAAACAGATTAGGAAAAAGCATTGCGTCATTCACAAAACCCCCTCTTGTTCTTAGTTAAGAAGGAAAACAAGCGAAATAATATATTTTTCTATCAAGGCTAGGATACTCTTATTAAATAAATATGTTAATATTGTGGGTCTAACCTCAGATTATCCATTTTCAATGTATTTTTTCTTCATCTACATCCCTTTTGACCTTTGCCTAAAGCATATGTCAGCAGTGACTGTCAGATCTCCTATTTGCACTTTCTGACTCTCATGTATGGTTATAGAATAATCAATGGAAATTAATGCTGTTCTGAAGAAAAGATGCTTCCTATGTATTTTCTTACTGGTTTTGAGGATTAAAAATGTATTCATTATGATACTTAGTAACATTTTCTATGTAGCTGTGCAAGTACGTGATATTTTTCACTTGTGCTTTCATCATTTTGATTCTTCATAGGTTTACATCATGGTTTTCATGGGTTTTCTGTTCTTCGCACTGGATATCTAAGGAGCGTTCTGTATCTTGACTTTATTGCTTGCTCACCACTCCTTTTGAGTCATGCATAGGAAATGAAGCCAGTAAATGACCATAAGTAATCTTTCTCAGAAGTACCAGATTACATTAAAGCAGATTAAATTAAAATAGACATTTCATACATTTCTTGTCACTAAAAGGTTCTTTATCAGAATTAGATGAGTCTGTTGTTTAAATAGAATACTCCTATAGCAATCTTAAAAATATATGGCAGTACATTAGTCAATAATTGTCCAAAATTTTATTTAATGGACTGGAGAGTAGTGCAGGGCTAAAATGCAACCACCACTTAGAGCTTTTATAAGACACAAAGGCCAGCCAGGCACCCAGCTCCTTTTGAAAGTAAATGGGAACTGGTAGCATAAATTTGTTTATACCTTTGAAAATCTCTTTCATAAAATACTTTGCCTCTAGTGATCAATCTTCACAAGTTTTAGTGAAAAGGAACTATTTTTATCTTAATGAAATATGAATATAATACCTTGCCTTGGTGATTCCTTGCATGTTGACAATCTTGACTAATGTTCTTCTATCGTTCTCATCCATTATTACAAGATCTAATACAAATTCTTGGGAGATATTACAGAATCAGATAGAGGGAATGTAATCCTCTGCTGTCTCATGTAGTTTTTTATTCCTGAAAAAAAGTATACATACTAGCAAAAGAAGATAGTATATACTTTTTTCCACTTTACACTCACTTTCTGTAGATGCAAATAATCACAGTATGTTAGAACTGAAGAATTAGGAACATTAGGTTACAAGATTATATTAAATTTATGAAAAAGGATCTAAAAGTCTTGATGTGGTGTTTTTACAAATCAGTACCAGTTTGTATTTTGCCATTGTCTTCAAACAAGGTAACATGCTGAATAAATTCTGATAATAAGTCTGGAGACTCAAACAAAATTGCCTATGAAAGGTATTTTTCCCCTTGTGTTGTGTGCAGTAAAAATATTATAGTCGTAAAAAGTCTCTGAAAGGTAAATCAGGAATTAGTGATATAACTTGCTAGTTCCTAACAAACAAAGCTGTTCAAGAGCAGTCCATACATCCATACCTTTTTATTTTGTATAGATTGTATTACTGTATTAGTAGCAAACTCACTGTGGGGAAGGAAACACTCATGAAAACTAGCAATGCTTAGGATAATTTCAACTGTCTAGCATGAGTCAAATATTGAACCTGTTCTTTTTTTTTTCTGAAAAAAAAAAATAAATAAAATAAAATGTGATAGTACTCTCATCACTTTTTCATCCAGTAGGTTCATGATGATAGCTATCATGAAGGGTATGCCAGACATAGGCTCACTTTATTCTTAAATTCAAGGACCTGAGACTACATTTCCATTGAGATTAACTAATTGTTAGTCTGAAGGTTATTCAGGAGAGACGTATCCTCTCAATTCCTTCTGCCAAAGCTGCTCCACTATGCATAAATTAATTAAATATTAACTTGACTTGTGAGAATATGTAAGCCTGATTTTGTAACTTGGTGGTAAGAGTACTCTTCTAAAATGGAAGAGATGTATAACCTATTTTAATTCTACTGAGTTTTTTATTATTGGAATTAAGTATTTGGGGGCAAGGGGGAGTTAAAAAATATAAAAGAAAGGAATCTTTTCTAATTCTAAGGCACCAACATTATTCAGCTGTACCAGGACTAGTTTCTGCTCCTGGTTATCAAAGAATTAGGTTCTGAGGGTCTTCTATCACATCTGCCAAACTGATGCGGTATCTTGTATTTGCCCAGAGAATCTAAAACGCCACTAGCCTCCAAAGCTGAGGCAAGTAAGCCAGCCTCTAATCAATATAGCCAACTGAGCTTCCTCAGTTATTTGTCTCATCATAAACTAAGTTTGGTCAGCTAAACAGTTTTCATTAACCGTGTTGCCTATGAGCTTTGTTTGTGCCATATCCTAAGTGTCAAGTGCTAATTAAAGTGACCTAGTGTATCTGAGACATCTCCTTGGTACTGGCAAATATGATGCAGGCTCTGTGGTAACCTTTGCACCTTGTACTCAGTTTACATGGCAAGGGTTTGGCAGTGGAAGGACTGCAGGGGTGGCTTCTCTTTTCAGTGGTTCCCAGTGACAGGACGAGGGGCAATGGGCGCAAGCTGGAACACAGGAACTTCCATTCAAATATGAGGAAGAACTTCTTTCCAGTGAGGGTGACAGACCACTGGAACAGGCTGCCCAGGGAGGTTGTGGAGTCCCTTCTCTGGAGATTTCCAAGACCCGCCTGGATGCAGTCCCAAATAATGTGCTCCGGGCAATCCTGCTTCAGCAGGGAAGTTGGACTAGGTGATCTCTAGAAGGTCTCTTCGAACTCTGAGAATTCCATGATTCCATCCTTTTGTCCAGGTCATTGAGGGTGACAGAGCACTGGAGCACTGGGACAGGATGCCCAGGGAGGTTGTGGAACCTTTTATAAATACCTAGAACTCATTTTTACATAGTTCATCTGTAACAGTTTTTTGCTATGACTAAACTGTTTTGGTTTGGCTTATATTTGTATGGCAGAGGTCATTGTATGGCAGAGCCATAGTTTTGTATTTAATAGGAGAAACAAGCAACTATTGTGTGCAGACTGAGACACAACTCTAATGTGGTGATGTAGTACAGAAGTCTGTTTGTGATAGCAGGAGCCTTGCAAATCAGGAACACAGAATGCCGTAAAGAGGAGTAGAGGCAAGAAATGATAATGCCGGAGGCTCAGGCTAGCATTGGGGACACCATGCATTTAAGCAGCTCAGAAATAGTCACTTAAATAGTCTCACACTTAGAATTAGACAAAATACATTTCAAGGACAATCAAGAGAACAAAGTGCTGTTGTCTATTATTAAACTTTTTCTGAATATTATACTAATTTCTTCTCTTTTTTTCCCCTCTTTGTTCTTTAACAATTGAATCTGAAGTAATAATAACTATTTGGATGAACTATCAAGATTTCAATCATACGAAAAATACTTTCTTGGATTTTTTTCCTGTTTGGATTTCAGTGTAAGCAGCTGACAGGGAAAACAAACCAGCAGTGGTGGACTGGCAGCTAAAAGCCAAGAAAACACCGTAAGATATCACAAATTACTTTAAATGTTCATATTTGTGAGCAAATGAGTCAAGGGCCTTTTGACTGTAGTATAATCTTACTTCTAGTTAGATAGCTAAGGCATGCACTGTTTTCAGATGATCACTATGACTCATGCTGTATTATCAATGTCAAGAAAAAGTGCTATAGTAATACCAGTTTAAATAGTGTTACTGCTAATTTATTTATACTGTTTTCTTTTATGGAAAGTAGTTCAAACTACTAAAGACACTGGTAATGTAATTCCCATTTGCATGATTTAGAGAATGTGTGGCAATTATGGAAATAAATGAATAATTTGTGATAAATTGATCTCTACGGTATTGCTGTAAATTGACTAACACTAAATATATGTTCCAGTTGATTAGATCTTAAGATGTAGGCACTTTGCAGTTGTGGAAAACTGCATATCTAGGAGGGTGTTTGTAGAAGTAACAATTCATAAATGTATACATATACATGTATACATACATATGTATAAAAGTTTTGTTTCTGCTTTCTCACCTCCTTTCACCTTCTCCATGAGCTAATCTCCTCTGCAAGTCAGTACCTGAGCCAAACAACAAAGACATATTAATGGATTTAATGGAAGTGCTGGATGTACCAATTTTATACGTTACAGGTTTGATTGCAGGCTCTGTATATTATGACTGTTGCAAAAGATTTCAAAGTGGATGCAACATACTGTCCTGATATAACTGACTGAAAGCAAAATCATATCTCCAGAAGCTAACATTTTATTCTTTTTTTACAGGTGGAAATTATTACATAAGTCATAAGGCCTTAAAAAATCAGGCCTTACATTTTCAGGACTACCCCGATTCCCAGGATCTGCAAATAAAAGACTGAATGCTTTAACAAAGTGTCAGAGTCTTATAGCTTCAAATGTAAAAACTATCTTATAAGAAATAAAAAAAAAAAGAAAGAAAGATTACTCAAATATTCTTCCTCAAGGAGGTAGCATGCACTAATTTTCTTTTAAAAAATTATTAATTTTTTTCTGTCCAAAAAAACCTCCACCAAAAAACCCCCACCCAGAAAGACATTGGACTTCAAAGGAATGAGGAAATTCAATGCTTTGTATGAAAGTAACGCACTCAAACATTTCTATTAGTATCTACCAGTCTACATGTAAAATAGCAGATTTTGTTTTTAGCAATGCTTTTTTGAAGAAAAAGGACAAGGTAAAACCACCTCTCCTACCTCAACATTTTCACATGTTGAAAAGAATCTTTCTAACTACTTCTATTAATCTGGGTAGGGGGAGAACTAGCAAGATTACATACAGTATGTATTTTCTATTCTAACCTGAAGAGACAGGCTTACTTGTCTTACTTTGTGCACTATTTATGGGATCAAAAAACCCAACACAATAATAATGATTAATTTCTAACTGGCAGAATAAAACTGTTCAATACAACTAATTTGTTGCTAATCTAGATACAAAAGTACCACAGTCTAATGTGGAATGTATTACAATAATTATGTTTGATTTGAAAATGTCTTTATTATAAAGCTAGCCCTGGAAATCTTTCTGGAGTATTTTCACACAGAAAATTCTTTTTCAAAATGGAAATGAAGCACAACTGAAGAATAAAAATTCATTTGGAGAGGTACAAAATGCAATGGGAAGGAAAACTGACATGTTTATAAAATTGCCATGGTGCATAAATATGTGAAGCATTTCTTGTTTTGTTTTTGAAACATTAGACCGCTCTTTCTGCATTTTTAAACTTTTTTTAAGGTTCTGAGCTACTTTTTCATGATTATGACAGTTATTAATATTGATAAATAAATAATATTAGAACATAATTTACCTTTGAAAATGAATACTGTAATTTTGTAGTGCTTCCTGATATTATATTTTGAGGGCATATTAATGGAAATTTCAGCATATGTGCTCCAATAAGGGGTTAATTTTCCTCATCATTAACATTTTTTGTTGCCATAGCTCCACTATTTCAAAGGACTTTTAGTAATGGAAAACTAGGGTGTAACAGTAGTTCTCAGTTAGCCTTCACACAGAGAAAGCAGAAGTTTATCTTTAGAAAACATAAATCATATTGTTGTTTTATTTAAACTTCAAGAGGTTTTACGTAGAGGTTATCATGGCTTAACACAAAAAGCATCCTCTCTTTTCATGTAAAAACAGTTTAATTATGATGAATAAAGTCAACACAGTAAGGGTCTCAAGTCTAATATGAAACATAGCCACTTACACACTCCTACTGAAGAACCCCACTTGCTCTTGGCTTGTGAATATTTGCCACTTAGCCATCTTATGACTCACAACACTCGTGCACCTGTAACTGACACCTCTTCAGACTGCAGCTTTATTTATGAGCCTACACAAAGTTTAAAGCAGATTATGTGCATTTATTCTTAATTGTACGTAAAACCTGATTCTAGAAAGAAGGTTTTAGAAAAGAAATTTTTCATTGTCCAAGTGGGACATAAACAGAATTTAATTCTGTCCCAGGAAGATTCTGAGGTGAAAGTATGACATTTTTATGCCTAGAAAAGCTATGTAAGGTTATTTTTAGTTCCTTTTATGGCTCCCTCTGAGTCTTGTATGTCTTGACTGAAGATAACTAAGGGAGCCTGGATTTTCAAGTGGAAGGATACAAAATTAGTCCCAATACTGCTTTTTAATTCTCTAACATAATTATTATGATTCAACATTTGAATTGTAGTAATGTGTAGAGTCCCCAGTCAGGGATTAGGCTAGGCATGCTGAACACATTTGAAGAAAATACAATCTTTCTTCCCCCAAAGGGTAAAAAATGTTTTGCTCTCATTTAAGATGACCAACATAAACAAATTTTAATTTAGCAGTGTGTTAATAATGTCATCAGTGAGATTCATATAGATCATTTTATGGTATCTAATTGAGAGACACAGCTTGCAGCTGAAGGTGGGAAGCTGCATTTTGTTACTTTTCATTTTCCCTGTGGTCTGATGTCTTTGCTGTGGTGCGTTTCATCCCATTATGGACAAAGTAGTAGAGTATCAGGCTTAAGATATCATCTTACTTCTCCAAATCTGTTGTTATGCACTAATTATGCAGCCAGCTTCAAATGTTATTTTTAAAATAGGGATAAATTTGACTGCAGGTGTGAGAGAGCAGTAAGTGTGAAGTTGGAGGATGCATACTTCTTGTGCCATGTAAATGTAAACAAAGGTTTGGTTTACTATGTAGAATATAAAGCAGATGAGAAATACATCTAAATGCTTTCTAGTACATGAATTTAGCTACCCAGAATGAGATCAAGCAGCATGCACACATGAGAAAGGGGGAAATACACAGGTAGTCATTGTGGCACTGTGTAACTATATGGTGCTGAGGTGGGTTGACCTTGGCCAGTTGCCAGATACCAACCCAGTTGCTATCTCGTTCCTCTTCCTCAACAGGACAGGGGGACAAAATAAGATAAAAAGGCTTATGGGTTGAGATAAAAACAGGGAGAACCCTTACCAATTGTCATCATGGATTGTCCTAGTTTCAGCTATTTCTTTTTTTTTTTTCTGGTGGTTGATGTGTTTCAGATTTGAATCATAGCATCATAGTGCCGCGATTGAGAGATGGGACACAGCTTGATGCAAGCCAAAATGTTGATTTATTGTGAACAACTATTCTTTTATATACCTATCAGAAGACTGCGTACTTTAAACTGATTGGTGCTTTTGAACATACACTGCTCACACGGCTGTGTCCGATTGGTCAGCGATGTACCATCAACCATGTCTTATCTTGAAGACACACTCATTAACACCTCTTTAAGGCAGGGGCCCTTGCTTTGTAACATTTGTCCTTTTATGGTCATCGCGCCTTCAGCTTCTTACAAGTTCCAGCACATCCCCGCCTATCAATTGAGCATTGAGCAGCTCTCAGGGCTCTGCTATTCAGGCCCCATCCCACATCATAGAATGGTTTAGATTAGAAGGGACCTTAAAGATTATCTAGTTCCAACTCCCTGCCACGGGCAGGGACACCTCCCACTGAACCTAGTTTCTCCAATTTGATATGAAAAGAATATCAATGATGCACACTGTTTTAGTTGTTTCCAGTTGTTGTTTATATTTTTCAAGGACTTTTTTCAGCTTGCCGTAGAAGCTGATAAGGAACATAGGTAGAACAATAGAATGCACAATGGAATATTCTGTACCATGTAAATCATGCTCAATATATAAACGGGGTTAGCGGGGAGGAGGGGGATATTCAGGATCACGGCTTGCATAGGTGCCAATTCATCATTGTACCAGGTGATGAGAGTGACTTGTGCCTTGTATATTTTTTTACCATTATTGTTATTATTGTTGTTGTTTTTCATTTTCTGGTATTGTTCTATTAAACTGTCTATATCTCAACCTAGGAGGTTTTTTTCCCTTTCCCATCTTTTCTTCCTCTTCTCCCTGCCCTTCTAGGGAAGGGGGAGAACTGTGTGAGAGGCTGCATGGTCATAGATTCCAGCTGGGGTTATACCATGATGCGGAGAAAATTAATTTAATTTCTTGTCAATTAAAATAGATTTGGGGATAAGAAACAAAAAATAAAACACACTTTCCTTTCACCTCCCCTCCTCATGTTCTCCCACCCCACACCGGTAATGCATAGGGCTCAACTTAATTTCCTCTGGGGGAAATGAAGATGGGGAATGGGGAGTTGCAAGCAGTTCTCTGCTGCTCCCTTCTCCTCACACTTTCTCCATGCGCCAGTGTGGGTCCTCCCCGTGCACTGCAGCCCTTCAGGATAAGCCTGCTCCAGTGTGGACTCTCATCAGGTTCTCTTTAAGGAATGCGCACTTGCTCCAGCATGGGGTCCTTGAAGGACTGAGTGTGGATATTTGCTCCACCATGGACGTCCATGTGCTGCAGGTGAGCAACCTACTTCTCCATGGTCTTTTCTATGGGCTGCAAGGGAATTTCTGTTCTAGCACCTGTGTTGGAGACAAACACATAACTACGCGAGATAGTTATATGCGGTGCTTTATTGCGAGGCCTCGGGAACCAGGGGTGGATACCCAAATCTGGTTCAAAGATG
>JAOQGH010000001.1:167890454-167913160 GCA_025769975.1 Gallinago jamesoni
ACTAAACACCAAAAGGCAGGATGCAATCAGTGGGGTATTTATTTCATTTTATTGTTACATGATATGCTAATTTCTGTTAAAGTAATGTTCATTTTTTTAAATTTATTGTTGACTTAGATGCAGATAAGAATTCATCGGCAAAATTTTAGTGAGTATTTTTGAGGCATATAAAGGTTAATTTATTATTCTGCAACAGACTTGTAAAATCTATCTTGCCTTTTAACACTTTATATATTAATTTAATCATTTTCATACTCAAATTTCTGTTTTGTCAGTTAAAATGCATAAGCAGAAAAATCACTTGAAACTATAATATGTTCCACAGATTTCTTAATCTCCAAACTGTAAGCAAGAAAATAAGCCTTTTCTTCATAAAGTTATCAAAAAGGAGATGAAATACTTAACCTGTGTAAAGCCCAAGTACAGAAGAATTTTATATTTTACAGATATGAAAGGTTAGCCTTGCTGAATTTAGTGAGTCTTTTTACATAAGATGGTTAATTAAGGGCCATATCTATAAATGATGGAATTGCTCTGTGTGATAGGGAAAAATTAAAAAGATCTTTCTTTTAAAGCTAGAAAAAACATGGCATAATGGAGGTTGAGTTTCTGGGGGTGGTAGAAAATGAAAGAAGGAAGTAGTACATACTAGGAGGAAACTATATTTTATAGTTACTTACAATGCTTAGTAATTTCTATTGCATTTGTTTTCTGGTGCAGATCTCTAAAATGATTTGCTTCTTTAATTGCACATATATCAAGTCTTAAAAATTATAAAAGGAAGGCATAAAGACACAGACAGTGGCATTCACCCAGCTAACTTTAGATTGCTGTATCTGAGGTAGTTATCTTGAATTTCTGACAGAGATAGTTCGCTTTATAATCTGTCTTCAGTGCATCACTAATGTTAAAGTCAGGTATCTCAGGTTTAGTCTTATTCTAAAACATTTGAAGAAGTTTTAATTAGGTCAGGTAAATTGAGTTGTAAAGCAGATATTTCTCTCCATTTACAGAAATTGAAAAGATCCAGCAGCTAAAAAAATAGTTCATGATGTTGTCTCAAGCTTGACAGACTGGAGAAGTTTCTGATCAATGATGGACCTGCAAGACAGACTCTGGGCAGCTGTGCCAGGAGTAGCAAGTCAATGGAGATAAGGCTGAGAAAGCTTTGGAAGCACTGTTTCTGAGAAGGGTGGGTGTTTCAAGGAACAGGAGCTACTGATGTCTGAAAAAGTGTGGAGAGGCTATAGTGGAGCATATACATGTTTGGATGAGATTAATGTAATTTAGTTTCAAACACTTGCAGTATGCATGTGTGCTACAAAGCAAGATTTCCTTTATTTGTCCTGATGAGGAAGATACTTCTAGGGAATATTTCACCTAACCTACCTTAGAATGAAATGAATTGTTCCCTGGAGTATCGTTAACTATAAAGAGAGCCTGGCATGAGAAATTTGAGTATGGATGCCTTTTTATATGTGTTTAATTTTGGCAACATGGATCCAAGCTATTAGTTTCCTCATTTGATAAAGTGCAAGTAAAGAATTTTCATCACCATAACAAGGCCAAAAACACCTCTAAAGTAAATTTTGTCTCTTATGATTTAACAAGTCTTGCACATCAAATGACATGATGACAACCTCAGATGTCCTTCAAAAATCTTTATAGAGAGAGTACATGGAATTCACGTATCAGCCTGACTGATGTCCAGACAGTTTTCTTCTACTGTTCAGATCTTATTTCTTCCTTTCAATAACTTTTCCCTATTCAAGTTACATAAATAGTTGTCCTTCTTCCAAATCCTTGGATATTTGGACTGCCTGAAGATTTGTATCTCCTTACTTTACATTTGTCTTTCCATCTCCTTCCGGGTTTGTGCTTAGGGATGAATTACTTGCTTCAGTATTTAATGAAAATGTGAACTATATCAATCAAAGTGCATAGCTCCCTTGTGTCCTTACAGCTTTAGGTCATTCGTGTACAGTAGCTATTTAATTGTCAATTTTTGGTTCCTGCTAGCCCTTGTCCACAGTATTTTCCTTTTTTTTTTTTTCAGAGAGAAGAGAGTTGGACACTAAGTATATATATGAGTGACAAATAGTGTAAAATTTTCTAAACCTTTTTAACAAATATTTTCAATAAGACTAATTACTTTTAATGATTTTGCTGTTGTTGTTAAAGACATACTTTGTTAAATATATGGAAATAAGGAATCCATTAAGGATTTCTAGAGTAAAATTTGTTTGACAATTTATCAGTTGATAAGATTACTTTTTTCTTTCTGTGTCAAATGATATGAGTTTTTTTGTTGCATGGTAGATATCTAAAGTATTTTCAAATCATTTGCAGTTCACTAAGGAAACTTCTATGAGCAGGTTTTTTTTAAAGCTTTGTAGTAAATAAAATGCAGATTCTGTAAATGTCTGTTTTCTCTATATATTTCTTTTCTATGCAGAAAACATGAATGAAAGACAATTATCCATTTCTATTTTCTCAATTTGTATGAGTACATATTTGCAGTAGCAGCTTATGGTTCAGTCAATACATGAGCATAATAAGAAATGGTGCCTGCCTTTCCACAGTGACACATCTTTCCTGCAGCTTCTTAGAACTAGCATGTAGCATCATGTCAAAGCGATGCTGCAGTGTCAGGGACATATAAGTTAGAAGTGATGAGCAGGAGACAGCAGCAATGCAATGCAAGTGGGATGTCCTATTTCTTCTAAATTTCTTCAGTAAATTTGAAGCGACACAAGATCTTTGAGTAAACACTACAGCTCTAAAATAAATTCAATTAAACATCTGAAAAAAAAAAAAGTTAAAGGTACTGACTACCTTTTTACTGAACAAGATACTTGAAACAGAAAAACTTCTGATCTTTCTACTCTCTAGTTGCTAAATACCTGTGTTTTAGCACCACAGGAACCTCATGCTAGAAATGGCTATTTTCCAAATGACATGACTGACCCTTATAATTTTAAAGTCAGCATGTCTCCACTGACTCCAAGGGAAATAAACAGATTTACTGAAGATGAGATTTTTTTATATATTAACTCTTTCACGTTGGAAATGGGTAGAATGTACCTATCCCAGGAAAGGGTATAAACTCAAGCAAACTTTGGTATACACAACAATTTCCCAGACTATTATCTTTACTATGAATGTCTATGTAGAAGTTCAGTCAAAAAGTCTTCAAAAAAGTTTTCCAAAGAATTTTCTTCTTCATTGCCAAAAGCCTCTGTATGAAAAGCATGAAACAAACTGTTAATGGCACAACTATGTCAAGATCTTAAGGCTCTTGGCCAGATGCCATATTCAACAGAGAAAACTATCATCTCTGCTCTTCCTTCTGTGTAGACAGTTTTTTAAACCATGAAGAATCAGATGAGAGTTTGCTGTATATTGTCAATCTGCAATATTTTTTCTGATACAGAAAGCATGTATGAAGTTCAAAAGAGTATACTCTGAGTACACAGAATAATGCTGTTAGGGAATAAAGAATTAATGAATCTGAAGATTTCCAAACCAGTTTTCTTGATGGAGAAAGGGAAACAGCTATGTGGAGGCCATTATTCTCCATTCTGGCATATAAAACTAGTGGGATACTTTAGATTGAAATAAACTTGCCAAACGTAGATATTTCTGACATGTCTAGAGCTAGGCTAGACCCTTTAAGGGTGCCTTCAAGATTAATGGAGAGGAATAGGTACATTTAAAGGGAAGTTCATCTATTCTAATTCAGAACACCATTCGTGCTGAGTCCTTCTCCAAAAATGCCTTTATCCACACTGATTATAAAAGTAAAGTACTTATAAATACATACTGAGATATGTTCCTACAAGCACACTACATTGCATCACTAGCCTTAATTAGTCATGAGCGCAAATAAATATGCAGTTTAAAATTCTTTTAACAAAATTATACACAGAAGCTTGAGATTATAAAAACTTTCAAGTGCAAGCAAGACTTACAACAAAAAAAAGATAATGGCTTGCTATTGAATTATGTTCTCCTTTGTTGTGCATCAATGAGCTTATTTTGAGTTAAATGAATTATACTAGTTTAAATTAACTCAAGAGCTACATATAATCAAATGAAATTTTAAAAAAATATAATCTTAGTATATTTATTTTTTGGGGTATTTGTATCTGATTTTGTTTTCTGGGTTTTTTTTGGTGTGATTTTTTACAGGATAGAATGTTCCCAATCTTGCATTTCAGATTTTCCATCAGGATAAATAAATCCATAAATAAATGAAGTTCTGCTTTACTGCAACTAACTAGTGAAAGAAGAAGTCCAAGCCATCATTAGAACTCATTGGTTAGAAGCCAATTCAACACATTTAATTTTTGGTAGCAATTAAAGCAGTAACTATTAATACCTATAATTAAGGTATACATAAACCAAATCACATACTACACTTCAAAGTAACCAAGCAGCTTACATTTCAATCATTTAATCATAAAGAGTAGAATTCTTCAAAATAATTAAAACACATTAGACCCGCTCTTCAGCCAGCATAAATTTTATTATCTCTGTGGCAGTCTAGGAAGCTAGCTGAAGGCCTAGTCTAATCCTATTAATATTCATAATTTACATCGCTGCTTTCTCTTATAACGTTATTTATAATCTTTTTAAATTCCTGGTTCTCCTGACACTCTTAAGATAGTCAGTACATAATCTCTCAGTGGCTTACTGAGCTTCTCAGTTTCAGTTGATGGATTTCTTTACTTATCTTATGATTGGATCTGAATTTTTGCATGTATGTCATTTCATTGGAGCAAGGCAGTGCTATTCCTCCCCTCCCCTTCTTTGTTTTTTGTTTTGCTATTTGACATAATGCCAGAGGTTTCCAATAAATATAAAAAAATAGCTACCTATTGTCAACCCTTTTTCTGAAGGACTTATTCTAGGTTTCAATTAATGGCAATCCTGCCATAGAAATACTTTCCCAGTCACCATTCAGATTCTGACTATGTAATCAAACATCATCTACTTTACTCCTCATATAGAGAAAAGCTGCAAAATTCCTGTGGAGAGAAAGTGATAAGCTTGCCTCTGAAGAATAACATGCATCTAGCAGCATATCTCTGTCTGTTAGCTGGTTTAATTGCACATGTTTAACTGTGTATTTTTAAGAGATTGTTCTGGGTCAACGTGTTCTTTTCCATAAACATTCTGTCCTTTCCCATGGCCAGATTTGACTTATCCTAGATAGTATCATCTCGATGCACAGAAGAAGGTGCCATCCAAAGTGAATAATAGTCTCTGAAGTTGTCCCTGAACATTCAGTTTGAACACATCCAAGTACTTTATTCATGTTAATAGGGTTTTTTCTCTAGTGTCAGAACCCATATCATCTGAATCATTCCAATTTTAGAGGGAAGGTGATTCTTGGTATTGCATGGATAAAAATCTACCTTTCTTTAGAAAATTAGGATCCTGAATGTCTGATGTTTTAGAGAAAGGTCAGGATTCTTTCTTTTGTAAAATTTACTTTGCTGTAACTGGAATTAAAGAAAATGTTCATTAAACTCCAGACACATGGCAGAGATAAGAAAACTTCTAGGACAGAAGCTCCAATTGGTAGGTTAATATTTTGACATGATAGATTAATCAATGTAAACCACATAGTTCAGTTGAAACTCCTGTTCCAAATTGCCAACTTCATCTTTCCAGCAGAGAAAATGCCAACCTTTCTCTCCACAGTAAAATCTTGTTTTAACAATGAAGCAACTCCAGAGTTACTGTTATTGTGAAACATCTGGTAAATACAAGATGTAGCTCCTGTGAGATAATCACATCCCTGTAAAATTAGAAGAACTTAATGAACTTTGTTGTATTTCATGTTTTGTAATACCCCTGAGTGTGGTTGGCTCATAATTCCGTAATCACTTTGCCTCTGTACCAGAAATGAAACCACAGATGCTACACTTTCCTATAATGGCCACCGCTTAACATAAATAAATGATCAAAATAACAGTATTGTTCATATATAAAATATATACACCACAATAAATACCGTGGGAAAGTTGCTGGGAACACACTAAAATAGGTGCAGAAGGCCTCATTATGGACATCATTAAAAATAGATCAGGAGATAGAAAAGTAAAAAAAAAAAAAAAAGCTCTTCATTTCCACTGCACTACTTTTATAGTGAACTTTGAATTGTCTCTTCAGTTTGTTTTTCCTCCTGTTAGAACATTTTCTTCCCAGTATAGTAACATGGTCTGGGCCATCTTTGGTAGTCTCTGCCTTCAACAACTTAGAAAAGAGGAAAATAAGTCCAAAAGTGGAATTTTATCTTCTGATAACACAGTTAAAAGAAACATGATTCTCTAAGTAAAGCATAGATCACATAAATAAAATAATAATAAAGAAGATAACTAGAACTTTGTACCTTAAACTTTTTTTTTAACTTTTTTTAAGCTATCTGAAAAGGACAAGGGAAATTTTTTGACAAAACCAGCACATCAGAGTGAAACAGATCCTGAAATAATTGCAATAGCCACTGTTGCTTTCTGAGCCCCACTTACTCTCTCATCTGATCTAAACTCTTTGAAAAAATATTGAGTCAGGGAATATAAGGGATAGTACTCGTGTTACAAACAGTTATAATAAATAACTTACCAGAAAAAAAATGTATTTGTAGATACTTAGCACTTTGTATAAACAATGAGGAATTTGGAATCAGTTTGTTTTTTTTTTAAAAAAATGACTACCAACGAAAAATAAATAACACTTTTGGATATTATTGTACAGGAATGACTGGCAATCCTAAGGCAGAGCAGAGGTATTCTTGGCAGGTAACGTTAAGTATTTTAAGGGCAGTTTCCCCAGGGATAGTTCTGCACCATGACTTACTGCTTCTAATGCATATTTCAGGAAACCGAATACATCAAAAAGAGTTACATTTTTGTCTGACAAAAACCATCATACTGAATCAGGTCTCACTGTATGGCAACACAGCCTTCCGGTGTGTCGACAACCCCTCCCAGTTTTGTATTGTCAGCAAACTTGCTGAGGGTACACTCAATCCCCTCGTTCAGGTCACTGATGAATATACTGAAGAGGACTGGACCCAGTACTAATCCCTGGGGGACTCCACTTGTTACAGACCTCCAACTAGATTCTGTGTCCCTAGTAACAACCCTCTGAGCTCTGTCTTTCAGCTAGTTTTCAGTCCATCTCACTGTCCATTCATCTAATCCACACTTCCTAATCTTACCTCTGAGGATGCTGTAGGAGACAGCGTCAAAAGCCTTGCTGAAGTCAATGTAAACAACATCCACCTCCCTCCCCTCATCTATCCAATCAGTCATGCCATCATAGAAGGCTATCAAGTTAGTCAGACATGACTTTCCCTTGGTCAATCCATGTTGAGTACTTCTGATAGCTCTCTTTTCTTCCATGTGCTTTGACATGATGCCCAGAACAAGCTGTTCCATCATCTTTCCAGGGATGGAGGTGAGGTTGACTGGCCAATAGTTTCCCAGGTCCTCCTTCTTGCCCTTTTTGAAGACTGGGATGATATTGGTTTTCCTTCAGTCCTCAGACACCTCGCCTGTTCTCCAGGACTTTTTGAAGATGATGGAGAGCGGGTCAGCAATGACTTCTGCCAGCTCCCTCTGCACTTGGGGCTGCATCCCATCAGGACCCATGGATTTATGGGTATCCAGTTCACTTAACTGCTCCTTAACTTGGTCTTCCTCCACCAAGGGAAAGGCTTGCCTTGTCCAGTCTTTCTATGATTCTTCCAAATTCTGTGTCTCCTGAGGGTTGGCCTGAGGAGTAAAAGACTGAAGCAAAGAAAGCATTTAGCAGATTTGCCTTCTCTGCATCCTCCATCACCATGGCATCTGTCTCATTCGACAATGGGCCCACATTTTCTCTAGTTGTCCTTCTGCCCCCAGTATAGTTGAAAAAACCCTTCTTGGTAACTCTGACATCTCTTGCCAATTTTAATTCCTAGTAGGCTTTGGCTTTCCTTGTTTCATCCCTGCATACACTAACAGCATTCTTATAATCTTACCTAGTGGTCAGTCCCTTCTTCCACTCAGAGTAAACTTCCTTCTTCCACTTGAATACTTTCAGAAACTCCCTGCACAACCACGCAGGTCTCCTGCTTCCCTTGCCTGATTTTTTGCTCTTAGGGATGCACCGATCTTGTGTTGGAGAAAGCAATGTTTGAATATCGACCAGCTCTCGTGAGCCCCTCTACCTTCCAGAACATCATTCCATGGGATTTCTCCTAACAGTTTCTTAAAAAGGTAAAAGTTAGCCCTCATGAATTCTAAGGTTTCAGTCCTACTTATTGGTTTGCGCGTACTGCCCATGATCCTGAATTCTATCTTTTCATGGTCGCTGCAACCAAGGTTGCCCCCCAACCTTTATGTCCTCCAACAGTCCCTCTTTTTTTTGTCCAGTCTTCTCTCTTCATTGTTTCCTCCACCAGCTGAGTTAAGAAGTTATCATCAGAACCTCCTGGACTGTAGATGCTTGGCTGTGTAGCCTTTCCAGCAGATATCATGGTGGTTGAAGTCCCCTATGAGAACCAAAGCCTGCTATTGCAAGGCTACTTTGAACTGATTGTAAAAGGCTTCATCAACTTCCCCATCCTGATCAGGTGGGCTGTAATAAACACCCACTACAGTGTCCCTCATAGTGGCCTGCCCCTTAATCTTCAACCACAAGCTCTCAACTATCTCTTCATCTGGCCCCAGGGAGAGCTTTGGGGACATCTCCTCGCACTGTATCCGTTCCTTAAGATAGGGGGTGACACCTCCACCCCTCCTGCCTCAGCTGTCTCTTCTGAACAGTTGCAACAAAAATTCTGAAGTCCGTCAGAAGAGACTTCAGAGTCCTGGGAACACTGCTAAAAAATTTGGGAGAACAGGTAGTGTTTTCCTCAGTCTCAGGGGGACACTACAGAAGAAACAGGTGAGCCCAGGATATCAATACCTGGCTTCAGGACTGGAGCCTCCTCCAAAACTTTGTGGTTTTGGGTCAATGGAAGAGCCTTTGAGACACAAGGAATGCTGCGGCCTGATGGGATCCACCTGTTCTTATAGAAAAAAACAGGTCTTTGCATGTAAGTTGGCAGAACTGATCAAAAGATCTTTAAATGTGAATCGATGGGGGAAGGGGATACTACAAGGATTGCAGAAAGTAAGCTAAGGGTTGGGATAGCATCGCCTGAGGGTGGCAATGCTAGTGGGAACATTTACTCTGCTCCTGGGAGGACAGAGGGCTCAGGAGCATATCTGAAATGTTTGTAAGCCAACAAACACAGTATAAGAAACAAAGAGGATGAAGTGGATGCCTTGGTCAGCTCCCAGAGCTATGATATCATTGGTCTTAGTGAGACTTGGTGGAATGAGTTCCACAGTTGTGGTGCTGGGATAGAGGGCTGAAGGCTGCTCTTCGGGAGGGATAGGCAGGACAGGCAAGATAGAGACCTTTCACAGTATGTAAGGGAAAGTTTTGATTGTACAGCCTTTACAGTGATGATGTAGTTGAGAGCCTCTGGGTGAGGATTAGGGGGATAGAAAACAAAGGAGATTTTGTAGCGGCTGTCTCCTACTAATTGCTCAGCCAGGATGTAAGCACTGATGAGTTACTCTATAAGCAATTAGGAGAAATTTCTGGATCAGTAGCCTTTGTCTGTATGAGAGATTTCAACTTCCCAAATATCAACTGGGAATACCATAATGCTGTGATAAGCAGACCTTGGAAATTCTTGTTGTGTGTAGGAGGTAAGTTCTTGACACAGGTACGCAGTGAGCCAGCTAGGAAAGATGCCCTCCTACACTTGCTATATGTGAATAGAGAAGGACTAGTGATACATGTGACAGTAAGTGGCTGTGTTTCCACAGTGATCATAAGATCAAGTTTAAAAATATCAGTGTAATGAGAAAAAAGGGCAGCAGAGCTGCTACTCTGGAGTTCGGGAGAGAAAGCTTTAAACTATTCAGGGAGCTGTTTAGCAGAGTACCCTGGGAATCTGCTTTTCGGGGCTTAGGAATCAACACATGCTGGTCACCCTTTAAGAACCACCTTTTAGAAGCACAGTTACAGGCAATTCCACTGTGCTGTAAGTCAAGCAGGCAGGGCAGAATACCAGCTTGGCTGAACACAGAACTTGTGGAGCTCATGAGGTAAAAGAAATTGTGTGATCTCTGGAAATGAGCTCAGACTTTGTAGGACAATTACAGAGCTGTTGTTTGTGTATGCAGGGAGAAGACATAGAAGTTTCAACTAGAGTGTGAGATAACAAGAAGGGCTTTTCTAAGTACCTTAACAACAAGAGGATGTCTAAAGAAAAAAATGGACTGGTATTTGTTGAAGATAGTCACCTGACTAATAGGGATGACGAAAAAGTGGAGGCATTCAGTGTCTTTTTCCTCAGTCTTTAACAGAACTCATTGGCCTTGAACTGACTGGTCTCCTAAGTCAGAGGATCACAAGTGTGGAAACAGTGACAGTCCATTTATGAACACTGAAATTGTAAGGGATCAGCTGTATCAGTTGAATGTTCACAAGTCCATGGGGCCTGATGGGATTCATCCTAGAGTCCTTCTCCATCTACCAAGGGTCTTGGAAGTCCAGGGAGGTCACTGCTGACTGGAAGCTAGCCAATATTATTCCAGTTTACAAAAAGGGTGTGAGGGAAGACCCAGGGAACTACAGACTTGTTAGTCTAACCACAATTCCTGGAAAAATTATGAAGATTTTTTGGAGTACTATTGAAAGGCATTTAAAGAATAATACAATAATCAGGCACAGTCAATATGGGTCTACAAAGGGAAAGTCCTATCTAACTAATTTAATATCCTTCTGTGATAAGGTTACCCACCTAGGAGATAAAGGAAAGGCAGTAGATGTGGTTGTTCTGGACATTAATAATGATTTTGATACTGTCCCTCACACCATCCTTTAGACAAGTTATCCAATGGTGGGCTGAATGGGTTTAGGATGCACAGGGTCATGAACTGGATGAAGGCCAGGACTCAAAGGGTTGTATTGAGTGGAGCTACATCTGGCTGGTGACTGGTCACCAGCGGTATGGTTCAGAGTTCAATTCTAGAGCCAGTTCTTCTCCATTTATTTATAAATTACCTGGATGCAGGAGTTGGATGCACCATTATCAAGTTTGCTGAAGATACCAAACTAGGAGATGTTTTTGACTCCCTTGAGGGACAAGAAGCCTTGCAGAGGGATCTAAATAGATTGGAGTGTTGGGCAATGATTAATGAGATGAAACTTAATAAATCAAAACATCATATTCTGTACCTAGGATAGAGTAATGGTAGACGCAAGTATAAACTGGGAGAGGAGTGGAAAGCAGCCCTACAGAAAGGGATCTCGGGGTGGGGTGCCAGTAGACATCAGGCTCAATATGAGTGAGCAGTGTGCCCTGGCAGCAAAGAGGGCAAACAGCATCCTGGGGTGCAGCAAGCACACTATAACCATCCAGTCAAAAGAGGTGGTTATCCTGCTGTATTTAGCATTAGTGCAGACACACTTTAAATGTGGTGTGCAGTTCTGGGCCCCACAATTTAGGAATAATGTTAAGGTCCTTGAACACATCCAGAGGAGGTCAAAAAAGCTGGTAAAGGGCTGGAAGTCATGTCCTGTGGGGAACAGCAAAGGACTTTGGGTTTGTCTAGCTTGGAGAAAAGGAGGGTGAGGGGTAAATTAATTGTTTTCTACTGCATTCTGAGGAGGGGCAGTGGAGAGGGAGGTGCTGATCTCTCCTCCCTGGAAGAAAATAGGACACGTGGAAATGATTCAAAGCTGTGCCAGGGGAGGTTTGGATTGGACGTTAGAATCATAGAATAGTTTGGGTTGGAAAGCATCTTTAAAGGTCATCTAGTCCAATCCCTCTGCAATGGGACATCTTCAATTCCATTGGGTTGCTCAGAGCCCCATCCAACCTGACTTTAAATATTTAAGGGAATGGAGCATCTACCACCTCATTGGGAAACCACTGTTTCACCACTCTCATTGTAAAAAATTTCATCCTTATATCTAGTTTGAATCTACCCTCTTTTAGTTTAAAGCTACTAACCGTTGTCCAGCCACTACAGACCCCAGTAAAAAGTCTGTCCCCTTCAAGTACTGAAAGTCCTCAATAAAGTTTCCCCAGATCCTTCTCCAACTTTCTCAGCCTTTCTTCACAGGAGAGGTGTTCCATCCCATTTTTGTGGCCCTCCTCTGGACTTGCTCCAACAGGTCCATATCTTTCTTGTACTCAGGACTCCAGAGACGGATGCAGTATTCTAGGTGGGGTCTCATCAGAGAGTAGTAGAGGAGCAGAATCTCCTCCCTCAACCTGCTGGCCATGCTTCTTTTGATGCAGCCCAGGATACAGTTGGGTTTCTGGGCTGTGAGAGCAGATTACTTCCTCACGTTCCACTTTTCATCCACTGGTGTCCCCAAGTCCTTCATCTCAGGGCTTCTCTCAATTCCTTCATCCCCTAGCCTGGATTGATACTGAGAGTTTCCCTGACCCAGGTGTAGGACCTTGCTCATGGCCTTGTTGAGCCTCATGAAGTTCACATGGACCCACTACTCAAGTCCAGGTCCCTCTGAATGGCATCCTGTACCTTGGGAGTGTCAACCACACCACTCAGCTTGGTGTCATCTGCAAATTTGCTGAGGGTGCACTCAATCCCACTGTCTATGTCGTTGATGAAGATATTAAACAGTATTGGTTCCAATACAGACCCCTGAGGGACATTGCTTGTCACTGATCTCTGGACATTGAGTCACTGACCACTTCCCTCTGGATGTGACCATACAACCAATTCCACATCAACTGAATAGTCCATCCATCCAATCCGTATCCCTCCAATTTAGAGTGAAGGATATTGTGCAGGGTGGTATCAAAGGTCTTACAGAATTCTTAGTAAGACCTAGTGCTGAAGAAGCATTTCTTTACCCAGAGGGTAGTCAAACCCTGGAACAGGCTTCCTAGAGAAGTTGTTGATTTCCCAAGCCTGCTAGTGTTTATGAGGCATTTGAACAATTAATAACATGCCTAAATTTTTGGTCAGCCCTGAATTGGTCATGTAGCTGGACTAGATGATCGTTGTAGTTCCCTTCCAACTGAAATTATTCTATTCTATTCTATTCTATTCTATTCTATTCTATTCTATTCTATTCTATTATTCTATTCTATTCTATTCTATTGAAATATGTCCAGACTTCTCACACTTACAAGAAATGGTGAATTTGCATTTTTATTCACTATTTCTACTGTCATTTACTTTGGGAATAGATAAATTCTGAAGATAATCTATGCTTTTGTGCCTCAGTTTCCTATAAGATATTGAGAATGCTTTCATCTATCAATTTTGAATTGTATGGAAAATATAGACAAGTACTATAAATCACAATACAGTGTATTTACCATAAGAGTCTCTCTTGCTACCTGTTACTATCCCTCTTGAAGATAGGACAACATTATGTACCACTTGGAACATTTTGAGAGCATTGATTTTCTCATTTTTCATTTGCTCTTTGTGTTTCCTGATACTTCTTTCTAGCATAGCTATATATATACTTTTTCTGGCTACTTTGATTTACAGCGGCTTTAAGAGTAAATGTAATTGGGGAAAAATAATTATTTAATATATTATTTCCTTTTGCCTTTTTTAGTTTCATAACTAAACCCAACCAAACAAGCAATGACCAAAAAAAGAACAAAAAAATCCCCAGACACAAAATGTTGCAAGGTTCAATGCTAGGTACATTCCATAACATAATAGCCACATTATCATGTTTCTTATTTTCCATCACTGTTACTATTTTTGTTTTGATCACACACCTATTTTGGTGATTTATTAAAACCTCTATCAAAGAATAAAATAAATATATAAGTCACACAGGAGTTTTCCTAACGTCAATGTACTCTACCTAAGCCCATTGCCTAGCTTTTCAAATTATGAGCTTTTCCTAGCTCTAGCATTATTTTAATAATAATATAATATCTTGTATTAAACATACAAGAATTTTAGTTATTATAGTTCTGTCCCCTTCTTTGACAGTAACTCTCTCTGTGGTCCTGGGCAAACTAGTTGAAGTTCCTGTTTCAGTTACTCACAAAATTGAAATGAAAACTCAAGAACAATTAATATAGGCATCTAAATGCTAATAATGCCCAAAGGTCTTGTAGCTATTGTATGTGAACAGGCCTTCATTTCATCTGTTGATTTCATGAAAGCATTAGCACTCAGACTCGTAGAATGCCAAATTTCAGAGCACTTAGAGCTTTATTTCAAATCCCAACAAAGCAGAATTTTACAGGCAAGTCTGGGAGCTTCTGCTTCATATTTGATTTTATATCAGACCTGTATAGCCTTGTGTTCATCTGCTGCACTGTTTGATCTGTTGATTTGCTCATGCACAAAAAGTCAGAGAGAGTAAGAGCTATAGCTCAGTTACTTTAAGTCTGACATATTAGATTTGTTGCTGATAAGTGACCTTTCACATGTAGACATATAGTGGTCAGGATATCCTAGTATCTTATAGTGATCCAGCTTTTGCTATCTGGAAGTTAATGGTGAAGTAAAAAAAGAGTATTTTGTAAGCAAGTGATGCCACATTAGTTGCTGTCTATAGAAAAACACCTAAGCAGGTTAGACTGAAAGATAAATATAAAGGCCCAAAAGATCAGTAGAAACATAATTCTGGTGTGAAGAATGAAATTACTGATAGCTAATTTATTTTTCTTTTAAATCTTTAGGAACAGAGGGAGTATGGATTCCACTCTGAATTTTCCTTTAAAAAAAAACATTTAAAAAATTGAGGTATCTGTTTGTAAGATTTTATGAAAACTTCGCTCTTCTCGTCTTAGCATTTTTCTATCAGAGTAACTGTAGCATATGGAGGTACGGACCCCAGTCAGTGATGCAACCAGAATTGTTTATTATAACAAACAGGCAGCTTATACCCATGTACCTCCCTTCCCAACTGACACACCTCTGCAACCCCCAGCTGCCAGGTGGGCAGAATTCCCCCCAGTCAGTCAGGCTGTTAGGCATTGCTTATGCTTATGTTAGGTCTTGATCACGGGCCTTCCCTTGCCAGTGCTCCTGCTTCTTCTATTCCTTCTTCTGGTCTCTGCTTCTTCCACAATCCCGTTCACCCACAAGTAACCAAATCTCATCAAATTCAATGAGACTTTATCTTATCTAATACTTAAAAAAGATAATTATATTAGTGACTCTCATAAGACATTAATGGATAGAAGCACTAATATGATACAGCACTAATTCAATTTGTTATAAAATGCAAATATAAGACTTATAGTTTGTGTTTCCCGAGAAATGTCAATGCTGTCTGCTCTTTCTTTTAACATTGACTACAGGGGAAGCCTTGTTAATGAGCAACACTAAAATTACCACCAATACTTTCAATGGACAGATGCTTCTCCAGTGAAGATAAAAAATGGAAAATATCAAGCTATTTCAGAAATAAAAAAAAAGTAACTTTTTTCCCTTAATGTAATGAGTTATTTAAGAACATCAAAAGGGTCAAAGTATGATTTTCCACAATACATGCAATACATATACATTTCTAACATTTGTTTTCATTAAACACATCAGTCAGCGATGTACAAGTGCAACTCTAAGACTGGTACACTCATATACAGATAATAAAATCTTAACTTCATAGACCACAAAATTTATTATCTTTACCAGAAGTCGATTGTTTTATAAAACAGCTCAAGCCTGATTTTCTGAGTCACAACTTTCATCACGGCTGTATTTCTTCCACCCCAGCTTTTGTCCTCCTGCTTTTTACCTCTTTCCTGGTCGAAAGTACTAAATATATTAAAATTGCTACACTACACCATCAACAAGATGATATCCCATTGTAAAAGATGAAGAGAGCTGGACAGACATAGACCATCTGTGGTTTTTGGGGTTTGGGACTGCTGCTCTGTCAGTGGCTAGACGGTGCATGGAATCCTCACACCTCTAGTACTGATATAACCCCTTAATGGTGTGGGTAACTTTCTACCTTCCAAGACCTTTGTTGATGCTTTTTTATCTTCCATGGATCAGTACAACAGGTTGTTTTTCAGCCATTTTTCTGCTATTTTTGCCTTACTGTGTTAGAGAATTTCACATGCTATTACAGTGTTCTCAACCCTATTGTGAATGTGGGAGCTGTGGGGTTAAAAAAATGCACAACACACACTTATTCCTTTAGTGGTGTTAGCGACTGAAGGAAAGGGAAAGAGCAGTAGGGTAGGAAGGGGATCTTGGGAGACGTTAGTTAAGATAAAGAAGTTAAAATATAATTCCCCTCTGGTGAATTCTGAGTATCTTCTGCTTCCCTTACATGGCATGCAAGTCCATTCTTCACAAAAACAGAAGGTATAGAAAAACCCTAGCAGGGCTGCATCATCATTAGCAACATTTTCATTCCTGGGGAACCTTGGTTATATATAAAAAGAAAATAAGTTTAGGGAAAGGTATATAAAATGGAGTTTCACAGGAAAATATAGACAAATGGAGACTGAGAAGAGACATGCAAAAAAACAGAGCAGAACTGGTGGTACAGGAAAGAGGAAAGAAATTGGAAAGTAGAAAAAAAAAATCGGGGGGGGGGGGTGGGTGGGGGGGAACCAAAATCAACCTTAGGAACATCTTCACAAGTAAAGATTGATGTGAGAAAGAACTGAATTCTTTCTATGAATCAAGTGAGGTGGCTGTATTTTTAAAAGGATTTGGCACAATTCTTTTTAAAGTCTGTTCCTTCATTCTATTTCCACTTCATTAAGTGAAAACTCAGGTCTTTCAAATACTTTCATCTTAATATGAGGGCTGGATATGAAAACCAGTTCTGTTATGGTTTTCAGTTCTGTTTTTACTGAATGGAATACAATTTATACTTGTTTTTCTCTTGTACTGCTGTTTATTAAACCTGCTACTGTATTATTTTTTTCCTTTTCCATTTCCTCTTACCCTACTATTTGATTCACAAATGACTGAACAGGAAAATCTCAGAACTTTTCCTTGCTTCTCATTATTTTAAGTATATAAAATTTGTTCAGAACTTCTTAGGCACATTCTTAATTTCCTTACTTCAAAGTCTCACACTGAAATTTTAGCCATATGTTAGTAACAACTGGAGTTTAAAATTAGAAACTTTCACAGGTCTGGACATGGGGTGCTACAAATTTCTTGTTATAAACAGGGGAGTGGGAAAAATCCCATACAATATTGCTGGCTGAATAGAGATTGACAAAAATGCAATATGAAATTCTGCTCTTAAAAAAAGAAATAAAGAGTTTCACATCTCAGGAGAGATTCTTGCACTTCTATGTGAAATGTGGAGAATAGAGGGGAAGAAAAGAGAGAGAAGGAGCTGTAGCCAGAAAAACAAAGTAAAATAGTTACGTTAACAATTAATGACATTAGCATGTTAGCAATTCTCTTTTTCTTTTTTTTTTTAATCAAATCATCCAAATCCTATTTGAAACTTAAAATACTTTTCATATACTGACACAGATAATGGCTGTTATTCATGTTTTCCGAGTTTAGATCTCACAATCTGTTAGTCATATGAATTTCCGTGGGTATCAGAGAGAGATAGAAATTTCTGAAAATAAAATAACTGGTTTAAGGTATATACTCCAGGGAGGTATGAAAAATTGTTTTCTGGAGGTTCCCGTATCCAGTATTTGCATAGACGTCTCAAATCAAATGTCCAGACATAGACATCTAGTGGCATTTGTGATGTCCCACAGTATCTCAGACAACTTTGTAGAACTGACAAGTATGAAACAAGGTTTATGGGAATTGCACACTTCTGAAAGAATAAATGTATGGTAGGTGGTATACCCTAAAGCACCTCAACTACCACTAGACACCTATCTGTGGGAAATAAAGTGATTCGAAGTCAGCTACTTCAGATCAGATTCCTATCTCTTCAGAGGTGGGATTAGACACACCAGATTCATTCATGTTCATTTGGATGTCTACAATGATACTTTGACATGTGAACTGAATGTCTAAGTTACCATTATAGTCGCTAGAGATCTAAGATTCAGCTCACTGGTGCCATTTAGGATTCTCAGAATGTCTCACTTGACTTCCAGTTGCTACACCATAAAAATTTAGATCTCCCATAGGTTTTGTTTCATCTTTCTCAGTTCCATATAGAAGTGTCCGGTATTCTAGGGCACCTCAATGGCATTTTACACTGATTTGTGAGTAACATAGTTTAGTCCTAGATCTCCATTAACTACAATGAAAGTTTATGACACCTGTTTATATATGTAGACACCAAATTTAGATATCATGATCTGGAGCTGAATACTGTCCTATATGTATAAATTATATTAAGATTAATTACAATCTCTGTTTCAGATTGTATGTCATAACCATTTTCAGGGTACAAAAGGTTGTTGTCATCCCAAATTATGTCACAAACTTTGTCAACCAACTTTTCAGCATAACTTCAGAGGCAACTTTAATGACAGCTTTTGAGCAGTTGTCTTTCAGATAGATTTTACTTTAATATTCTTTTTCCCTCATTTTCCCTAAGCCAGTGGTCTTGTTACTTGCCTGTAGTCCAGTCATAAAAATCGTAGTAAAAACACATCTGCAAAGATTTTAATGGTTTATTATAAGCACTACAATGCAAATTACAAACATTCTAATAAGCCCCCAGTTATTTATGTAGTATCTTTAAAGTCTTATTGGTAAGTAATGTGAAGTTTAAAGAAAGCTGAAGGCTCTTGTCCTGCACATATGCATACTGTTTTCAGCCGTTTTAGCCTCTTACTTAATATGTAAGGGGGTATGTAAGCCTCTTACCCCTCACTGATGTATTAGGCAAGGAAAAATGAGCTGAGAGTGACAGCAAGGTGAGCAGGACAGTGCCCTCATGGACTGACCTGCAGCCCTCAAGCAACAAGAGGCTCATGGTGGTAACCAGGGTCAGCCAAGAGTCCTGCCATCACCAGACATGGTGATGGTGTTGGGACAGGTCAGGACCAATAAGCTGCAAGGGCTGGGAGAGCATATGTACAGCACAGAACAGCCCAAGCAAGGAGGCAGGGCAAGGACCTGAGCTGAAAGAGTCAATGGAGGACAGACAGCAGTGTGGGTCAGCTGCAGCATATCAGGCCTGACCTTGAACACAGGTAAACAAAGGCCTGGCAAGGGAATGCCCCTGTAGACCAGGATTACAAATAAAGACTGTTACAGCCTGGTCAGGGCAACCACAGCCTGTTGTTGTATTCAAGACTCTGATATCATTGCCATATAGATTTTCACGGAAGAGTGGAGGACTCCATAGAACAAAATACTATGATTTCAAAACTGATTTCTACTGGATGAGTAAGTATTTAAAATATTAATAAAGATATATGTAAATATATACATGCTTTTATGTAATAAAAATGAGCTCAGGAGATTTTTTTAATTCTAATATTGACACAAAAAATTATAATTGAACAAATTATCATATCTGAACAGTTAGTTTAACTTTTAAATTTCATCCTTTTTGCCTCTGATTACATTAATGGTACAAATGGGTAACATTTTTCTCTAAGACCACAAAGGATGGATAGCAAAGAAAGGCCACATGAGCTACAGGTGAGAGTTGAAGGCCTACAGATTCCCTGCTTTTTTGCTTATAAAGGTCAGAAACCTGGCTATGTTGTGCTACAATACCTCCATGTCTTGTACACGAAATAGCTTTTTTGCTGAAATAAATACCTAGGAAGGAAGGAAGAGAAGGAAAATAAATGTAAGGAGGCTTGGCACATGCACTGTGTAGGAACAGTTTTAGTGGTGGTCTTTTATCACTGATTAATAACTTCAGTCTAGGTTTATATTCAGTAGTGATTGATGGTTTTGGCTGTAGTAATTTACCATCTGTCTTTGTTTCTCTCTCCCTTTCCTGTTTCTTTATTGCTCTTTGTTTACTTCAACCATTCCAGATGTTCCTCCATTTTCAGGGGTTTCTTCATTCTCCTTCTGTGTTTGAAACACTCCTTTTGAAGACGGTGACCACTTAGTCTGCTTCGCTTGTTTCACATGTTCTTCAAAAGTCATTTCAGACAGTATACTATGTAAGATGGACAAGAAATAAAACACCCCAAATACAAATGCAGAAAATTATGTGAGATTGTTATATTGTCCATAGAATAAACAGATTACTATCATTTCATGGTCTCTTCCGTATGAAGACAAGCACTGTGCCTTACTCTGCCATGGAATATCCTTCCAGTTTTTAGTAGAGAAATATCCCTAAAAGTCAGAAACTTTGTCTTCAGAGTATAGATAAACCTCTTGTGAAGGAGGCATTACTGTAATTATTGTGTGGTATATAGCCCTTATCACTGGAATAACAATAATTCTTTGATGAATTTTAGCTTTTACAGTATGTATATAATAATTAACAGATTATACCTTAAGAAGCTCCCCATATAACACATACCTAGAAATACATGTAACACATCTATGTAATGCTTAGCCATGGAATGATATAAACCACAATATTCCCAGATTAAACTCCTGTTGAACACAAATAAACGTAAGTATTTATGTTTAATTTATACCCTAAATTTCTGAGAATGACCTCTCAGTATTTTCACATCAGCTCCCACTTGTTATGATGTCAGCTCTAGAAAAACTGTGTCAGAAAAAAAATACTTTGGACAATCTAGTTAAAATGGCAAAATTCAAAAAGTTATTCCTTCATGATAATCAAACACATATATAGAAAATGGCTATTGATGCCAGAAAATTACTATATATGCCAGTAAAATGCTAATCTGACTTTGCTACTGTGAATCTTAAATACCTATTAAGATATGACTAAGTTTTTCTTATAGCAGCGTTCCTGGATATTTAAAGAACATTATGGCAGATTAGAGAAACTCTCTGTCCTGAAATCAGTATAAGTGATGTCACATGGGACCTCTCAAATATAAAGTACCTTACTTCCCTCAGTCACAATGTCCATGTTCTTTTACTTTTTAGAAATATCTATGTTTTTCCAGGATTGTAGCCCTGTCCTAACTGAAGGAATTTTATTTTTTTTCAGCTCTGTTCTACCATGGATGTAAGATCAAGGAATTATAAAATGGTTTGGGTTGGGGGGGACCTTAAAGATCATCGAGTTCCAACCCCCCTGCCATGGGCAAGGCACCTTCCACTAGACCAGATTACTCAAAGCCCCATCCAACCTGGCTTTGATCAGTTCCAGGGATGGGGCATCCACAGCTTCTCTTTCAACTTGTCAACCTTCTCTGTCAACTACACTCCCTGACAAAGATTCGCCCCCATCTTTCTTGTGGGCCCCTTTTAGGTACTGAAAGGCTGTTGTAAGATCTATCCAGAGCCTTCTCTTTTCCAGGCTGAAATACTCCAACTGTCTCAACCTGTCTCTATAGGTGAGGTGATCCAGCCCTCTGATCATCTATGTGGCCATCCTCTTGACTCACTCCAACAGGTCCATGTCTTTCTTATTTTAACTGCAGTACTCCAGGTGGGCTCTCAACGGAGCAGAGTAGAGGGGCAGAATCACCTCCCTCAACATGCTGGCCATGCTTCCCTTGAAGCCCCCTTATCCTCAGGGCTGCTCTCAATCCATTTTCCGATGAGCCTGTATTTGTGCTTGAGACTGCCTTGACCCACATGCAGGACTTTGCACTTGGCCTTCTTGGGCTTCATGAAGTTCACCCAGACCCACCTCTCAAGCCTGTCCAGGTCCCTCTGGATAGCATCCCTTCCCTCTGGGGTGTCAATCACACAACACAGCTCTTTTCATTGGCAAACCTGTTGAGTGTGCACTCAATCATACTGTCCATGTCTCCAACCAAGATGTTAAACAGTGCCAGTCACAAAACTGGCTCCTGAGGAATGCCACTAGTCACTGGTGTCCACTTGAACATTGAGCCATTGACCACAACCATTGACCATCCAGCCAATTACTTATCCACTGAGTGGTTCATCCATAAAATCCATGTCTCTCTAATTTAGAGATCAGGATGTAATTCAGGACAGTGTCAAATGCTTGTCAAACGTCCAGGTAGATGACATAAATTGCTCTTCCCTTAACCACCAAATCTGTAACCGTATAACAGAAGGTCACCAAAGATGTCAGGCATGATTTGCCCTCAGTGAAGCTATGTTATTGTCTCCGATCATCTCCATATTTTCTATGTGTGCCTTAGCACAGTTTCCAGAATGATCTGCTTCACAGCCTTGCCAGGCACGGAGGTGAGAATGAGTGGCCTGTAGTTTTCTGGGTCTTCCTTTTTTCCCTTTTTAAAAACAGGGGTATGTATGCTTCACCAGACTCTAGTAACTTCTCAAATATGATGGATAGTGGCTTAGCCATTTCATCCACCAGTTTCCCCAGGACCCGCAGATGCATCTCATCAGGTTCTATGGACTTGTGCACCTTCAGGTTCCTTAGATGATTTCCAACCTGGTCCTCTCCTACACTGGGCAGTTCTTCATTCTCCCACTCCATGCCTTTGCCTTCTGTGACTTGGGCAGTGTGATTAGAGTACTTGTCGTTGAAGACTAAAGCAAAAAAAAGTCAAAGAGTACTTCAGCCTTCTCCATATCCTAGGTGCCATTTCCTTCTGCAGAAGGCCCCCATTTTCCCTTATCTTCCTTTTTATCACAGATGTACCTGTAGAAGCTTTTCTTGTTGCCCTTGATGTT
>JAOQGH010000001.1:167913900-167931389 GCA_025769975.1 Gallinago jamesoni
ATTCCCCACCAGCTCCTCCTTGTTAGTGAGAATAAGGTCCAACATAGCACCTCTCCTCATTGGTTCCTCTATCACTTCCTCCAACAGGTATTGGGGTGGTTGAAATACCCCCATGAGGACTGAGGCTTGTGAACATGAGGCTGCTCCTACCTGTTTTCAGAGAGACTTATCCACTTAGTCTTCCTGCTCAGGTGGCTTTTAGCAGACACCCACTATAATGTCACCTATATTTGCTCTCCCTTTAATCCTGACCCATAGGGTCTCAGTCAGCTCTGAAAACTGAATCATGCTCCTTTCTGGAGACTTTTACTTTCAGAGCTACAAAGTACCCTGGCCTACCTAGCCATGACAGTAACATGGTCTTTTAACACATTCGTTAATGAATGGAGAGAAAATTCATTTGATTATTGTAATATTGGTATCTTGGGTTTGGATTATTTTTTTAGTAAAACATACCAAAAAAGCTACATTAGAATAAAGTGTTAATACTGCTGTTTGTTTTTAATAAAAATAAACAATCCCCCCAGCAGCAGAACATATGTACCAATTAGCTGTTATATCATAAAATAATATCACCATGGTATTCATTGTTTTCTGTTTACATACTGTTATGGTCCTAATGCAACTACAATATTACATAAGGCCAAAATATCCACTGACTTTGACTGGAACAATGTCAAGTCTATACACTACACTTACCTTGTGTGCTAAGATGCAAAACACTGTGATGGCATCTTCTGTGAATAATGATTTTTATAGAGATGATTCTTTTGATATTGCAGAGTCCTTCAAACTTCAGTGTCAGGTAAGTTGAGCAGCATGCTCATTTCACCAAGGCACAGCAAAAGATGAATATTATAAAGAAGGTGACCAGTAACAATTTACTGTACATCGTTCCTAACACATTTCACAATTTTAACCTTGAGACATGACACTTGATGTAATGTCGGATGCTACAGTAAGAAAAAACATTCCTTACAGCAAGCCTCAGGCTACTTATTGGTAATTGGTTTCATGAGCATTTAGAAAGTGATGAAATCATTTTGTGCATTTATATTTGAAATGCCTATCTTAAAAAGCATATTGTTGTACTATCATGTCAAGTGTTCCATTTATTTTTGGAAAATCATCATCATAAGCTAAACTGATATGTTTAAAATCTTATTTATAAGCAAAGAAGAAGCACAGCCTATATGTACCTAAAGCCAGAAATTTATTGTTAGTATAAGTGAAATCTTAAGAATCTCATAATAAGATCCAATTGTTACTGGAAAAGAAAGAACAACAATGCAGTTGAAATTGTTACATAATCACGTTATTTTCTAATCCTCTTTCCCCATGTTATGCTCTCCATTGCAGCATAAAGACATATGTCTTGCAGGGTCATAACATTGGTGGCTAGCTTGGTTGTACAGGGGTGTTGTGAAGAGTTATCAGCATTTGGAATCTTTTGCCATGAGGAATATTGTGTTCTGATTGTATTAATGGTTTCTTCCTCATCACTTGGGGTCCATTTGGGGTCATTAAAATTGTTTATTAACATGTTTTACACCTTTCTCTTTCATTATTAGTATGCATCTCCACATTAAATGTGAATTTACCCTGTGGCACCTTTTCAATATGTCTTTGTTCCCTTTGTTACCTCTAAGAACAATTTTGTCCAGGTCTAAGTTTGCATTTCTGTAACTGACCATGGATGACTTGCTTATAGCTGTGGGGTCTTCAGTGCCAACCATGTGCCAGCCTCATGCCTTTTCATTGTGCACACTTATGAAGACACTCCCCCATTCACCTTTATGTTGGTTCCTGTATCCTTGCTCTGCTGTTATACTGGAACCATACTTGTTTACATTCCATCATTATGTTGGAATCATAAATATCTCATTCTTCACAGAATAATTTCTTGCTACTGCTATATAAATAAAATTATGGTTGTACCATGCAAAGATTATAATGATCTTTTATTTGCCTAAACTACATCTTGATGGACTTACATTGATTTTTTTTCCTTAATATTATAATGACAAAGACATTGAAGAGATAATCTCTTTCTGTCAGTCCTTTGAATGATGTTCCTCATTTTGAGATTATCAAAATACAGTATACTCTATCAAAAAACAGTATGCATGATTAGTTTTGACAGATTAATATGACTTCCTCTTTCTTCTTTTTATATAGAGAAAATAAAAACATAAAATATAAATAAACTGTAGTCCAAAGTAATTTTCCTCAAGTGTATGGTCAACAGACTCCTTTGTTTGCCATGATGTACCTATGTAGTCTTATACTTGGTCTAGGCACACTCATCATTGGCTCTTGGACTGTGGTCCAGTGGACTATGATTCAGTTTCAACAAGCAATCTAATTCAGGCAGCTGAAGAAATTTCCTCCCCAAAAGCCTTTCTTGCCTACCATTTTATCATTTTCCCTGGCTATCATTTTATAGTATTGGTAACTGAGTAGAACAAGTACATATTTAAATAATATTCGGTCTCTTAAATTTAGCTGAAATGGAAAACAAGGTGCATTAATAAGTCATATTTCAATTCATTGCAAACTAGGAGTAGACACTATTTTGTTTATATTCTCTTGACAAAGAGGAAGCAGTGCCATAGAAGAACTTGGGATACACTGATGGACATACTAAATTTTTCAGCCTTATGAACTAAATTTGCCTAATATGTCACATCTCTTAGTCTTCTTCATCTGCAAAACCAGCCATGATTTCCACTAACATGTAAGGTTGAATATATGCTTAGTTGTGTAAGATTTTCTCACGAAAGAGCAGCCTGACTGTGATACTACTTAAAAACAAAGTGATCAGTTTTTCTGTTTACTCTCTAAATAATTCATGTTCTTGTGTCTGTGTATGGTACAGTTGAAGGCACTTTTATTTCTCATTAGCAGGCAAATCATTACTTTAAACAGAGCAGAATACTTGACATTATCATTCCATTGTCTTTCTTAAAGTGTGCTCACTTTTTATGTTAAGAAAACCCACTCAAAACTCAAGAACCAAACTAAATTGTTTCCCACTTGTGCTTTATATAATCCAGAGTGTCATTTAGATGCTGATGGTTTAGCTACAAGGATTTTCTTCCTTAGAACTTACTGAGACACAATTGGTTGCATTACTCTACAGGTGATGACAGTGCAGGTTTTCTATTTTCACCTTATCAGTAAGATATTTGTTTATAGAATAAAGGTAGGTGGAATATTCCATTAACTATATTTTTCCCTATTCAGATCCAAAATAGGCATCCAAAACATAAATTTCTAATAAAAACTTTATTAGAAATAAATTAGAAATTTATCAGTGTATTGCTAAATTAGAGGTTATAAAAAGCTGAAATAAACCCACATATTTTTGCATGTATATTTAACCACAAAATTTTAATCAAAGACCTGATAGAATTAATCTATTGTATTCTCCTACATAGCAAACCTAGAAGAATTAGCAGCTCTAAGATTTTACTCACATCTCAGGTGAGCAGGACTGTCTTTTGAAAGTCTTTCTCCTCTGCTCTCCATTGACATCATATGAAATCTCTTACAGCAGCTTTCCTGTTGCAGATACATTTGTGAGACCAGTTTGGAGCAAAGATGGCAAGTAATATATTAAAAAATAGTTTTGTTTCTTTTAAGGTTGCTGTAAAGCACAATTGTGTCAGATCAACAGATGGCACAACACAAACAGTTGATCAGAACAGGAAGTAGTAAGTATTCTTTGGCTAAATGTTTGTATGTGTGTTTGTTCTTATACTGTGATGAAGATGGACAGTAGTACTACCAATGCACTAACTCTAGAAGACTTAAGACATAAAAAAAAATATTTTGTACTACAATGAAAGTAGACACATCCTCCAAAATGTGGTTACTTTAAGAATGAAACTCCAAATTATTGAGCTATGCAGTAGACTGTTCTTGTCAAAAACTTCTTACACCCTTTTATATCAAATATTTGTAGGTGTTGAATGTATCACCCATATGCTAACTATGAATAGGGTCATAACATGTGGCAACTTACTCGAGGTTTTGTGTCAAAAAATCCAAAGATGTCAAAGGTTATAAGATGAATGAATAAAAAATAACAGAAAATAAGGAAGTGCTGTTTTTCTGAACTGAGTCTCATGATCTGGCTGAGAAGGCCAAAACAAACACATGTGAGGCAGAGATTGAATTATAATGAAATATAGTTCTGTTACCCACAAAAACTTCAAGACATACTTACTCAGGGACATACAATAGAAAGTAAATTTTCTCCTTGGGAGTTTTGGAAATGGAATGTGCTCTAAAACATCTGTAATCAAAACTAAAAAATGTCATGATGGAGTTATACTATTTTTTTAAAATGTTAGTCTGTAACAGCACTGTTTTTTTCACCTTAGGTGATCTTGAATTATTCTTAAAGCACTTATTTTTAAGTGGTTAGAGTTGTTGATGTCATTTGCTGAATGGCAGGATCTAGGATTAAATACTGCTTGTTTCACTGTTTATCTTCATGATAATTGGCAGACACTAACAAAAATGATTGTTACTTGTATTCAGCAATGTCTGCTTTTCATTTTATTCCAATATTTAGGGTGTTGTACTCATGGTTTCCACTTCCTCTCGAGATGAGAAGGGGAGATTGTTATTTCCTTTCTGGTTAGTGTTCACTAGTATCTGCCATTAAGGGCCTTCTGTTACAATATTTGCAGGTAGAAATGAACTCTGACAGATTTTTTACTATTTTTTTTCTGCACTTGGTGTTTCACAAAACATTTGTAAAGGTTCTTGTATTTTGCATCTGCTCACATGACCTATAAAAGTCAATAAAGTTATCTGCAAGAAAATAAATAATAAATAATTACATTGAAATAATTATTGCATTTGAGAGGAAATTTTGAGCAAGTCTGACTGTCTGCTTGCTCATGGAAACTATAACTTTGGTGAGAAAAACACCACAAACTAGCTTCAGACATCTAAAAGTATAGTGTAGATTTGACTCTAGATGTCTTTGTAGTCAATGAGAAGAAGGAATCTCCACAGAACCACCTCTCATTTAAGAAATATGAGTCCATTGTCTAGAAAGCCCTCAGGAACTATAAATCTAAGGTAGACCTGTAACTTTCAAGCATCTAAAACTGTTTTTCCTTCCAAAATCAGAAGCCTAATGATGTGTTAAACAGATTTCAAAGTTCAACAGATTTATTTCTTTAGTGAGTCTTGTCTGTATTCAGCAAGCAGAAGTATAGTAAGTCAGATTAGTTATAGGAAACAGATGTGAGACCCTAGAAATAGGACATTTGTTTATATTCTGACATAAGCACCCATGCTAGCTTTTCTCACCTACTTGATAGAATATGCAAGCAAGTCACTAATACAGGCCATATATTAGCAAGATAGCATATTTGACACGATTTACAAATGAGAATGAGCTTTTGCGAGCAGATGTAAAAATAAATACTACTTTAAAAGTCTTTATTTTTTTTTTCTTAAAGGATGCTGCTGTGTCATAAATCACACCCTTTTTACTATCATAGAAACACAGAATCATAGAATGCTTAGTGTTGGAAGGAACCTGAAAGATCATCTAGTTCTAAACCCCCCTGCCATGCACAAGAACACCTTGCACTAGACCAGGTTGCTCTAAGCCCCATCCAATCTGGCCTTGATCACTTCCAGGAATGGGACATCCATAACTTCTCTGGGAAACCATTTCCAGTGTCTCATCATCCTCACAGTAAAGAATTTCTTCCTTCTATCTAATCTAAGGGTACCCTCTTTCAGTTTAAAGCAATTACCCCTTCCCCTGTCACTACATGTCCTTGTAGAAAGTCCCTCTCCAGCTTTCTTGTAGGCCCCTTTTAGGTACTGGAAGGTCTCCCCGTGATACTTGTGTTTTCATCGAGGCATTTAAGTTGAGCCCTTGATTAAGCTGATTTACTGGTTGGAGTGGCTGGAATTCCTTTATGCTGCATTCCAGGTGCTCTCCTGCTGACCTGTGATCCTGCTCCAGGCTCTGGGCATCTATTGGTGGTTCTGGTATCAAACTGGTACGAGTGGGATGGACTGAACTTCCCCTTCCTCAGCAACTTTAGCTTATGGCCCTCTTCAAAAGCTTGCCAAGCCTGTGACCAAAGATGCCTTTCCCATTCTCTGAAAGATGGACCTCATCAGCCCCCAGTAGACCCAGATTCTCAAAACAAGTCCCATGGTCTAAGTAGTGAAGCACATGCATATGACACCAGTCCTATAACTATTTCTTAACTTTACAGATCATAGAATCATAGAATCATTTGAGTTGGAAGGGACCTTAAAGATCATAGAGTTCCAACCCCCCTGCCATGGGCAGGGACACCTCCCAGTAGAGCAGGTTGCTCCAGCCTGGTCTTAAACACCTCGAGGGATGGGGCATCCACAATTTCCCTGGGCAACCTATTCCAGTGCCTCACCACCCTCACTGTCAAGAATTTTTCTAGTATCTAATCTAAATTTCACCTCTTCCAATTTAAAACCGTTGCCCCTTGTCCTATCGCTACACTTTCTGGTAAAGAGTCCCTCTCCAGTTCTCCTATAGGCTCCCTTCAGATACTGAAAGGCTGTTATGAGGTCTCCCCACAGCCTTCTCTTCTCCAGGCTGAACAACCCCAGCTTTCTCAGCCTGTCTTCACAGGAGAGGTGCTCCATCCCTCTGATCATCCCCGTGGCACCTCCAACAGGTCCATGTCCTTCCTTTGTTGAAGACTCCAAAGCTGGACAGAGTACTCCAGGTGGGGTCTCACAAGTGCAGAGTAGAGGGGTAGAATCACCTCTTGTGACCTGCTGGCCACACTTCTCTTGATGCAGCCCAGGACACGGTTGGCTCTCTGGGCTGCCAGCACGTGCTGCTGGCTCATGTTGAGCTTCTCATCCACAAGCACTCCTAAGTCCTTCTCCTCAGGGCTGCTTTCTAGCAGTTCTCCGCCCAACCTGTATTTGTGCCTGGAATTGCCATGTCCCAAGTGCTGGACCCTGCACTTGCCTTAGTTAAACTTCAAGCAATTTGCATGAGCCCACCTCTCCAGCCTGTCCAGGTCCCTCTCTATGGCATCCCTTCCCTCCAGCGTGTCAATTGCGCCACCAAGCTTGGTGTCGTCATCAAACTTGCTGAGGGTGCACTCTATCCCACTGTCCATGTCACCAACAAAGATGATAAATAATACTGGTCCCAGTACCGACCCCTGAGGAACACCACTTGTTACTGGCCACCACTCGGACATTGAGACGTTAACTGCAACCCTTTGAGTGCGGCCATCCATCCAGTTCCTTATCCACCGAGTGGTCCATCCATCGAATCGATGACTTTCCAATTTTGAGACCAGGATGTCGTGCAGGACAGTATCAAATGCTTTGCATAAGTCCAGGTGGATGACGTCATTTGCTCTGCCCTTGTCCACCAAGTCTGTGGCAGTACCGTAAAAGGCCACCAAATTAGTTAGGCACGATTTGCCCTTGGTAAAACCATGCTGGCTGTCTCCAGTCACCTCATTTTCCATGTGCCTTAGCAAAGATTTCAGGAGGATCTGCTCCACGATCTTGCCAGGCACAGAGGTGAGACTGACTGGCCTGTAGTTCCCCAGGTCTTCTTTATTTCCTTTTTTGAATATTGGGGTTATGTTCCCCTTTTTCCAGGCTGTGGGGTCTTTGCCAGATTGCCATGATTTCTCAAATATTATGGAAAGGATCTTAGCAAATTGTCTGCCAGCTCCCTCAGGGCCCATGGATGGATTTCATCAGATCCCATGGACCTATGCACCTTCAGGTTCCTTAAGAGGTCTTGAACCTGATCTTCTTGTACTGTGGGCAGTTCTTCATTTGCAGAGCCCCTGTTCTTGCCTTCCGTATGTGACTGGCCCTTTGACCAGAGGACTGACAAAAAACTACCTGCACTCTGTAGCCCTTTACCACCACTCCCGGAGGTCTGTAATCCTTTTTGATACTCCTCAGACTGCTCCAGGCAGTATCAGTGTATTTGATTGCATATTTGATTATATTTAACTGAACCCTTGTGAGCAGAGGAAAAAGATGAACAAATTGTAAAAATGATGCAACTGGGAAAAAATTAAAGATGTTGCATTTCAGTGGCTGAAAGCGTGCCTTTAGTGTAATCTAAAGAGATACCCATTTCTTCTTCCCTAGATATTGCTTTTGTAATTGAATACTAGCTAAATTGGAGATTTTTTGCCTCGCAGAAGAAAGTTATTTTCTTAATAAAAATAGGCGTACTATGGCCTTACTTTCAGAAAGAACAATCCTAAACTACAGTCCAATACTGTAGACTCTTTCTTAAAAGAACAATAATTATTCCTCATCACTTTTGATATCTTCTATTTACAGAGCTCAAGAAATTGGGTGTTATCAAGTAATCTTGCACCGAAATGTTATTTCTAAGCAAAACAAGTTTTAAGAATATTTGTTTGTGATACTTCGAAATAGAGCATTTTTTTCCACTTCCAGTTTTTAGCATTTATTATATAGTTCTGTTTTTATGATGATTATCTTTTAAAATATTTAGAGGTAAATTTTAGTCCCTTTCGTCAGCCCTTCCCAGATTTCCAGATTAACCATGAACCCAAGACAAAACAATCATTTGTACTATGCAATGAATTTAGTAAAAGAAGATTCTTTCAAAATACTCTGGAAGTAAAAGTATGAATTAGTTTTGAATCATCTGCCTCAAAATTAATGTAACATTAAATCAATAAAGTTTAATCCTGTTTAGCCTGTTGCATTCAGATTGCAATCACTTTCATTATCTTAATAAATATGTATAAATATTGGCTTCTTCTTGGTTGTTTTTGGTGTGGTTTTTTTCATCATTGGCTATAAAAATGTTAATATTTTTTTACATTTTTAAACATACTTCATAGACTATTTTTATACATATATTATAGCAATATATATATATGCCACCCAATAAATTTCACCCTATAATGAATGAGATGATGCTAAGTCTATGCTTTATGGTGTTCCCTGTCTTCAGTTATGAGTTTATGAGTATTAGTGGAGCTGCTACTAATGATGATGTGTTTTCTTGAACAACAGAATATTTTGAGAAGGTATCAATGAGTTATCAATAGAATTATGTCTATTTCTAATAGATACAAATATTTACAGAGATGTCCCTCTCAGTGTCTTCCAACATGGCTGCTAAATAAACAAAAATAGGTACAAAATTCAATGATTTTGAATGGTGGAATTTTGTCAGACTCTGTGTTTCAAGCTCTATGTCAGAAAATTGAAGCAAAAGGTGTATTTTTAACAGTTTTATTCCAAGAAGATTTTCTGGAAGAGAAGTTAATTTCTTGCTCTTGTAATTCAAAAGGAAACTTTCTGAATCAAAGATAAGTAGAAACCATGCTGTTTGAAATAGCTAGCAACCTTGAACCAGTATTGCTTAAAAAGGTGTACTTTGACAGAGAGTTAGCTTCATTATTTATTTTAAATCACTGATGCATAGTGTTTTTGTCCCAGTTTGACATATGTGAGAGTCATAAAAATAGTGCTAAGGATTATTTTCCTCCTTTTTTTTTATTTTTTTGTTTTTCTGAAGTGGACTTTTTTGTTACCCCAAACTAGGAGACACCATGACCTTTGTACTTCTTAAGTTCAAGGGTAAGAAACCATTTCCTAATGCCTTTTGTTAGGAATCAGTTTCACTGTATTTGTTTGCAGTTGCATTTGTGGTTCTCATTCAAGAAGACCAAACATATATAGATTCATCAGAATCTCCTTATTAAATTATATTTATTTTAATACCTATTGCAAAACACATAGTCAATCTTTTCTTCCTGCAGAACTGACAAACTTTGAGAATGTTCTCTCAACTATGGTTATATTTAAAAATACATCTACACTGCTAAACATGTCCTTGCCAAAGGGACACTATCGTGTGTATGGAGGAGGGAGACAAAGCCCTGTGCTTCTCTGTAACGTCTGCTGACTGAAAGACAGAACAATTTTCCTGGACTTTTCTTTGCAATATAAACTGTGGTAGTATAGCTCAAGGAACTCCTTATAAAATACAGTTCATCATACATGAAATGAGAAATTTTATTGTATTTTTATATTAGTGAAATGGGTACTAAATATCTTCATTTTCTTCAGCATATTTAAATATACTTGCTTATAATTGTTTCCCATAATCATTCAGAGAAGAAGAAAAAAAAAGTATAGTTTTTAAGGGCTGTTTTATAACAGTACAGTTTAAAATTTTGTGTATTATTATTAAAAATAACAACAGTTAATATCACAATATACAATCTGAGCCACCATATTCCTGATTAAATGCTCGCCTATAATATTAAGTTTCCTTCCAGTTGTCCTCTGGAATGCTACAAATATATTTGTGTCTCTACTTTGTCTTGGTTTCTCTATATGACTAGAACGTGTGATTTCCAAGATGTCTCCATGTATTTATTATATGTATTAACTTACACAAAAGAACTCAGTGTCTTGGTCAGAGGTTGTAGTAAATAGTGCATTAGAGTTCCTAAATAATTAGTGAAATAATATAGTGAAAATTCTATACCACGAATGTGGCAATGTCCCATTTACTGTGTTTGGGATTTCTTTGCTGCAAGAGTTTAGCAAAAATTTAAATGCAAGGAGGACAGAGAACAAACTAAAATGCTGGACACTCAACCACCCACACTAATTATTTTTAATTTCACTTGGTTTAGACCGTCCCAACCAAATGTTTTCAAGATAAAGACCAGGTACACTGTGAGCGACAGTTCTTTCAAATGACTCTTCCCAAAAGGAGACATTGATGAAGTTTCTCTAACCTAAGTTATCCTCCAACACTTTCAACAAACTGCATTCTCAAATATGCCTTCATGATTTTATGCTAAAATTTATGCTGTTTAACCATCTCTTAGCTTCATGCTGTAAGAACAACAATCCAGTAAGAAGTTGTACATCATTCATATTTTAGACAGTGTTCTATGAAACCAAACTAAAGGAAAAGAAACCTTATACATATATGCACACACACAAAAAGTTATGGCTTATGATCATAGAAACACACCAAAGGAGTGTATATATGCTATATTGAGTGAACTATATAGTAAAGGACAACCTTTTTGAGAAAGGGATAACACTGAACAGTATGAAGGTGTAAATTGATCTACTGTCCAGGATTTACCTCCTCACCCTCTTTTTGTCTTTTTTTAGGAAGTATAGAAGTCTCTGCCCTACATATCTTTGTACTGAGCTCATTAGTAACTATATCACCTGAATTCTTCTCATATCTAAAATACTTCACTTCCTCCAATACCCAGAATGCTTAATTGACTGTATACTTAAAACTTTTCTCTTGGTCTCCTATTGAATGCAACGGAGGCAGGGGGAACATGGGAAGAACCACCTTCCCTTTTACAGAATAATCTTTCAACTTTTACCACTACTGCTACCACAGATGTAGTTTCCCAGGGACTATCTCCAGTTTTCTTTCCAGTTCCTGAACACCTCTGTTATAAATTTATCTACTTGTTTATGCTGTAGAACTCCAGTAGGAAATCTTTTATTGGTCTAGCTCTCAGAATATTCATGAGAAATACTAGATACCTGGGTTTTGGTTGTACTTCTATGAAAATTTATCACACAATATTGCAGTGAATACTACTTTTAAATCTTATAAAATAGTTTCAATTATTAAATATTTAACAGTTTTTCACTCTGCAAAGGGAAGGAGCATATAACAAAACTTATATAGCAACAAAATCATATTTATGCAATCTTATTTCTGTTACTGACTCTGACCCTCTGAAATTCACTGACAAACTTGCCACATGGAGTAGTATGTCATCAGGATTTAGAAAAGAATAGCCATTGACTGTAACTTTTTCAACCACTTATGACACAGAATTTACTATTGAAAGAATATTTAATCTATCCAGCACAGAAATATATTTGGTGGAAGGTAGAATGTGGAAGACAGAGGGTGTAGGAGATTGCAAAATGATCCTAATTTCACAAAGTACTGTAAAATGTCATCAATTAGATATCCTCCATGGACTTAAGCCATTCTTCCAGAAATGTATGGATGTCTCATAGATACTGTGTCATTTCAGCAGAAGATCAGATTGAACACAGAACATCTGAGATCATAGTAGATGCCATCCAACCTATTATATGGCATCTTTCCTGGTAAATAGGAAGTGAGTATTTGGAATACTAATGGTCTAATAGAAAACTTCTTGGGTAACTTTCTTTTCTGAGACAGACAACTTTAACTATGACAATTATCCTTTTGATCAACAGGTTCTTTCTGTAAGATGGCTTTTAAACTGTGCAAAATTATTCCTATCAGAATAGAACTTAACTAACAGCCATTATCACATGGTTTCAGAAACAGTGGCTGTTTACATTGTTACATTGTTTGCCATTGGCATTAGATATAACTGCTTATCCAGTGTTTTTGCTGCTGATTGAAGTTAGGGAATTCAGAGCTGAATAATAAAATATTTTCCCACTTTGTGAGTGTCTATGTTTGAAAACATTATTTTCCTGTAGAATTTCTTCTAAATCTTAAAACCAGAGGATTTTCCTGAGTCTATCATAGCAGTATCATTACTAAGCTGAGTTCACTGTATTTTATTTCAAAGATTATATGTTCTTAATAACATCCCTTTCTGCATGTGCATACAGTGTACTTTAATAAAAGTGTATTTAATTAAATCAAAACACTTTCTTACTACCTTTAATTACAGTGTACATTCTGCTTAAAAGTCTGGCAAAAAATGACATTTGTGAATTATTTTGACTGGCAAAGCTGTTATGTACTATGAGAGTAGAATATACTAGTCCATGTTTGTAGATGTAATATCAATAGTCAATCTACACTAAAACATTGGCTGGTTTATAAAGAATAATAAGGAATCAAACTAAAATGTGTGTATGTGTTTATTGTGTTTACATGCACTATCTCCCAAGAAAGATCTGCACATCTGAACAATAACAGTCACTGAAGCAATATAGTTTACAGATTGGATCCATTTTGCCTGGATGCTACTTTAGTTGGTATATTGTAAATATGATATTACAGTGTCTGCTGATAGTCTGGTTTTAGGGTGTTCCATCTTTTCTCCCTCCTCCATACTATTTCGTATCACCAAAATTTTACCAAGATTCCCATTTAATATTGAATAAAATTATTTATTTAATGTGTATAATTTACAAACTTTTTTTTTTTTATGGAGTTGGGATAGAGATGAACTGAAGCATTAAAATTTAGAAACCTCTTTAACCTGGAATGTTGAAAAATATCCACTGGCATCCAAAGCTGAAATAGTAGTCCATACCCTAAACAGCAATTCAGTTTTCTGAATTATAAACCACCCGGCATAAGAGTTGGTACTCAAGTCTGCCTAAAATTATCCTTGGTGCTTAGCTTTACTTGTCTGTACACAGGCAGAAGTGTCAGTTATGAGGCAACTGGTGCATATTTCTATTTAAGTTTTCACTGCCATTCAGGGTTTGGCAATTGTTTGTTATGGGATTAGATAGAGAACAAGTAAGATAAAGACTGACTCTAATTAATGGTTGAGATAATTGTTTAAAAGAGAAGATGGTTAAGTAATCCTCTTCATGACAGAGGAATAGATTTCATTTTGGCTTTTTATCCAATGATGTTCAAACAGAAAAATAATAAAAATTAAAATGTGCTTGCATTTCAAGGAAATAAGTATGAAGCCACAGTTTTGGTCATCACAATCAAAACTCTAAAGTGGTAGGTTGGAATAATGTTTCAAGGTCAGAGATTTTTATTTATTTCTTTGTTTAAATATGTATGTATGTATATCCATGATTTGGTGTGTAATCACTAGCATTTATCCGCACAAATGGCTCACATGAGGAGAAGTGGAAATGATCTCACAAAGTGCAGTTTATGGCATGAGGGTCAGACATTGTGCTATGCCACACTGTGCTGAGATCTGGATTTCACCACTGCAGGGTAAAGTAGGCTGAACAGTCTTCTGACCAGCAGACTGTTAGGCACATACTGTCACCACCACAAGTTAAATAAAAATGCTCAAAAAAGGACTAGATAGACTGCATGGGATACACGGAGTGTCTAACGTTTACTTACAAATTTAGATGCCATAGACTTTTAGAAAATAATAGTTAGGAGAAATTAAGAAGAGTATAGTAAATGTTTAGGTCAAGTGTGCTGAACTCTTAAAGAGGTACTCTTATTTGGGTATTAAAATAGCTCCCCTTCACTATAATTTTAATTTCTGTGATTGTGTAATCAATACAGTGTAATGAAGCAATTTTATTCCCAGCATTGGCTTCTTCATTTTTCATGTTTTGTTTCAAAACAAGCATGGTTTTGAAGTGAATCTTCCAATTGTCCTCACTTATATTTGTTGATTAAATTTACTCAGTAGTTTTACTCCCCTGAAGTAGATTTCTGTGAGGGAAAGCTAAGTCAGAAACTACATTTTATGAGTGAACTAACATGCTTTAGTTTCTTATTGGAAAACAAGGCACTGAACCTTCAGAGAGTTTTATATTACACATGTGGCGGTTATATTCAGTAAATGACATCATCAAAATAAATCCAGGCAGGAGTAAAAGCTCTGAACCTCATGTGATGTACATGGAGCACTGATTACTTTGATCTACTGCTTCTCCCCTATTCTTTCTGAATGCCTTGATAGTATAGATATAGCCAGTGAGAACCAGTCACCCAATGCTGAACATGTTTTAACTTATATAAGTTTGGTTAGTGTAACTCTTGTAAGTAACAATTCTCACCCAGAGTAAGAGTGCGAAATTCCTCATGTAGCTTTTTTTTTTTTCCTGGTATTTCTGCACTGTAGCTTTCTGATTAATCTCTGAGCTGAGATTCAGCTGCTGCTTAAGCTAATTTTCTAGTGCTCTTTTAGATATGCTTCCCCCAAGCCCTCTGCCTGCTTATTCAGAAGATCTCCCATAGAGATTCCCACAAGGCATGTGGCATATTGATTAGCCCCATACAGACCCTGAAAATATCTTACATCTGGGTGACTGAACTAAGCTCAGCTAGTCCTTTAAACGTTATTTACACACACAGACTATTTGAGCAATTTGATAAGAACTGCCGGATTCTGTATGATGCTTAGATGATCAACAATTCTAAGTCCCAAAGTCAGCTAGGTCATTTTCAAGTGTCAGAGGATGAAATTTGTCTCAAAGAGAAATAATTCTCAATTTCATTCTATTAGTCTTTTTTACCCAGCCAACAAATTCAGTACTCCTGGTACAATACTACTACTAAAATACTGCAGTTTCCTTTTTTTTCTTTTTTCTTTTTTCTTTTTTTTTAATATATCTTGTTTCCATTACTGGATTATTAAAGATTGCATAGAAGGGTCATCACATAAGAAATATGGAAATCTTCCTGATTCCACATCAAATTTTATTCATCTCAAATCTCGGATTTTTCTAGTTAGGAGCACAAACTACAGAACCATAGGTATCAAGATGCAAATGGCTTTTCCTTGTAACAATTTATGCCATGGTAAATAAAATAGCCTATGTAGTCAAATGATTGCATATTTTCAGCTTGATAATAAAATTGCTTTGAGAAAATGTTATGCCCTGGGTTGTGCTTGATAGATTAAACATTCAGCACTTCAGTTCATCTACTGTTTACCAAGAAAATGATAAACTATAGATGGTCCATGCATTTTATGGCACTGAAGAAGAACGCAACAGTTTATTTGGTTTTGCATATGCAAGAAGTTCAGTTTTTCAAAAAAAATAACAATGCATAGTATCACAATCTGCATTTATGAATTTAAACATAGTTGGGCATTTACAAAGGCTTTTAGCAAAACATTTAGTAGTCTAAGAAGCCATGTTATGTGAATTCAGCTGCTTAAATTTAGAACAGTGGCTAGACAAAATGGTGCTGTATATTGTCTCATTTCTGCAATAGCAGAAATCCTTCTATTACATCCAAACATCTTCAGTATGTTTACCTTTACCTCTCTTTGTCTTGTCACTATTTCTTTATCTTAAACAGAGAAAAATAAGTTTTTCTAGGATGCAAGTCATCTTTCTGTGCATCTACAGAAAAAAGAAAGGAATTGTGAACTACAAATATCTTCTTAGCAATGACCTAAAAGAGAAATAAAATGAAACACTTGTGAATGTCTGAAGTTCCAGCACCTACGGTTGAGCAGAATGTGGAGTTTTTGTCACTGATCTGTTTTATTGATAATATTTATTTAGTGAAAAGAAGTATCCAGGTATTTCAATGAGTAACGTCCCACTCCCAGCTGACACCAATAACTGCAAGATGACAAAATCAGCTTCCTTTCTCTAGCATATTTTTCCAGTAACCTAGAATATTGAATTCTGCGTAGGGTCTCTGTTTCAACAGGAGAGCTAAAATGCATATTCAACCCTGATAATCTGAATTCTGGTATTTAAAGTCTTTTATTAGCCTGAGGAAGCTGCATGTTCAAATTGCTTAGCCTGAGACTTGTTTAAAACCTTGTTTAAAGGTATTTGACCTCTGGAGTAAATATTCTGCGGATAAGTAGGTTTAATGAGCAAAATCAGACAGCAGCACAATGCTTATAATTGAATTGCATATACTCTGAATGAGAGTACAAACATAAATCACAATTGTTCCACTACCAGATACTGGAAGACCTGTTTTCTGCAAACCAGGTGGCCACAAGTGAGAGCTAGCAGTCAGTGCAGAATACCTAGAAAGCTTTCAGAGTCACCAGAGAAAAAGTTGCATGCTCAATAACACAACATCATGCGTCCAGGAAAACTTTATCAGAAAATTTAAGCACCAAGTGTCCTGGTTTGAGGTATAACAGAACTAGTTTTCTGTTCAGTAATTTTACTTTTTCAGCTGGGCCTCTTCTAACTAATGAAACTCTGAAATTTACAGTGTATTGTTCAAAAACTGCTCGCTCTCACAGTGATAAGACCTGATTATACCAAGGAATGGTATGCAGAGAGGCCCTTGCTTACACTTATTGCTATAAGATCAGGCAAATTTGTTATTTGCCCCATCGGAGGGTCGGAAGTGGAAAAACGTAGAGGGGTCCCACCTGCAGGGAGGAGCGGACAGGACAGGTGACCCAAACCTGACCAACCAGGTATTCCATCCCATCTGCATCATGCTCAGTATAAAAGCTGAGGGATCAAAGGGTCAACCCTCTTCCTTCAATGGCCGACGTCCAAGGAGGACCCTGTCTGTTCGTCTGCCTTTGAACCCGATCCGAGCGTTCCTGACTCCAGATCTGGAATCTGTCTCCTTTCCATTACCGAGTCCAGCCTGGGACTTTCCCCTGTGCCTGCTGGTGACGTGATGAACACCCTGGGAGCTTGATACAGTTTTGTATATACTGTATACATTTTTTTTTTCTTTCTTTTTTTTTTCTTTTCCTTATTATTATTATTTTATTATTTATTTATATTTTTTCATTAAAGTAGTTTAGTTTTTTCTAAAC
>JAOQGH010000001.1:167944259-167955111 GCA_025769975.1 Gallinago jamesoni
TCCTTATCAAGATCATCAATAAAGATGTTAAACAGAAATGGTCCCAACACTGAGCCCTGAGGCACACCACTTGTGACTGGCCACCAGTTGGATTTAAATCCATTAAATCCCAAAGTCCTCTTTGGGATCTTCCAGCCAGCCATTGCTTGATCCAGCAGATTGTATGCTCATCCAGGCCATGTGCAGCCAGTTTTGCCACAAGAATTCTATGGGGGACAGTATCGAATGCTTTTCAAAATTCCAGGTATACAATATACACAGCCTTTCGCTCATCCAATAAATGGGTCATCTTGTCATAGAAGGAGATCAGGTTCATCAGGCATGACCTGCCTTTCATAAACCCATGCTGAGTAGGCCTGATCCCCCGGTTGTCCATTATGTGGCTTGTGATGGCTCTCAAGATCACCTGTTCCATGACCTTCCCTGGTATCGAGGTCAGACTGACAGGTCTATAGTTTCCTGGATCCTCCTTTTTGCCTTTCTTGTAGATGGGTGTTACATCTGCCACCCTGCAGTCCATTGGGACCTCCCCAGTTAGCCACCACTTCATGTAAATGATGGAAAGTGGTTTGGCGAGCACATCTGCCAACTCTTTCAACATCACTTACCCTCTATTTCAGTAGCAGTTCTTGCCCTTTTCTCTATTCCTTTAATGGCTCCTTTTCTCCTCCAAAAGTCTCCTATGTCGCCTATCACTGATCTTCCTCAGTTCCCTCATTCTGAACTTCATGCTGTCTTAACTGGATAAGTCCTTTTTATTCTCTTTTCCTGAAAACTTAGCTTTTCTTCAACAAACCTGATGTAATCTCAGGTAAGCTCAAACTTTTGGCCATGAGTAGTGGCAGTGGCAGCGACTCAGCTTCAGTAGAGACTTTCTGCACCGCTTTATTACTTCAGTCATTGTACTTCTCGTGCATGCCTCAAAAGCCCCTGAACTGCAGGTTTCCCCAAAGCTTTCCTTTTCCTAACAAACTTATTTCTTTCCCTACCTCCACTAAATTCTTGTGTGGCAGTAACTTCTGGCAGCCTCTTTTGCTGACTACCGTGGTACTCTGTCAAAGAGCTTGCACAATCCTACACATTTGATGCTGTTCATAACCATAACCTACACATTTTACAGAGGAAGGAAAAAAGATAGGAAGAAAAAACAGTTCTTGCCTAGTCAGTTGGCCACCACAGAGTCTGACACAGATACAGTCTTTTCTAGTGTCTGTCTCCATGTCAGGAAAAGCCCTACTGATGCTCCTTTGTAAGGAACCTCTGATAATGTATGTCCGCATCTTCATTTTCTGCTACAAAAGTGTTTTTTATCTACCATTTTTCTTTCAGTTTGAAGACCATTCTTTTTTTTTCGGGTTTCTTATGCATCATCTTTATTCTGTCTTAGATCCCACACTATCTCTCATGTGTCTTCCTTGCTCTTAAACTGAGTAACTTTCTGTGGTCACTTCTTTTAAAAAGTGTCACTGCTATCTCTTGATTCCTTCACTGTACATGGACTTTGACTACCAATTTTGAAGTGTTGCCACCTTGTGAGAATGCATATTCAAATTTCACATTCTTGCAAATTACTAACATTATTCAGTTTGATGTAATGAATATTTGTATGCCTCAACACTGATTGATGTGTTCACGACAAGATTTAGTGATGGATTAGACATAATTGGGACAGATGGACTCCTTCAGTATGTATCTTCACTTCGCATATGGTATGAATTCAGATTATAAAAAAATTAATTTATACTGCCATTTATACTGAAAAAATTATCCTTAAAATAATTTTTATAAAAGAGAAATGGTTTTATTGATTTATAGAAGGAAATATGGATGAGTAATCCAGATTTTTCTCTTTCTTATAGAATACTTCTTCCAATAGTGTCGTAATTGTTTATTTAGTTAGCTTTATATAACCATGAATGCTCCTCCCTTCTTCTACCTATGCAATACAGATTAATTTCATTATTATAATTAAAAGCAAAATAAAATAATGTTAAGATTGCTAAATTAACTACTAAAATTAGAAAATACGTGTTGGTGCAGTCTTCAATTAAATGATTGCATATCAGGCAATTATGTATCAGCAAAGTGCTGACACTAAGGAACTTCCTACCAAATGCCAAGCTCCCTGTCCCAGTAACAGATATTCTAGATTTGCTTAATTAAATAGCTGTATTCACAGAAATGAACAAAATTTTCATACTAATTTGTGAAATAATCTCAGAAATGGGTAAAAAATCACAAAAAACCCCAAAGCCTTATATCAGTTATGATAATCAAAGAAAGACTTCTAATTGAAAGACAACATTATCATAGAATCATAGAATCATACTACAGCTACATAGCTCTTCTGTAGGCTCCCTTCAGATACTGAAAGGCTGTTATAAGGTCTCCCCGCAGCCTTCTCTTCTCCAGGCTGAACAACCCCAGCTCTCTCAGCCTGTCCTCATAGGGGAAGTGCTCCATCCCTCTGATCATCTTTGTGGCCCTCTGCTGGACCCGTTCCAACAGATTCATGTCCTTCCTTTGTTGAAGACTCCAAAGCTGGACACAGTACTCCAGGTGGGGTCTCACAAGCGCAGAGTAGAGGGGCAGAACCACCTCCTAAGACCTGCTGGCCACACTTCTCTTGATGCAGCCCAGGACATGGTTGGCTCTCTGGGCTGCCAGTGCACATTGTCAGCTCATGTTGAGCTTCTCATCCACAAGCACTCCCAAGTCCTTCTTCTCAGGGCTGCTTTCTAGCTGTTCTCCGCCCAACCTGTATTTGTGCCTGGGATTGCCATGTCCCAGGTACAGGACCCTGCACTTGGCTTGGTTAAACTTCAAGCAATTTGCATGAGCCCACCTCTCCAGCCTGTCCAGGTCCCTCTCTATGGCATCCCTTCCCTTCAGCGTGTCAACCACACCACCGAGTTTGGTGTCATCAGCAAACTTGCTGAGGGTGAACTCTACCTCACTGTCCATGTCTCCAACAAAGATGTTGAACAGCACTGGTCCCAATACAGACCCCTGAGGAACACCACTCGTCACTGACCGCCACTTGGACATAGAACCGTTGACTGCAACCCTTTGAGTGCGGCCATCCTGCCAGCTCCTTATCCACCGAGCGGTCCATCCATCAGATCCATGACTTTCCAATTTTGAGACCAGGATGTCATGCGGGACAGTGTTGAATGCTTTGCACTAGTCCAGGTAGATGACATCTGTTGCTCTGCCCTTGTCCACCAAGTCTGTGTCAGTATTGTAAAAGGCTACCAAATTTGTCAGGCACAATTTGCCTTTGGTGAAGCCATGCTGGCTGTCTCCAGTCACCTCCTTATTTTCCATATGCCTTAGCAGAGATTCCAGGAAGATCTAAAGCCCTTGTAACAATCTAACCTATTGCGTCTTGGAGCTGCAATTTTTATCATATAATGTAATCATAGTAAAATTCATGCTTGCTTTATGCAAGCTTGAATCCCTCTCCAACTAAAGAAATGTGTGTTCTCTGTTTGTAACTCTTACCTAAATATTCACATTAATATCAATATTGATACAGAATATTAATTTTAGTACAATAGAAATGATTATTTTGCAAAGTCATTAAATAATTTAAAGTATAGTAAAAATTCAAGTCTTCTTGTCAAATATTTGTAAAAGTATTGTAAGTAACTTTGGAATATAAATGAGAAAAACTGTCATTTTCTAAGTCTGACAATTTTATGTAGATAAAAGTTTTAATATTCATGTTAAAAGGTTATTATTGTTCATCTTGTACAATCTTTAAAATAGTCTATGATTTCCAGTTGGTAGATTTTACAGCACAGATACTTTTCTTTACGCTGTAGCTAGGAGGTCAATACCAAATACGTGATTTGACTTTGAAGCAGAATGAAGTGAAGTGTGAAAAAGACTTTCACAATGATAAGGGAAAAGATATGGGGGGTTTATTTTTAGTACTAGGTATCTTTTTCTTTTATCAATTTTCTTTCTAAATTCATGGATATATTATTCTTAAAACACTTTGAACCTTTCTGTTAAGTTAGTGAACCTTCTCCTTATTGTTCTCCCATTCCTTTTCTTTGCTTCTGTATCTAGACAGCAAAAGGAATATTCTTAAAACGGAGATCAGTCCTTCTGAAAATTTTGGCCTGTAGCAGCACACAAATTTGCCAGGATTCTTTCATGTGGACAAAAAGGCCTGAAAACCTTTGTCTTTGCTTTTGCCATTGCTTTCATTCTCTTTCCTCCATTCTTTCTTTGTTTCTTCAGAGAAATTAGCCTGAGACAGAGGTTCAGCATGGGAAATTTCAATCACTTAATTAAAATTTGGGGAAGTTATGAACAGCTGCCCAAGATCTAGTTCTATTGAATGCATAGGTTGACAAAAAAGGTAAAGCTTCAACCTGTAAGATTTTTAAAGTCTTACATGTATGTCGTACTGTAAAACACAAATGATTGCTGTGACATCAGTGCCATTTTAGAGTTGGATTATCAGTACTGTTTAAAGCAATTTTACACTGTATTTATGTATGTCCAAATACATACATGTATTAAAAGCTTCAATAAAGGTCTTGTGCTCAGAAGCTTATTTTTATACTCTTCTATATATTTTTATTGTACCAGTAGATATAAGCAACATTTTTGTCTATGAGGGTTTTGCTTAGCTTTTCTTTTTTATCTCAGTGTTTGCTGCAGTAAAGTCAAATATTTGAAGATCTTTGATGCAGTAAAAAATTTCAAAATACACATAATTTGTTAAAATGTTCCTATTCACTTTTTTTTTGGTTTATATTTTATATTTCTTTATAACTGAAGGCACAGAGGACATCATCTTTACAACACCATCTAGTACGTTATTTTTGTAAAAGCCAAACATCAGTCAAATCGGAAACTCATTTGTTCAGTATTGGCCATGTAGCTGTACAAAAGAAATAGTGAAGAAACCATTTAAAGCAGTATTTTCAATCTTGTAGGATTATTTTACTGATATGGAAAAACTCCTGACATTATTTACTGGGAAGGCTGTGTAAAGGGGACTGTATGTTACTACTCTAATGGCAGCATAAAAGATTAATACTGGATATTTTTTTCAGCTGCTGCATAGTTTGAATGATATTTAGAAATGTGTTGCATAAGACACTATCCATTAAACCCATGCTTTTTTTTTTTTTTCCCTATTTCTTCATATGCTTTCTGATAGTCAGGCTTTCATTCTTTACTCTTACTTAACCCTTCAAATTTTACCATCTTGAACCATTTTCCATAAATTTAATGTTCCATAAATATCTTCTATATCTTTCTCAAGACCACAAACATAAAAGTGAACAACCAAAGAAAGAAGTCTAATTCTAACACTGAAGAGAGAACGTGAAGTTATATGTATAAGAAAGATGACAGATGATGCCTTGATAATGGTCCTTGTAAAATTCATTCTATTTCCCAAAAAAGAAATAATCAGGACCTAAGTCATCTTGTATATAAAATATTTACCTTTCAGTTAAAAAGAAAAGCATGTCCAAATGAGTTCTGTCAGTATTTTCAGAAGAAAAAAGAAAATAAAAAATAAAAAAGTTCAGTCTTACATGGGAGCACCAAATATGCAGTCAAATAAAAAATAAGTGTAAATATTTTTTAATAACCCAAACTTAATCAACTAATGATGTTTTGTGGCTCATTTATGTGTTTGCAGACTTATAGCTGTCTGTACAGATATTGTACTATATGTTGCTGAATATAATATTTTAAGGTATAGGAAGGATCTAAGCAATATTTTAATTTTGAGAATGTATAACTATTAGAACCAAAGAACTGGCAGGAAATTATGTTTTTTACAAAATGATCATGTAAGCTGCTGAAGGGTGATACTTTGTTAGTAAGATTTACCAGGATATGTTGTGTTGAAAAAACAAAATTTCAAATTAGCATCTTGGACCTTCAGAACCAGTTCTGATGGTTAAGCCTCAATTCTGTGAATGAGTTCACAAAGTTAACCCAGTTTCATTTGGACACACCTCCCCCTGATTTTTGAGGCAAAATTTTAATAATATTTTGAGAAAAGAATGGAGGAAAATGCACAGTGAATGAAACTTCATCGAAACTTAACCTGGATTCACTTGTACTTCAACTATAAACTCATTATTTATAAGGGGTTACTCATGCATCATTTATTTCTGTGTGATAAATTATTGTGTCCCCAGAGAATAATCAGTGAATACGGAAAGGTTAAAGAAGTAACATTAATGCCTGCCTAGGACTATGTTGAATTATTAAAAAAAAAAAAAAAAAAAAAAAAAGTGGGAACCACAGGGAAGAAAGCTACTAAGCTGTATAACTTGATTAGGTAGAAAGAGCATTAAACGTGAAAATCCTAAACTCTTTAGCTTTGCTCTTCTGCATATAAATTAGAGATTAGGTAGGAGCAATATGAGCAGTCCCTTTGTAATACATAGGTCTAATTACAATAAATTTTGAAAAGTCTGAGTGTGTAATATGCACAAAGTAGATTAAGAGTGCACGGGAATTAGAAAATATCTAGGCTTCTTTAAAACTTCTGATGTGATAGATAAAGCTATTTCATTTTTTTTTCTTCTATGTGACACCTATTACTGTGCTTGGAGTTTGTTTTTTCTTGGTTTTGTAGCAAGTGTGTGAAGTTTAATTAGTAAGAACAAGCTGAAAATGGAAAGATAAAGGAATGAGAAAAGGACAAAGTCCAGACTAAATAAAATCCATGCAGTAATTTAAATTGAGTTCGTTACCTAAGTGGCCAAACAAAATTCAAAAAAACAATCTAACATCACTGGTTCTACAGCCAGTACTGACTGATCTCAAATTAACTGAGTACAAAATATAATTCCTTCTTCTCCCATTAAGAACTATACTTTCATCCTAAATACATATTATTCAGCTTTATCAAATATTATAATATCACTTTGTGATGTTCCACTGTAAAGAAAAGTGTGGAGTGGCGTTGTCCCTCCTCATAGCAGCATGGAAAGAAGAAAGCAACTTTTATCATCACAGTCCATTTGCTGGCTTCTCTTTGTACCCAAGCTCAGTAGACACTCATGGCTTTCTATACAATCATCACAGTTTAGAACTGAATAGGAGCTAGTGACTTCAAAGGCAGGGATGAGGTTCATGCTCTGAGTGTGTTAATGAGCAATCTGATGACCTTCTTCTTATTATCTGAAGTTCCACAATATAAACTATTGTACTGGGCTAAGTTAAAAGATTCAAGAGAAGTAATAACCTAACAAAAGTGAAACTCAACTTCAGCTTTATCTATAACACATTCCAGAGCAAATATGGAGCAGGTCTTGGCTTAATCTTCCATAGATATATGTAAGAAATGTTGAGCTGAATAAGATGAAGGAATATGAATTCAAGGGTACTCGTAATCTACTATTGTTACATTTATAATCAGGGGAACACTTGGGTATGTTAAATTTCAGTCTATAAAATTATAAAAAAATAATGGGCAATATTGCCACAGGGAAGACAAAACAGTGAAGACCCATGAAACATGCTTGGTCATCTGAAATTATTGTGGTTCTGAGTAATAAGTATGAAAAGAGTACAAACTCATTTTGCAAAACTGAATAATACTATTTGAGAAAATTAGTGATGTACAATATAGAGGACCTGATGTGATTAAAAAAAACAATACGCAGGGGACAGGTTCACATCCAGCAGCCATTTTAAGTGAAGTGCAAAAAGTATAAGAAATGTTTCATGAATGAAGAAGTCAGTAAAGAAGGCTGTAGTCTCTATACTATAAGGCCGAGTGATAAAAGAATTAAACAATTTCACATAGATATAAGAATGTATGTTATTCTCAGATGCATGTAAAATGGGTAAGCATGTGCTACAGATCATCAGTCTAAGTCAGGCTCCAGAAGACGGGACTTCTAACCCATTGCTATAGAATCTTGGCTCTTCATCTCAGCAGCTCAGGTTTGTAGCATGGGTGTTCTGAGTTCATTTACCAGTGTGGTCCAAGAGCTCTCACTTATTCACTGGAATATTTTTTGGGTGTTACAGAACTTAGTAACAGGTACAGTATGACTCAGGGCCATCTTTCTTAAACTAATACATAAAGACAACTGATACACAAATGCAGCATATTTCTATCTGTAATATATTTCATTAGCTCATTAGCTATCTATAAATCACTCAATATTTATGTACGGTGCTGTTTTGCTGTTAGGTAAAGCATTCTAACTGTGACATCCGGAACAAAACCCCAAAAGATAAGAAAAAAATGCTTAAGGAATCAAAAAAGAAAATCTATAAAGTAGTACCATGGTGAGGAGTCTGCTATCCTTTTGAACTGTACCATCACAAGCAAGCTGAACCTTGTATTATTTAGCAAGATAAGTCAATTTTTTTAATTTTTTTATTTTCCCTGCAAGTTATATGACAGAGTATTACTGTAACATTAAGATCAGTTGAGCAACTTGTAACTCTGAAAGTACTGATAAAAAGTTAACATCTGAATTTAATGCAAACAAAAGATCAAAGAGATCTGAAAAATTAGGCTATTTTTTTCATTGAGATACCAATATATTTCTTAGAAGTTCAAGGAGTAACTGATAACATGAAAAATGAGCAAATATTCATAATCAGAAGTTATACGTGATAATCCATGCAAGCATTTTTATCTCTTAATAAAAAAAAAACTTAGAAGGTGAAAAAGCCTTGAAATTATTCCAAGCACGCCTAATAATGATAACCGGAAAGTAGCTGATTTTGCCAAACTGTTAAAATGACAGTAAAGTCCTGTGTCAACAAATGATTAAACATTAGATCTAGCCAAGGACTTAAATTAGTACTTAGGACTTGGGTGAAACTGAGACAGAACAACGAGACTGAAAAATTCGTGTTCATTATCAGCCAACACTGGAGAAAACTGAACTCAGCAGTGACATGACTTCTAACCATGGGTGCCTAGTACCATTTGATGCCCTAGGAACTGTTGTATAGCGCCAGAAAGGCATGACCCACCATTCATAAGAAACTGGCACTGCTCCGGAGTGGTAGCTTGGTAACCGGGTAGGGCATCACAGAGTATCTCAAATAACACTGACACCAATGTCTAAACAGCGGGATAAAGCCCATATGGCCCAAACTGCAGATGTTTTAACAAGATTGGAGGTTATACCTACATCACTAAATGCAAGCACTGACAGGGCAGTTTGGTGTCTAAGCTCCCATTATAGCCAGTGGAAATCTAGGACACAATTCAGTAACCCACATAGAAGTATCTAATACCATTTAAGATGCCTTATGTTATTTCTCCTGCCATTCACTTGCTACTTCAAAAGCATCTTCTGAGGTCCCTTCTTATATGTGCAAGCCCTATGAAGCTGTCACAAAAACAGTGGGCCACATCTCATATAGCAGTAGGTACCTATGTATGGTCAACTAAATGGATACCTGAGGAATGCGGAGAGCTATTTGGCTGACCAAAGACAGATATCTTTCCAAGGGTGAGATAATAAGCTTCTCTGACACCAATGCCTGGACTTCTGGATGAAATCCCTGAATGTTGCTGATTTTAGCAGGAATGATCGAAATATAAGATTCAAACCCCCTGTATTTATGATTCAAAAATTACTCTTTTTTTTTTTTTTTTTAGTCATCACCTCAGGTGTCACTCACGTTTCAATCGTAGTGGTTTATTTAAAATTGAAACCTAAATATTTGTTTATAGAACTGGTTAAGTAGGAGGTGCTGTCTGCTCCTCTTGGTGCAGATGTGTCTCTGTGTTTTAATATGCACAGATGAATGTGCAAAACTTAAGAAAGATCATTACTGAGTCGTCAATGAACAGGAAACTCACACTGATGTAAAGAGATTCATATTTCAGGATTCTTTTTTTTTTGTTGGTCAGGGGTTTTTTTTAATCCATTGGCCACCTAAGGCAGCATAAAAATACTACTAGGAATAGCAGGCAGAACTGCAGCCTAGAATCAAGAAAAGGGTGAGCTTTGGGACTTCAATCTAAAACTTATTAGGCATAGGCCCCTTCTTAAAACAATGTTGAGAGTACTGACTGCAATTGGGTTCAAACCTTAAATTGACTTAATATGAGAAATAATAAACTACTGACATAAAAAAAATATAAAATGAAGTAATTAAATATTGCTGAATTTGATGTTATTTCTGACACTCATTTATAGAATCATAGAATCATAGAATAATTTGGGTTGGAAAGGGACCTCAAAGATCATCGGGTTCCAACCCCCCTGCCATGGGCAGGGACAACTCCCACTACACCAGGTTGCTCAAAGCCCCATCCAGCCTGGCCTTGAACACTTCCAGGAATGGGGCATCCATGACCTCCCTGGGCAACCTGTTCCAGTGCCTCACCACCATCATTGTAAAGAATTTCTTCCTAATATCTAATCTAAATGTCCCCTTTTCCAATTTAAAACCATTGTCCCTTGTCCTGTCGCTACACTTCCTCGTAAACAGTCCATCTCCAGCTCTTCTGGAGGCTCCCTTCAGATATTGATGGGCTGCTATGAGGTCTTCCCGGAGCCTTCTCTTCTCCAGGCTGAACAATCCCAGCTCTCTCAGCCTGTCCTCATAGGGGAAGTGCTCCATCCCTCTGATCATCTTTGTGGCCCTCCACTTGACCTGCTCGAAGAGGTCCATGTCCTTCCTGTGCTGAGGACTCCAAAACTGGACACAGTACTCCAGGTGGGGTCTCACAAGCACAGAGTAGAGGGGTAGAATCACCTCCTAAGACCTGCTGGCCACACTTCTCTTGATGCAGCCCAGGACACGGTTGGCTCTCTGGGCTGCCAGTGCACATTGTCAGCTCATGTTGAGCTTCTCATCCACAAGCACTCCCAAGTCCTTC
>JAOQGH010000001.1:167962517-167976822 GCA_025769975.1 Gallinago jamesoni
CCCAGAGAGGTGGTGGAGTCTCCTTCTCTGGAGACATTCAAAACCCACCTGGACAAGTTCCTGTGCAATGTGCTCTAAGTAGACCTGCTCTGGCAGGGAGGTTAGACTAGATGATCTCCAGAGTTCCCTTCCAACCCCATATGATTCTATGATTCTATGATAGAGGCAAAGGGGTTGGACTAGCTGATTTTCAGAGGTCCCTTCCAACTCAAATCATTCTATAGTTCTATGATTTATGCACATAAACCAGATTCTTAGGATTTGAATTACAGTAACTGAAGAGCTGGATGAGATCTGTTGCAGAGCATCCAAGACTACACTATTCTTTGCTAAAAGGAAAGAAAATATGAGTAAATGTCAATGTTTTCATGTAAGCCTGAACTGACAGCAAGATGGCAAAAGATGGACAACTGCTATAAGAGAAGAATCCAACATTGATCAATATCACCGGTTAGTCTTCAACTTGACAAGAGTGAAAACGTGAATAACAAATTCTCCTATGAAAAGGCCAATACTGATGAACACGCAGTAAAACTGTATTTTACTAAAACATTTTTAGAGATTTTTCCCACTTAAATACTTATTGACACTAACTGATATTTAAAATTAATTTGGAAAATAAAATTAGGAAATAAATATTTTAGTATTAACTAGAGAAACAGCATATAGTCAGCCTCATTGTGGAATAATGATTCAATTAATATCAAGACCATTCTTTAAGCAGTTACTAGACTATTAGAATCTCTTCCTTAACTATCAATCGCAGCACAGATACCCAATAATTAATATACATGTATCATATATAAAATATGTCTGACCACCCCTCCATTTAATATTTTTGAATAGAAAAGCAAGCTATCATTACAATAATTAAAAAAAAAAATAATCACAGGTATAAAATATGTCTTTAGAAGACCTATCTACTAGAAAGGACTTTCTGTAATTCTACTACTATAGTATAATGTTAACTTTCAATGAAGCGTTGCCACATGGTGTTTGACGGCAAAATGTCAAGGAGGGTCAAATATAAGAAAGTGAGCATTCCAACTGTTAACTTAAAATTAGTGTATCAAGTAAAATAAGTAAATATTATACAAAGACTGTTAAGGACTCTATTGAAAATAGGGAATAACCTCTTATAATATTATTTTTAATATAACTTTATATGTTTTTAAAATAGAATTATTTTTAAAAAGCAAGAGATGTATCCTGAGGAATCCAAGCTGGCTACTGAACACAACTTCTGAACACAAAGTAACCTAGACACTTTTTTTCTTCTAAATGTTGTCTGACAAGGAATTCAAGGAGAATGAATGGTTCAAACAAAATCTAGCAGAAAGCGCCAAGAGGCCCTATCCACCCCCCATGCCTTCCCTGACTCTGCCTGTGGCCCAGGACTCTGTGCCAGTTCCTCAGTGCCATCAGCCCCAGTGACACTACAGCATGGCTGGTCTCCAGCTCCCTACAGCCCTGCCCTGTCCTGCCTAGCCCTGGGTCCAGACAAGCTAGGTCCACTTGTGGGCCCATGTCCCTGCCTGGCCTCAGCTGATCCCCATCCACAGGGAGGTGCCCTGTACCTGAAGCTGGGGTTTCCTCTGGCTAACCTGCTACTGGCTGGGGGAGTGGGATGGGCCCTGGTTGGCAGGCCCTGCCCTGATGGACTCCATGGGGAGAGCCTTGATGATCCCAGTATCCCAGGCCACAGGGAGCCTCCAACTCTTGCAGTGTCCTGTCACTTCAGCAAAATACTTCAGGGATCACCCTCAAGTCTAGCAGTTCAGAAAATCTTTAGTTTCACTTTATTGCCTCCCACAAACTGTTATTTGATGAGGGTCACTGGCTTTGGGGTAGGCTTGGCAGTAATCTCCATTGCTTGGACAGTTTCAGTGCAACAGACTGTTGGCTTCCAGTATGCTAAACACCAGGTATGATCAAAAAAGACAGTTATGCTGCTATATTTAGCAAGATTTATACCAAACCTAATCCTCAGTAAAATTGTACACTACTTTGCTTAAGACTTGAGTGAAATGGAAAAAAAAAGAATACTTTTTGTAGTTAAATCTCATAAGAAGCAATTCTGAATAACGGAAAAGTTCAAACACTGTTTTGAAGAGCCAGAGGAAGAGCTACAGATGTTTTAAAATCCTTTGTTCCTGGATGTGGTGAACAAGGAAATGCCAAGAATTATTAATAGAACAGAGCAGGAAATTATTCTCATGCCCTAAAAAAAGTTTTCTAGGATTCATGATTTCCCATTATACAATGAAACTAAGTATCAATGTCTGAACTATTTTTGTGTGCATTTGTGAAAACAAAATAAAAAAGAGCCCTTGAAATTAGGATCATCTTCTGATGGTAGTCATCTATATTTTTTCTTTCAAAGAAATAAGTAGAGTTTATTCTTTTTACCTAGAGATTATAGGACCCACTTTTCATTTAACAGTTATTTGGTCAGAATACTCACTTGAAGGATGGAGACACAGATCCCATAAGAATAGATCATTTAATCAGTTACACACAGAAAATGTTCTGACTAGAGACAAAGATGGGACACATTAGATACTCACTACAGAGCACCAAACTGTTAAAACAGGAAGGTGATGAATTTGGAAGCAAATGTCTTGCGTCTTGAGTGTAAAACTAAATATCATCCAGCAGGGGAAGAGGAACTCAGGGAAGCAACATTCAGCTGGGCGCCAGTAAGAAAGAGGCAGAATATGTTAAGAAAATACATCATTGAAATAAACCTCAGCAAACCCAAGATTGATGGGAAGAAGGAAGACTGGCTTGACCATGACCATCATACTCTTGACAAATATCTCAGGGTGCTGATGACTTGCTGTAACTCTCACTTTGTCTCTTAAACAAAGCTGCTGACCTTTGGCATCAAAAGAACATTGGAAGGATGAGGTTAACACTAGATAAAAATGTATAGGTATTAGAAAGTTCTCCTGTATAATAATTTTTAAAGTATTATGCATGAGCCTTTTCTATATGAATTTGGACAATGAGTATGAGATTTAGTGCAACTAGTTTACTAATAGGAACAGATTGTTCTGCTTCAAATTGACTGTTAAAACATTAATTAGAATAATAAAAAATCATTGTCTTCATGTATAAAGTGTGTCCCTTTTTGACATAACAAGATTTTTGCTATGACATCAATTGGGTTTGAGGAGTGGTGGTTAACCATTAATCATAAATATAAATATTTTTATTTTTCTTATTCATATGACAGAGAATCCCAATGTCTGTGGTCGTGCTGAAATCTGACAGTGTTGGGCAATGTAGCACGATGTTAAAATGGTGGTGTCAAGCAACAGAAACCTTTGCTTTCTAAATATTTCTAGTCTTTCTACAACATTATGTCAAAAATAGACAGCAGTTGCTGTTTCCTCTCTTATTACTTTCTGCTTAATTCATATGTTATCACCACAGGCAGTATGTCCACCAGTTGTAGTTGTATTTCTGGTTATATGGCTTGACATCAATGTCAAAGAAACTTCACAATATTTTGCCTACAGGATGAATATTATTTTAGGTTGGCTAGATTGGTTGGAGTACAGTGTAGGAGGAAGAAAATGTACTGCAGATCTGGTCTTGTAGTCAAGCATCCAAAACCAACTTAAGAACTTTTCTTCTAAACACAAAATCTCATGAGGAGGTGGAGCAGCTTATGTCAAGCTCCTACTTCCTGATTGTGTTAGGAATACAGTACAGAAAAGTGAAAGAAATCCATGAGATTTTTTAAATTCTCTAGATCCAGCCTTTGCAAGTGCTGGAGAAGCTAAGGGAGGCATGCTGTTGGAAGTACTGGTCACAAATAGGAAAGAAGTGGTTGCAGATAGGAAGACAGAAACTTTGCTGTAACTGTGATAACAACAGAATTTGAGATCCCGAGGGAGATGAGGAAAACAAAAAGAAGAATACAAACCCTGGGCCTGGTGAATGCAGACTTGCTTGCTCAGGGAACCACTAGGACAGACCCTGTGGCATACTGCCCTGAAGGGGCCCAAGAGACTTGATGATCTTCCAGGACAACCTCATTAAATCAGTAGAACATTCTGTCCAATATGCGTAAAATTGAGTAGGCCTAGCAGGAAGACATTCTGACTGAGATAGATGCCAAAAAGGACCATATGGAAGATAGAAGTGGAGAAAGGATACCCAAGAGTAAAATATAGAAAATACCAGGTAATGCAGGGATAGAATTTAAAAGGACAAAGCTCAGCTGAAGATACGAGTAGTGTGAGATGTGAAGGGCAACAAGAAAGGTTTTTATAGATACATGGCAGCAAAAAAGAAGATCAAGGGACTTGTTGGGCAACCAAATGATGAAGAACATGGAAAATGTTGAGGTAATCAATGTCTTCTTTATCTCAGCCTTTACTGGTAAATTCTGCCAACAGGTCTTTCAGGCTTCCATGCCTGATGAGAGAATTCAGACAGAAGTCCTACTTACTATGGAAGAGGTTCAAGGTAGGGATCATTTTGATAAATATATACAGATAAATATATACAGTTATATATATACAAATATATACAGACATATACAGTTGAATTATACCAGGTGGGATGCATCTGAGGGTGGGGTAGGGGAGAGAATCAGAAGAGTAAAAGTGAGAAAACTTGTGGATTGGCATAAAGACAGTTTAACAAGTAAAGCAAAAGTTGTGCATCCAAGCAAAACAGCACAAGGAATTCACTCACTACTTTTCATTGGTAGGCAGGTGTTCAGCCATCTGCAGGAAAGCAGGGCTCCACTATGTGTAATCATTACTTGGGAAGACAATACAGCATAACTCTGAGCATCCCCTCCTTCCTTCTTCTTCACCCAGCTTTTTATTGCTGCACATGATATAATATGGTATGGAATATCTCTTTGGTCAGTTGGGCTCAGCTGTCCTGGCTGTGTCTCCCCCCAACTTCCTGTGCACACCTGGGCTACTCATTGACAGGTTGGTGTAAGAAGCAGAGAAGGCCTTGACTCTGTGTAAGCACTGCTCAGCTTTAAAGAAAACATCCCTGTATTATCAACACTGATTTTAGCACAAATCCAAAACATAGTCCCATACAAGCTATAATGGAAAAAAATTAACTCTATCCCAGTCAAAACCAACACATGGTATTACTATACAGTTTTATGCATGGTGTTTAGCAAGGGATTTAACAGAGCATCCTGTTTTTTCCTACCTTTCTTCAAGATAGGTAGTTTCCTCTAAAAGGAGATGCCTGCCATACCTTTCTGGTAGCACCACTAACGGCTTCATCAACCTGGCTAAGTCATACACATTGCTTTTGTTATGCTCTAAAACCCATCAATAAATGGCCGTCTCTATAGCTCAAGGGTCTCTGTTTTCTGCCTATGTATTTAGTTTCAGCCTCAGCTGTCATTCTGTGATTATTCATTTTACATCCTTCAGAGGAGATAACCTCTCAATAAAGTTTTCAGAGATGTAGTTTTCTGACAGTCTCAGGACGTTTTAATTGAGTATGGCACACATTCTTGCTATAGCGTTCTTGAGTTTATCAGGGATCATGGCAACTCATATTATGCATGCACTATAACATGGACCACAGCAGTTGTAAAAGAACAGATGAAAAATATTTTTCTATCTGCTTATTATTAACAACCATCTAATTACTGGTGTGCATTTAAATTTGATTCTTCTCATGTCTAACACTTCTGAGAAAGCTGGTTGATGTATTGAAAGCCACTGTCAAAATTTGAAGGTAGTAACAACCAGAACAATCTCTACTCTCTGTAAAAAAGACAAAAGTCATGCTAAGCTTCAAAAGGCAAGAAGTAGACTCACAGGGATTACAGAACTGGAAGCCACGTTCAGGTTTAATGTGATTGGAAACAAGCAGCATAGATTTACTACAGCCAAACTTGTCCTTGACCATCCTGTTTTTCTTCTGAGATGAAATTTCGGTCTCTGTGGATGAGGCAAGAGCAGTGGATGTCATTTGCTTTGACTTTAGCAAGGTCTTACATAATATCTTTGTAGCCAAATCGGTGAGATGTGGTTTGGATGGATAGTCTGTAGATAGGAAGGTGTAAAATTGGTTGGACCACCAGATTTTAAGTGTTAATATTCCAAAATCTGTCAGCCAGTTGTGAATGGTGTTCTTCATGGGTCAGTGCTAGAGCTGATAATATTTTATGTCCACATTAACAACCTGTGTGATGAGGCAAAACTGAATGGCACCTACTTACGGGCAACAGGCCTCATTATCCTTTGCCTCTCTATTCTCCTCCTTGTTTTTCCTCCTTATCTTTGCTTTTCCCCACCTTGATCCTTCCCTTACAGTCCTTAATAAGTTTTGCATAGACCCACAGTCCCCCTTCAAATAACCATACTACTCATGTTCCTATAGTTTCCCCCCTCTTATCAGTTACAAAGCCAGGTTGACCCTGCGGAAAGCTGTGCCTGGCGTTTCTTTACGGTCCATCAATTAGTAGCTGTAGAGTTGTGGTCTTCATTATTGTCTCGTTTACAACTTTGTGTGTCTGCGTGTTTAGTTTATCTCTTTTCCTGTTACTTTATAAAAGGTCCTTGACCTAATAACCTTAATGAACCAGATGCTCTCAAGTCCCACAAACTGGCCGCTCCCCCACTGGGGAACAGCTTTTCAGAAAAGATGTTTGGGGATCATAGTGAACAAGAAATTGAATATGAGTCAGCAGTACAACTTTGTGACATATTAGCCAACCATATACTGGGCTACATAAGTAGGAGCGTAACCTACAGTTCAAGTGTAAAGATTATTATTATTAAGACATTGACATGCTTGAGAGAGCCCAGGATAGTCACCAAGAACTTCAGGGGACACAGGCCTGCATGCAGGGGACATATGACATGCAGGGGACACTGAGAGAAATGGTTTTGTTCAGCCAGATGAAGACTAAAGAGGGACGTCTTCAAAGAGATGTGAAAACTAAAGAGGGATGCCTTTCGAGACTGCTGTCTTTGAGTACTTAATGGGAGGTCATAGAAAAGACAGACCTATCAGGGGTTCATAGTGAAAGGACAAGAAGCCAACATCATAAGTTGCAGCAAGAAAAAAATATTACTAAATATCAGAGAAAAAATCTCCACAGGTAGTATTTAAGCACTGAAACAGGTTCCTCAGAGAGTTAACTGAACAAGGCACTTAACAGTGTGATCTAACTTTGAAGTTAGCCATGCTTTGTGAAGGGGAATAAACTAGATGACCTCGAGGTGTCCTATCCAACCTAAATTATTCTATGATTCTAATTTAAAGGTCAATATTGTCCTGGAATAAATTATTTTAGAGACAGGAGAGGGACATTCAGTTTTATTTGTCAGATCTGAAATGTAAACTTTGAATCTGGGTGCAAAATAGTACTATGATTTAATTTATTTTTTGCAAGAGTTCTGGAGAATTTATATTAGCCTGTTACAATGTGTTTGCAAGGAATGCCCTGTGGATCAGTTAAACATGTTTCTTACCTTTCCTTGATTTAAGTCTGATTTCAAGTGACTGGATAATAATGACATTCCTCATCCAAGTATATATGAATCTATAAACTACCCTTAGAAACCCGAAGAAGTACACAAGCTGTCTAGCATGTCCTTTGCTGAATCCAAAATATGGAAGTACTTTTTCTGAGCTCTTATTTCAGCTGCCTGGCCCTGAGGGGAGAGACAGCTGGCATCACAGTGCTCAAAGGAGGTAGAAGTACTTTTCAATGACTGTTGGTGACCTTGGAGTCCTTCTGGCATGCAGTGATGGGGTAAAAGCTTCAACTGTAAGCTTTCAAAATCTGCTTCTGTGAAAATAAGGGTATCAGCCATAAATCAGACTTCCAAGTTATTTCTGTTTCTTGAACTTTGCCCTACCAAATGTATTTTGTTTTGAAGTACATTACTCAGATTTTTTTTCCAAATCAACATGCAGGAGGAGTACTCAGTATATGACTCTTGATCTGTAGGCAGCTTGTGGTCAATTCAAATGGAGCTTCCTTAGCTGGGCAGCATCACATGCTTTGAAACCGCGAAGCAGTGGCATAGAAGCTGGTACAGAATTTCTTCCCATCTAGGAAGTGGGTTAGCAGAAATCCACCAGAGTGAGAATATGGTTGAGGCTGGCCCTGGTTGGAATTTCAGGACTTAGCTACATCCTCAGCCCTTGTTCAAAGTGAAAACAAGTTGGAGCTCTTAAGGAGTCACTGTTTACTCCCACAGATAAAGCACTTTTAGACCTCCTCTTCCTCTTGGTTCTCCAAGGTATATGAAATGTACCTTCCAGAACTAAGTCATTTGAAGGTTTAAAAGATGTTTCAAAAAGCCAAGAAGGTTGGCCACCCATCATCAATGGATGTTACTGTGTCCAGTTCTGGGCTCCTCAGTTCAAGGACAGGGATCTACTGGAAAGAGTCCAGTGGAGCACTATGAAGGGAGTGGAGCACCTCTCTTATGAGGAAAGGATGAGAGACTTGGGCCTGTTTAACCTGCAGAAGAGAAGACTGAGAGGGGATCTTATCAATGCTTATAAGTATCAAAAGGATGGATGCCAAGAAGATGGGGTCAGGCTTTTCTCAGTGGTGCCCAGTGATAGGACAAGGGGCAACGGACACAAGCTGGAACACAGGAAGTTCTGTCTGAACATTTGGAAAACCTTCTTTAGTTTGAGGGTACCAGATCACTGGAATAGGCTGCTCAGAGAGGTTGTCTCCTTCTCTGGAGATATTCAAAACTTGCCTGGATGCATTCTTGTCTAGCCTGCTCTAAGTCAAGCTGCTCTGACAGGCGAGTTGGACTAGATGATCTCCAAAGGTCCCTTCCAATGCCTACAATTCTGTGATTCTGTGATCAGGAAGTTTACTATGGGAAACTGTGTCACAAAAATAATGATGGAACATTATGTAAAATTCCTCAATGAATACACAGACTTGAAAAGTAAGCGTGTCTCAATTTCCAGATTTTGGACAGTAGCACATAGTTGTTCTCTTCTTTCATGTTTTAATCTACCACTGAATCTCCTGTCTCTGCATTGAAGATTGCAGATTTTTAAGGGTATTGTTTGGGAAAGCTATACAAGGAAATATCCTCTTCTCATAGGGGAAATTCCTCACATTACAGATATTCTCTTTTAAAACTTATGTGAATAATTTTAGTCTTAAGCATATACAAAATCACCAGCTATAATTCTTTAGTTTTGGTATCTAGGAGCAAAGCTGGATCACCTAAGCACAATGAAAGAAATCAAAAAAATGTAAGAGTCAAATGAGGGTCTTAGTGGAGTGCGTAACTAGGGGGGGAAAAAGGTTTGCAATTATTACATTCCTGTAACGTTAAGCTGTAATACATATAGGACAGGTGTATGAAGGGGAACATGGTGACTAGATTAACTTAAAAATAGGAAATTATTTTTATCAAAGGATATCTAAATTACTCATTTCAATATCACATTGATTTCTAAGCAAATTTGAAAAAATGATAAAGAATAAATAGGAAGCCGAACCCAGATTAAAATTCAGTTTAAAGTCTCCTGACCCTCTGCAGTATACTCACTGCTGTTTTTTCACAACATACCTCTTCTAGCTGCCACAAGGACGTCAGCATTACAGTATGATCTATCAGTTTCAGCTGCAAAATCAAACTTCCCCAAGTGCTCTAACGCAACTCTGATTCCTTCTTCCATTATGTCTTTCCATTAAATCCTGTATTCATGGATATTATTCTAACAACAGTTCACATATCTGCAGCAATTTGTATAGACATAAACACAAGAACAGTTTACACAGTTAGTTAAAGCACATTTTCACAGTAAATAAATCACATGCTGTCCTTTACCCCATGGTAGGTATCTGGGAAGGTATAGAGAGTAAAAACTCAAGCAACATACCAAACTAAACCAAACCATCTCAGGAGACAGGATTTAAGGAGGTGTATTGATAATATTCACATATGTTAATACACAAAAAAAAAAATATCTAATTTTGAATCATATTGTTCTAGCCACAGCAATCTGTGGTTTTCTTTTCATTTATGATCAGCAATATAAAGGCCTGTTAATTTCTTATATTTAATTTCATTTCTTATATTTGTTTTACTGCAGTCTAGCATAGCTCATACTTGTTTACTTAGTGATAATTTCCAGCATAAACAGAAATAGTCAGAAGTTCGCTGTTAGCATGTCTTCAATTGTTATTTTATTTTAACATTTCTTTTGACTTAAAAACATCACATGGAATTCCAGGCTTGAGATGAAGGCCAGCACTTAATATTTTCACAATGAAAGTATCCCCAAACTAAAGCATGTCTGTGTATAATGTACAATTTTTTGGGGTATGGTTCTTTAGAATAGGCACTTATAGACATTAAAAAATTAATAATAAGTTCTTTCTTCAGTTGTGAAAATAAATACAAAGTACTTATGTATAATCTTGCCCTAGGTAATATAAGAAGGATAGATACAGAAGGATAGATACCTTTAGGAACCAAGGCACACTTCCTGTATACTCTTCTAGGACAGAAGTGAGAGAATTGGAACTAGAGATGGCAGTTTGTACTTGGAGATATTTTCGAAAACATAACGGAAGCAAGGATGATGAAGTGACTTACATAGCATAAATTTGTTTAAACAAATATGAGATTTAGAATTCCTTTAGGCTACTCATTAATAGAAAACTACCCAGAATGACACTGAATGTCAATTAAATTTATAGGCCATTAATAGAAAATCAATCTTTATAGTTTTAATCAAAACAGAAACAAGACACTAACCAAATTTTCTGTGGCAGGTGGAAAATGATCACTGAAGTACTAAAACCAATTCTCAACCCACATCACTGCAGTGTTCCCCGGATAACAGTGTCACAATAGGTATGCTTCATTTTTCCTATATCTTCAGGTATTGGGTTAATCCTGAAAATATGGTGTATCAATGGTCTGATCTATTCTAGAAATCCCACATCCTTTCTTTTAGTAAATCAGAATATGCCCTCTGGAATGTGTGTGTATACACACACACACACAGAGATACATATATATATACCTATATCTATATATATAATATGTCTCCTGCAGTATATTTATATATATATTTAAAATAATTATATTAATTTTTGGAGTCCCATATCTGACTTTCATTTCCTGAACATCTGTCCCAATGATTATATATACTGTGTTGTAATATAGAGATTAATTTCCTTCGTCTCTTCTTCCTTTTAATGTTTTGTCATAAATTTCTAAAAAATTAAGTACACTAGGTTAAAAATTATTTTGATGCATATTAGCAATATCCTTTTATCATATGGTAATTACTGCAAATACAATTTGCAATTGTACAAGGAATACTTCAACTGTGCTGTGTAAGTGCTTTACTTAGTCTCAATGAAAAAAAAAAAGTTATGTTGCTTTTTCTATCACCATAAAAATCTCTCACCTTAGTGTCCTTTTGTAAAAAAAACTCAACAAGTAAAAATGCTTTGAAGGCAGGTTTCCTAATCAGATTTTTATAAAGAGATATCCTTCATTGCTCAATTTAACAGGGCAGTAGAATGCCAACTGGTAATTGAAGCCCCGATGAAGAAAAATATAATATCAATCACACTTGTCATTAAAAAAGAAGCAAAAAGGTATACAAATGAATGCGGTTTTGTTTTGAGCCAAGGATTTTTTTTAAACAGAAATACTGATTTATGCAGCCATCAGGTTTGAATGCATGCAACACAACTTTCTCAGATTGAATTCCATTGATTTTCTATAACAATGTCAAGCATTCAATGCATCACAGCAGCCATGAGACTGAAATAAATAATCCCTTCAGAAAGAAAGTGATTCTTCTCTTCTTAAATACATAGGTGAACATCTTGTTCTCTTGCTCCCTTGCTCTGTTGTAGCTTAAGCTGTAAGATTTCAGAACTTCTTAATTCCCTGTCTTCATTTTCATTTAGAATAACATGCATTCTTTTTCTTATAACCTTCTTTATGCTCTTGCCTGTGGGACAAGTTGTTAGAACTGTATGCCATTCTGTTTATTAAATGTGAGACATGCAAAGAACAAAATAAATGCCAGAAAATTCAGCTTTGAATAGTTAGTAGTTATATGTGATATTGACAGAAGCCGAGTAGCACAAAAATAGCCTTGGAAGATGCTATTTCACATGTAAGATTCATTTTGAAAGGTGCAGCAGACTTGTAACACATACTGCATATATAAATTAATATTTCTAATGAGATCTGCAGTGCTTCTGATCACATTGTCAGTCATAATCACTTTTCTGATAATGTTAGTTCTGGTTATTTGAGCTTAATATTTATAGCCCAGGATAGTCATTTACAAACTTGAGTTTGACGGGTTTTGTACTCCACAATAAATTTATCACTTGCTTTGTTATTGATTTGCTAGTCATTTACTATTCTTTTTCATATATATGATTTAAAGTTGGTAAATAATTTAAATTGCACTAGGACATCCATTTTAGGCACTTTCAAATGTTATTCTGAAATGCTTACCATGAATATAACACCACACTGTTGCTTATAAGGAATGACATCATACATTTTTCAACTCTGTTTCCCTGTAAAAAGCTACTATGATCCCCAAAATATTTAACTGATATGCAACGTGGTTCATCTGAAATACGTAATGCATGTTTTTCAGGTAAAACTAACAAAAAAAAAGACAAAAATCCTACTCTTTTGCAAGAAGCAAGAAATACAATGTAGAAGATTGGATTATCTTCTCACCTTCTTATTTAAGAATAAGGGAATCATGGAATCAAGGAATTGTCAGAGTTGGAAGGGACCTCTAAAGATCATCTAGTCCAACTGCCCTGCTAAAGCAGGATTGCCTAGAGCACATTGCTCAGGACTGCATCCAGGCAGGTCTTGAAAATCTCCAGGGAAGGGGACTCCACGACCTTCCTGAGCAGCCTGTTCCAGTGCTCTGTCACCCTCACCATAAAGAAGTTTTTCCTTGTACTTGAATGGAACTTCCTATGTTCCAGCTTGAGCCCGTTCCCCCTCGTCCTTTTGCTGGAAACCACTGAAAAGACTCTGTGTCCATCATCCTTCAACCCACCCTTTAGATACTTATAAATAAGGTCTCCCCTCAGCCTTCTCTTCTCCAGGCTAGAGTCCCAACTCCTCGAGACTTTCCTCGTAAGGGAGGTGCTCCAATCCCTTAATCGTCTTCATTGCCCTACGCTGGACTCTCTCCAGTAGTTCCCTGTCCCTCTTGAACTGGGGAGCTCAGAACTGGACGTAGTATTCCAGTTGTGGCATCACCAGTGTAGAGAGGGAGAATGACCTCCCTCGACCTACGGGCCACACTCTTTCCTAAGCAGCCCAGGATTCCATTGGCCGTCTTGGCAACAAGGGCACATTGCTGGCTCATGGAAAGTATGCTATCTACCAGTACTCCCAGATCCTTTTCCTTGTAGTACTTTCCAGAAGATCCATCCCTAATCTGTATTGGTGCCTGGGGTTCTTCCTCCCCAGGTACAGGACCCTACATTTGTCCTTGTTGAATCTCATTAGATTCTTCTTTGCCCAGCTCTCTGGCCTGTTCAGGTTACACTGAATGGCAGCACAGCACTCTGGAGTGTCAGCCAGCCCTCCCAGTTTGGTATCATCAGCAAACTTGCTGAGGATATACTCTCTCCCCTCGCCCAGTTCATTTATGAATATGTTGAACAGGACTGGGCTGAGTATTGACCCCTGAGGAACACTACTGATCACAGGCCTCCAACTTGACCCCTCTCCATTAATTAGAACCCTCTGAGGCCTGTCACACAACCAGGACTCAATATATCTCACTGCCCCCTCATCTAGCCCACACTTCCTTAATTTTCTAATGAGGATGTTATTGGAGACAGTGTCAAAAGCCTTGCTGAAGTCAAGGTAGATGACATCTGCTGCTCTCCCTTCATCTAACCAACCAGCTACAACAGTATAGAAGGCTATCTGATTGGCCCAGCATGATTTACCCTTGGTAAATCCGTGTTGACCAATACCGATAACTTCTTGATCTTCAATGTGTTTGGTGATGATGTCCACCACGAGCCGCTCCATTATTTTCCCCAGGACAGAGGTGAGACTAATTGGCCTGTAGTTCCCTGGGTCCTCCTTTTTGCCCTTTTCGTAGACTGGTGTGATATTTGCCTTCCTCCAGTCCTCAGGCACTTCTCCTGTTCTCCAAGATATCTCAAATATGGTAGAGAGTGGCTTAGCAATAACATCCGTCAGTTCTCTCAGCACTCGTGGGTGCATCCCATCAGGGCCCATGGACTTATGGATGTCTAGTTTGGCCAAGTGGTCTCTAACCC
>JAOQGH010000001.1:167976922-168013181 GCA_025769975.1 Gallinago jamesoni
TTGTTGCCAAGTTAAGTTCTCCTTGGACTTTTGCCTTTCTAATTTTTCCACAGCATACCTTTGCTACACCTTGATATCGTTCGACCCCATTTGCCAGAGACATAGACCTTCCTTTTCTCCCTGAGGTCCAGCCAAAACTCTCTGTTTAGCCAGGTTGGCCTTCTTCACTGTTGGTTCATTTTACGGGATCTGGGGAAGGCTTTATCCTGTGCTTTTGAGAGTTCCTCCTTGAAGTACGACCAGACTTCCTGGACACCTTTGCCCTTCAGGGCTGTCTCCCAAGGGACACTCTCAACCATTCTCCTAAACAGGCCAAAGTCTGCCTTAGGGAAGTCCGAGGTGGTCGTTCTGCTGGCTCTCTGTCTTGTTTCTGCAAGAATTGAAAACTCTATGATTTTGTGATCACTCTGCCCAAGACGACCTTCAACCTTTACATCTCCCACAAGACCTTCTCTGTTAACAAGCAACAGGTCTAGTATGGTGCTTCCCTGGTTGGCTTGCTCACCAGCTGTGTTAGAAAGTTGTCTTCCACACACTCTAGGAACCTCCAGGACTGTTCCCTCTCTGCTGTGTTGCATTTCCAGAAGATATCTGGGAAGTTGAATTCCTACACGAGAACAAGGGTGAGTGATTGTGGGAGTTCTGCCAGTTGCTGATAGAATATTTCATCAGCTACTACATCCTGGTTTGGGGGTCTGTAATATATTCCCACCATGATATCTGCCATGCTGTCCTTCTCCTTGATTCTAACCCATAAACACTCTACCTTGTCATTTCCATTATTAAGTTCTATGCATTCAAATGTGTTTCTGACATAGAAGGCCACCCCACTACCTCTCCTTCCTTGTCTATCCCTTCTGAAGAGTTGGTAGCCATCGATAACAGCACTCCAGTTGTGTAGGTCTTCTCACCACGTTTCTGTGATGGCAACAATATCGTAGTTTTCCTGCTGTAAAATGGAACAAAGCATAGCTCCTCCTGTTTGTTGCCCATGCTGTGTGCATTTGTGAAGAAGCAGTTATGCTGGGCTAATTTTCCTGCCACTTTTATGGGGGGGTGAGCCCCAATACCTTCCTGATCATCCTTAGATCCTTCTGTGGTTGCTGACTTATCACTATCCCTGATGTTATCACTACTACCCACTACGTGGGTTACCATCCCCCATTTCTGAGACAACAGGCCGCAAGACCTTACTATTGCTTTTACCAACCAGCACTGGTAATCTGCTCCCAGGCTCCTCTTTAGTAATCCTAGTCCCATCCCCATCCCCCTTCTAACCTAGTTTAAAGCCCTTTCAATGAGCCCTGCTAGCTCTTGCCCCAATATTATTCCCCTTTGCACAATGCATGCCCCTCCTGTTCCCAGCAGGTCTGATGTCCTGTAGATCATCACATGATCAAAGAAACCAAAGTCCTGCCAGTTACACCAGCCTTGGAGCCAGGAGTTAATCTGTTGTCTCTTCCTGTTTGTCCCCACATCAATGTCTGCAAGTGGTGGGATGGAGGAAAACACAACTTGTGCTCCTGATCCTTTAACCAGCCATCCAAGAGTCATAAAGTCTGTCTTTATTGCTCTTGAACTACTGGTGGCCACCTCATCGCTGCCTACTTGAAATACTAGTAACAGATAGTAATCCGAGGGCTGGACTAGGATAGGCAGATTTTTCTGTATATCTTTAATCCTAGCCCCAGGGAGGCAGCTGACTTCTCTGTGGGATGGATCCAGTCTGCAAATGGGGCCTTCTCTTCCCTGCAGAAGGGAGTCACCCACTACAATTACCTTCCTTTTTTCCTTTGTAGAGGAAGTACTAAGGCATGGGGGTGGATGGTTAGCTCTGGGCAACTCACTGCATGGATTTTCATCAACATCCTCATTTACCTGGTTCTCCATTTTCAAAGCCCTATACCTATTTTGCAAGTGTAACTGGGAAGGAGAGGGGGGCCAGGAAGGGTTTTGTTTGCCCCTCCAAAGAATCGGTTCTATTCATTTTTGCTTTGAGTAAGTGATTCCCTGAATATTAAGGAATTCCAATGTCTATTCAGCAGTTTCCACAACTGAAAATTGACCTTTTATTTTAATTGGCAATAGCAGGTCAATGCTAATACTCATTTGTAATCATAATGGGTCAATATTTGTACCTAATATTGAATTTGAACAAGCATGGGATGACTTTTTCCTCAGGTTCTGAACTCTTGTGCCATCTTAAGAGCCATATATTAAGAGCCTTATTTCTTAAGACCTGTACTTCTAACAAGAAAGCCCTATTTGAAAGGGATGACCAGGGAAAATGTAGAGTAAGAGAGATTGCTAACTTATTAACACTATGTATTTCAGGCATCTTGATTCTGAAATTTCAGTTAGCAAAATGTCCCTCTTTTTCTTACTCACAGGAAAGAATGTCAGACATCTTCAGTGGGATATTTGAGCAGAGACATGGGTTGGGTGTTTTGATTCATCTTCTACATTTGTCTCCATTGATTATTAAGGAAGCCAATGGCAACTATGTTCCTTGATGTCTGACGTTTGACAATTTGAACACTGTCCTTTTACCATCTTCCTCTGACTTTTAGGGTGGTTTTAGAGTAGGAAAGAAAGATGTTTATTATGCTGCAATATCTATTACAACTTAAAAAAGCATGTGAATGACCATCAGTTTCACTGTACATACAAATTGGCTCTGCAGTAATTCGGAATAATGGAACGGGAATGTAATATAGCACTATGCATGGTGAACAGAAATTAGTATAGCTTTGGATGTAGCAATTCTCTCTGAGAGCCTATTCTTTTTCCCAGAAATTTTATGAAAGCTTATTTTCATAATTATGTAATACCTAACTGGGCTTTGAAATCTTTTACTTGTGTATTATGTTTCTCTGTCCTCAGTGGAAGAAAAGATAAGTCTTCATCAGCACAATTGTTCCTAATGATTCAAACAGAGCACTTTAGGTATAATTGAACAGATACGTAAGTTCAAAATGACTAAGAGTATTCAGGAGGGGAATAAGGTGATGGAAATTTATGTTTATTACTTCATTATTGAAATGGAATTTTTTCATAAAAAAAAAAGAGGTCTGGATATCTTTCAGATGTTTAAATTTAAGTGAGCTTCTTGCTGTAGGCATCTTATTTAGTCAATAGTAAGAGATAAGCATCTTTAGGTGACATAAATCACAGATAGACAGAGTAGAGTATTACAGAATAGCTGAGGTTGTAAGGGAATGCTTAAGATCATCCAGTGAAGCCTCCTGTTCAAACACAGTCAGATAGAGGAAGGTACTCACAGCCTGGTCCAGTGGTCTTTTCAGTATTGTGACTGACTAAACCCTTAGGGCCAGAGTGTGCCTCACTAAATAAACCCCTACTATAGAAGAAAGTTCAGTGGAAATGGACAAGGGTGACTTGCCCACGAACCTCAGAGATTAATGCAAAGAAGATGACTGTATCTCAACACAAAGGGCACTAGAGAGTAGCATTTGTTTTAGGGAAACAGCTATCAACATTTGACTGGATCACTTGATAGTGGAAATGTCTCCCCGAGTTAACCAGATGAGAATGGAAAGATAAAATACACCTGTCCTATAGCATAGGTGGAGAGTTGGAGTTGTTCAGCCTAGAGAAGAGAATGCTCCAGGGCCTTTCAGTACTTGAAGAGGGTTGTCACATTAAAAGGAGTGTAGTTTTGATATTTGTCTGTCAGTCGCAGGACGTTCACTGATTTGTCTGATTTGTCTGTCCCAGCAATGGACATCCACTGAGTCAGACTGACAAAAATCAAAAATTAGTTATTTATTGAGAGCGACAGATTTGAGATTGCTGTTGATAAATTCACAAACTGCAATAGTGCTACTAATTAAGGTTAAAATTGCTAGCAAAATTAATAATGATACTACAACCCAGAAGTAACATTCACCAAAGGGTAAAAGATGCTGTGCAGACCAAGTGAGGCATCCCTGTCTGGGGTGCAGGAAGAGAATGCAGCTTGTCAACTGGTCGGTCAAGTATCAAGGTTCTTCTCTCCCAATTTAATACCTATTTTCTCTGTCTTTTTTTCTCCCAAATTACAAGGTCTCCCTCCCCTAGGTGACTTGTAGTATGATGTGGGTGGAGAGATGAATGCTGTAGTTATATGTGTTTAGCATGATCTTATTAGTCTTCATTAGCACATACAAGGTTGTCAACTTTCATATGTATATCACAGGTAATGAGGCAAAGGTCAGTCATCAGGCATGGTAGTCTTTTGAAGAAACAAAGAACTACACAAGATCCTGTTATCTTGATTTTATTGTCTTTGCTGACTGAAAAGCAGTGCAGTCCTGTCTATACAAGGCTCTCCCCTTATCTCCATCCCTCCCTCTTTGCTCAGGAGAGCAAAGGCCAAAATCATATGCATCAGGATAAAGGCAGTTTGTTAGGTGAAGAAAAGCTGCACATGCAAATGAAGCAAAATAAAAAATTCATTCACTACTTATCAGCAGGCAGATATCTAGCTACTTTCTGGGAAGTAGGCCTTCAGCACGCTTGGGAAGACAAATGCCATAACCACAAATATCCCTCCTTCCTTCTCTTTTCCTTAAGCTTTTATTGCTGAGCACTATGGAATGGAATATCCCTTTGCTCAATTTGGGTCAAGCTCTCCTGGTTTTATATTCCTCCCAGGCTCTACTCACTCCTGGGCCAGAGGAGAAACAGGGAAAGCTTTGATGGAGTGCAAGTACTGATCAGCAATATCTAAAACATTGGTGTGTTACCAACACTGTTCTAGCCACAGATTCAAAACACAGCACTGTACAAGCTGCTATGAAGAAAGTTAACTCCATCCCATCCCATCTTGTTGGCCCTTTGCTGGTCTTTGCCTAGTATTTCCATACCTTTCTTGTACCGGGAAGCCAGAACAGGACCCAGGGCTCCAAGTAGAGAGCCGCATCAGGGCTGAGTAGAGAGAAAGGATCACCTCTCTCAGCCTGCTGGAAACGCTCTTTCTAATGCAGCTCAGGATGCTGCTGGCTTTCTTGTCCATGAGGGCACGTTGCTGGCTCAGGTGCTTGTCCTCCAGAACCCCTAGGTCCTTCTACACAAAGCTTCTTTCCAACTGGTCTGCCCCCTGCATGAACTGGTGCATGGACTTATTTTGGCCCAGGTGCAATTTCATGCACAGTCTCATGAATTTCATGAGTTTCCTGTCTGCTTGGTTCTCCAGTTTGTAGAGGTCCCCCTGAATGGGAGCACAGCCATCTGATATATTAGCCACTCCTCTCAATTTTGTATCATCTCCAAACTTGCTGACAGTGCACTCTATCCCTTCATCTATGTCATTAATGAAGATGTTGAATAACATTGGCTGTAGTAGTGGTCTCTAGGATCAATAAATGAGAAACAACACAAATGAAACATCCTCTGAATGCTCTTTTAGTCTACATTGTTTATTTGGAAACTAGGATAGCTAGCTCAAAACTAGAGGCATAACATTTTAATGCCAGTGTTATAGCACAGGAAATATTTTCCAGGTCATGAACATAGCATGGCTACACCCTGATGTAATATTGATCTAGCTTGACTAAAACAGCAGAAGAGGCAGTATACCAAATAAAAATATTAGAAGTGATGGAATATGTAACATAAACTATTGTTTTACCTTATAAAATCTGTTTTGTCTAGCAACTTACCCACTTTAAGACACATGAGTGCATCAAGAAGCTCTACACCCTCTTCTGCCTCTGCTAGGAATTTAGTTTTCTATGTTCAAGGTAAGCTCTGATAGGGTACAGCTGTGTAAGCCTGGATCAGAATTCTGTCAAAACAGCTAATTCATGAAGAAAGACCCATGAGAAGATTTGTCTGGAATCTTTAACCATCATCTTGGAAGCTGCATTTAAACTCAGGCTTTTGCTCATGGTCTTGCCTGGGCTACGCTGCAGGTATTCTGTGCTTGTCTTGTGCCTTGTTAAGCTTGATCTTGCCTTGCTAACTTGACATCTTGCATTCTTCACTATGGCTTTTTCTGGTTACAACCAGAATGTTGGCTTAACCTGCTTTCTGGCACTAGACCTGTTTTTCTTTTTCAGGTGCCCTGCCTGCTTTTTTTTTTTCAGTGCCTTGCCTGCTTTGCTGTCACTCTCAGCTCCTCGCTTGTATTGCCTTGTGAAGTAAACCACTTCTGCTGTTCCCATACACACATACCATCACCTCTTTCACATTGAGGTATCCTCTTGTGCCTGTCAGATTGATGTGAGGCTGCTTTGGCTCTGTGTCTCCAGGATCAGCCAGTAGTGAGTCTGAACACATATTCGGGATTCACAAACAAATACAGCTGGTCACACAGATCAAAATAGCAGTCATATAAACATGAACAGCACATCTGCTTCTGTTTCACCTTTTTATCTGATAAGGATTAAAGTCTATTTATAGAATTTGCACAAGCACAATGTGGTTGTCTCCAGTAGCCTGGCCACAGATCCTGGTCTCCTCCCTTTACTTGAACCCAGATCTACGTTCTGTCTCTGTATGTGCAGTCATTTATGCCCCTTACTCTATTTGCTGGCTAGCCCAGCTTGAAATTCATTAGTGGCTCATGCAACCATAAGATACACAACTGTAAGAATTTTTTTTTTTTTTTTTAAAATGCAACGTTTTTGCCAAATTCTTGAGAAATTAAGTTGACATGTCATATATGACAACAATCAGAAATCAGTTACAGTTAATGTACCTGAAAGGAAAATACCCTTGATAAATATTTCTGTCTAAAAAACACCACTGATGACATGACTGCTGATGCTGTCTTTGTTGTTAAATGACAAAGCCATTAACCCAAATGATATGATATGTTGTAAGCAATCATTTCAAATAGGTGATTGACCAAAGCCCATTACACAGACCTGAATGCGATCACGCACAATCACTTCCATAAAAACAGATGGGGTTTTAGAGAGGAGGTAGATGGCTGAAAAAAAATGTCAGAGAGAAATGTAAAAACTTAAGGCAAGATCAAACAAAATATTATCTTTCAAAACACAGATACAAGATATTGTAATACCTTGTCAGCATTATGCAACTAAGTTCCTATCAGTATAATGTTTAACAAGTATGACTCTTTTGCAACCAATTTCCCATAATTTGATTTTAAAACCAAATGATTTTTTATCAATAATATCTACAAATATTTTCAAGAATTCAATGTCTTTCTGTAATTAATTTTCCTGAAATATTTGTTCATACAAGTTGTCAAGTTTCAGAAAATGCCAGCATTCCAATACAACGACTACATAACAATTATATTAGTTCAAGACATAATTCTCTCTCTCAAAAAAAAATTATTAAAAAAATACTATAGCTGAGTAACCAAGAGATGCTGGTAAATATTGATAGTGTAAATATTTGCTATAAATTTTATTGTTCTGGAGTATCCTTTCTTCTGTATTGTCATGTGATTTACACTGATGTGAGAAAAAACAGCCCACCAAACAGGCATAGTTTCTTTGATATGCTGCATGAGTTGTAAAGTTTCATTTAAGCTTTTTTTGATTGTAACAATAATGACTTTATCATGTAGATTGTATACTTTTGTTTCCAATATTATTAATGTATATCAAACAAGTTAGGAAGAAAGGTCCACATAGAACCTAAGTTTGAAACCATAGGCAGCACATTTTTTTTTTTAATTGTTATTTTCTGTAAAAAAAAGAATACTTTGAATGGAAAAGAGTAATTAATAAATTCTCCCTATTAGTAAAACTGAAAGCTTGGACAACATTACTATCACTTCTCTTGTGATGGCATTTGCTGAATTTTCTCACCGTCATAGAAGACTTGAAAAATAAAGTGAAAACACTTCTGTTTTCCTTTTCAGTGCAAGATAGACATTGCCAATATTATTGAGTTTTAGGGCAAAATCTAGGGTTGGTGCTATCTTATGGTAAGTGTATATGGGAGGTAGAGAGAGTGTGAAGGTGAACCTGCTGGATACTATGCATATCTTTTTTCAACCTGGCATATAAACTGAGTTTATACATAAACTATTTTTTTCTTATTTCTTTTTGTTAGCTTTTCATATTGTTTCCGTATATTTCTGTAACTTATTAAAGGTAAGTACAATAATGTTTTGCTAGCTAAAACTTACTACTATTACTTCTCTCATGCCTCAGAGAGAAGATGCCTTCTCTCATTGCCGCAGAGAACAACTGTATGGAAAAGAGGATTTGAAAGAAACTTCTTTGCCTGAAAAGACATGCTTTATATTAAAACAACTGATTTAGGTGGGAGAAAAATCTGAAGATCTTCATAGTCCTGTAGGATGACATAGGTCTGAAAGACACAAAATGTGCATCTATAAAATATTCTAATCAGTAAATGTCATATAACTTTTTTTTTATACCCTCTTTATTATAAAATAGTTAAGTATTTCATTTGAATGTTTATTTCATTTCTATATTTAGGGACATATATAAGAATAAAGACACTAACTCTGGACTTCTACATGTTAAATGGGAGAAAGCTCTTGAATCTGACAAGGTCTGATGTCAATGAACTTTTGGTCTAGTGGAAATGGAACAACAGAAGCTATGTGCTGGCAAAACAGAATAATAATCTCACCCCTGAAAAACGATAATAAAAAGGTGGTAGAGCCAGAAGGAGAGGAAGAGAGGTAGGAGCAGTAGGGGTCTTGGACGCTCTGCGTCTTGCTTGAGATCACTGATCCTACCAGAATCTGAAAGCACTTTGCAGGCTACAGGTTCCAAAGCTGCCTTAGCTAGATACTAATATCAGAGCAAGGTAACTCCATATGAAACACATGGCAACTCTCTTTTCCCTGGTTTCCATACAAAGAAAACACCACCTGCATATCCTGGATAGCAGGTGCTATAATCTGTACTAGATGTCAAGCTGCAAAGCAGAACACTGTAGCGAATTACACAAGCATGAAAAAGAAAGTCTAGACAGAGCCTGAAGGACCTTTTGCCTTTGGCATGAGTCACAGTTGCTCCTCTTCAGTTTTTATTCAGAGCTTGTGAAGTATGGGAACAGAAGCCATGAACAGCTTTCTCATTTTCTCCAATTTAAGCAAGAAATCTAACAAAGGTTAGGGTGAATAACTTAGACATAAATATTTGTACTACATGTAATCCTTTGAGAGCCACAGAAGTTGGGCTGTAATTGTAGCCCAATATCATGGATAATAGCTATTCAGACTTTTTTTTTTTAACCATGAAAACTGACATTAAAATAAACTAGATACTTCCTCAGACAGAATTATTGAAATATCATTTTTAAAAGTTTTGTGTTATTTTTTTCCTAATATATTTTCCTCTGTGTTATCACCTGCATAATCTTTGTGTTTGCCTGAGTGTTGTACAGTCTATGTATGCTGGTGTCTATTCAGTACACATATGCTGATTGTCCAGTTCTGTCTGCCAGCTTTTCAAATGAGATATTAGAATTTTTGTTTTTGTCCTCTACATGGTCAATGTTTTTTCTGAAACTCATTTTTGACATCTTAACATTTCTCTCATGTTTGGCAGAAATCAGGTGAAAAGTTATAGAGGTAGATGGATTAAGACAGACAAAAAAATATAATTCTTAAGTTTTCGTTCTCCAGGAGACCGGGCTGAAAGCAGAAAATTTGAGAGAGCTCATCATTCTCTGCCTATTTAAAATCTTGAAAGATTATACATGTAAGAGATAGCAGAGAGCTATTAGGTCTGTTTATTTCCCTTCCATAATTTCTATATCAAAAGTAATTCCTCAGGAGGACAGAGGTCATAGGAAATCCTGCAGATTTTAGAAATAGTACTGGTCCTGGCTGTCTAGATGCTTAGATGAGTAAGTAGTAGGTATATTTTGTCCTGGAAATTTTTTCTATCTTCCTTTCAGTAAAAAAAAAAAAAACATAAAAAATCCAGTGTGTACCTTTTGATGATGAGAGTATTTTATTTCTGATTGCAGAAAAGCCATTTTTCTCAAAGTCTTCTCTCCATACGTTGAGATAACCACATACAGCCCTTCTTTATGTGACCATATTCTTTAGAATCCCTCTTAATAAACCTTTGGGCTGACAATCAGGAATAGAAGCAAGAAACATAGAGGACATATTGGGAAGCCTTAGCATATGAGGTGGGTAGAGTAATAGAAAGGAAATGACTGAAAACTGAAGCAATGCAAGCAGATGAGATTTAAGATGAAAACATTCAGAGCTTGAGATCCTGAGAGCCACCAAAAAAAAGCCATTTCTGTCTGGCTTCACCTCTTCTTCACACACAGATCCCTTTTGCCACAAGGAGATAGCTAATGACACTATATAATGGTTCACATTATATAAGGAGTAATGACAAGATTACGGAGTTTGCATGGTTCAGATGGGGTCAGAGTGAATGCTAGGATTTCCAAATGGATGTCTAAGACTGGCACTCTGCCCAAGATACCCAGTGCAATTTACAGTGCAATATGGAGGCATGGAATGTTATCAGAGAATGCCATATGTGTCCAAACCATGAATAGAAACAAAACACTTCCAGCTAGGGCATCCTCATTGGAATGATCGTCAGTAGCATCTGACAGTTCAGTTTTGTTACAGATACAACCTGTGGAGTCTACTTCTTTCATCCCTGAAAATGTAACAAAAGAATAAAATCTTTCCTTCATTATTTCTTACTTCTTCACATCCAGACATTCTTCAAACAGACTGAAGGAAAATATAAATCAGCCCGTGTCTTGAGCAGATCAGGTTTTCCCACTGTTTCTATGTTTTGCCAAAACGACTATGATCCAATAACCAAGAATGATGATACTAGCACCTAGAACTCATTTTTCAGGTTCTAAGGAACCAGATGTAGTCCAAAAAATAATAGAGATCCAAAAATAACACAAAAATGCCATCCAATTAGTGATTTAGCTAGTTAACTATGCCAATATCATGCTACAAATCACTAGTTTTCTATCATAGAAAGATAAATAAAGGAAAAATAGCCTTTAAACCATACAACTTGTAGGAAGAAAAAGAAAAAAAAAGGTCATGTTTTTCATGTTTATACATGCTCTTCTTTCAGAAATACCTGATTGTTCATAGTCTGCAATTAGGAATACTGAGAGCAATCAGAAAATTACCAAATACAAACTTTGATCTCTTTCTTTGTATTTCTACCTTTAATACATTCATTAGATATGGTAGCATTTACATCAGTTGTAGTATCCTGAAAATTGAAAGAAGTTTGTGTAAAACTAAATAAGAAATGTGAATCTATACGTTTAACAAATCTAATTCCTTTCTTAGAAGAAACAGCTTTAGAAATCACTTATGGCATTTATTTTTGATAGCTGATGAACATTTTTCAGACAAAACTTTAAGGAACTGCTGAATTATTCCAGGAGAATGTAGACGATCTGTCCTTGACTTAGGTATTGAAAAAATTGCTTTTAAAAATACGTACAAATTTATACAATGACGGTCAGCTATAGACATGAAACTGTCTCATGGAAGAGTACAAGCACTTTCAAAATCTGAGACTGTTTCATATTAAAGACCCAGAAATGGCTCCCTAAAAAGGTTAGTGTCTCTAATGCAATGTGGTCAAGATAAAGAGTGACATGCTTTTAGGCCTTTATTTAAAGGCATACTTTTATCCTAGAAGATCATTGAATAAAAAGAAAAACAATTCAAGTGTAGGAGACAAGCAGTCTCAGCTTCCCAGAGTGATATAATCATTGGGCTACACAATTAGGGTCCCCTTTTGTTTCCTATTTCTATGAAACTACATTGTTCCAATACTAGAAGATGAAGTAATTTGAAATTCCTAAATTTCTATAGTTATAAATTAGGCATTATTCTTGAATGAACACCATCATAATCACTGGAACTTCTTTTCTTGATTCTGTCTACAAGGAGGAACAAAACCAGACATTTACAGAGCAAAATTTTTGGCATCTACCTTAGGTGAGGTAAATAGCACCCAAAAATAAACATTACTTTCCACTAACTATAAATACTCTGGGGTAGTGGAGAAGAAAATCATTAGGGTTTCAAGTTCCCACCAAGATATTGAATGTAAAATGTTAAAATACTTCATTTAATTCAAGCAGAAAGTAGACTTTAATATATTTCCTGTCATCAAGTCAATGGAAAATACTGTCCATGCTATAAAGTCCTCTGCACTCAGTAGTAATGTTCTACGAATTATGGGTCCACTGCAAAGAAGAGAATTAGAGGAATGCCAGATTTGTTGTTCTTAATGAGGCTCAATGATGAAGTAAGGGCCACTTGTTCAGCAGCATCCAAGACTTCTGTGACTCTCAGTATGTCCAGAAGGACAACTATAGATAATGATGGAATCCTGGACTGACTGCAATTGTATAGGGTGAGATATTTTGAATAATGCAGATAGATGACCAGGTACCTTTGCCAATACAGGTTTTCACTGAGTATCATACTCCATCCTTCAATCTACTGAGTTAATTTAAATTACTCAAAGTTTCATGTTTCCTTATTCATAAAAATAATCAACACCAGGTATCATAAATCAGTTGCCAGCAGGCAGAGACACTCCTGTAACACTATTTTTTTCCAGAACAGAGTAATGATGACTGCTATCTAGCCAAAAAAAAAAAAAAAAAAAAAAAAAAAAGGAAGGGATAAAGTGAAGTTAGAAATTACTTCTTTACTTTCATAAAAGTGTGTATATATATGCAATGCTTATGCAAGTGAGACATCAGCCTGGCTTTGAAAGCTCAGTTCTTCACAAATGGAATTATGTGCCCTGTCCTCTTTTTAATTTTTACTCTGCTCATACTCTGACCCTAAAATTAAGCTAGGATTATGACTGGTATCTCTTGACAAATTCGTTCACAATTCTTCAGACATTTTTGCTGATTCAACACCACTTAAAATTGGCATATATCCAGACCTCTTCAAAAACTGAAGTTATGCAGAGCTTGTGAAATGTCTTTATTTTGTTCAAAGACAGGGATCTGGGTATTAGAGCAAACAATTTCTTTTAAAAACTAAGTCACAATTTGAACAAAAACGATGAGCTCAGATCCTTCACTACCATAGATCTAGAGTAATTCCACAGATTTAATGGCAATTTAAGCTACATATACACCAGGGCAAAAACATCACCTGGCAAATAAAAGATAGAAGGTCCTGATTCTGATTACATATGTATATATCATGAAGTTCAACAAAGCCAAGTGCAAGGTCCTGGACCTGGGACATGGCAATCCCAGGCACAAATACAGGTTGAGTGGAGAATGACTGGAAAGCAGCCCTGAAGAGAAAGACATGGGAGTGCTTGTGGATGAGACCTGGCATGAGCTGGCAGTGCACACTGGCAGTCCAGAAAGCCAACTGCATCCTGGCCTGCATCAAGAGAAGTGTGGCCAGCAGGTCACAGGGAGGTGATTCTACCCCTCTACTCTACTCTTGTGAGACCCCACCTGGAGTACTGTGTCCAGCTTTGGAGTCCTCAACACAGGAAGGACACGGATCTATGGGAACAGGTCCAGCGGAGGGCCGTGAGGATGATCAGAGGGATAGAGCACCTCTCCTATGAAGACAGGCTGAGAGAGTTGGGGTTGCTCAGCCTGGACAAGGCTCAGGGGAGACCTTATAGCAGCCTTCCAGTATCTGAAGGGAGCCTACAGGAGAGATGGGGAGGGACTCTTTGTCAGGAATTGTAGTGATAGGATGAGGGGTAATGGTTTTGAATTGAAAGAGGGGAGATTTAGATTAGATATTACAAAGAGATTATAATCAGTCACCCTCCCCAAACAGCTGTAATGTGGGCACACTGGGGCAGTGATTTACCATCACAACACAACAGCTAGCATTGGATTACACATAACCAGATGCTTTTATACCCCTTTCTGTCTATTCCCTGCTTTTTTTACCCCCTGATTGCCCTCCCCCCAAAATTAACACATTTTGCATAGTCTCAAATGTCACCTTCAAATATCCTATATCTTCATGGTCTTCTTGTTTCCCACATCCTATCATTTAGAAAACCCAAGCTGTTTCTCTCCAAAGCTGTGCCTGAAGTTCTTAATCACCTTTCAATTAGTAACTCAAGACTTTGGGTCTTTTCCCTTGTCTCCCTTGTCAGGTTTGTGTCTCTTTGTTCTTGCCTCCCCCTTTACTTATTATCCCCTTTTACACTGAAAAGGTCCTTGATCAGATAATCTTAATGAAACAGACCTGCCATCCCTCCACATACCCTTATATTTACCATAGAAATATGGATCATAAACTCAGCCATACTAGATGAGATAGATGTTTTATCATTCTTCTTTCAATCTATTACACAAATAACTTCAGGAAAAAAAATGGCATGCATAATTTGAAAATTAAGATGCTACTTTTATCTGTTAAAATAAATAAATAAATAATTTAAAAGTTTGGGCTTTTGAGATTACAAGGCTACAGATTAGGCAAGATCATACATTTAGCAAACTCATTAGATCATTAGAACATCAGGGAATGAATCAGCACATCCAGAATCTTAGAATCATAGAATCATTTCGGTTGGAAAAGACCCTTAGGATCATTGAGTCTAACCATCTACCCTACTCTACAAAGTTCTCCCTTACACCATATCCCCCAACACCACATCTAAGCGACTCTTAAACACATCATCCAAGGATGATGACTCAACCACCTCCCTGGGCAGCCAGTTACAAACAAAGAAGTGCAAGCAACTATTTCTGCATGCATTTGAACTGTAGCAAGAAGGACCCTATAAGAAAAGAACTTCTTATTTGGTATCACAGCAGGATTTACCAGATATTTGCCAATGATGACAATTTATGAACTGACTAATAGGTTGCATAATCATGGTCAGATAAAGCTCATATGTGTCCTATTAGATGTAAATCTGTCTTTGAATAGGTAAGGAAAGCAGTTGAAAAGGAGAGGCACTCTGCTTTTTCCAAAAATTTTTTATAAACTTATATCCAAGATAATATAATATCAAATGCATCCATCAATTTTTGGAGTAGGAATAGAAACCATTGATCTTCCTTTACTGTTGCAAGTCTTTACATGTTAAGCTAGAGAAACATTTTTGGTGTGACACATTTTGGCCCCAATAAACTTTTTGATAATGCCATAATAAAGGAAGTCGCTTCAGCACAAGGGGTTGATACACCATGACTTCAGAATCACTTTTATTTTGAGAGTTAAGAAATACTAGACTTGGAGTAAGATCCTCTATTCCAAAATTAAGTGGGATTTATAAAATCTGACTCAGTAAAGCTATCTGCATAATTTAAGTATTTATGTTCAAGAAGAAAACAAAGTCCTTTGAAAGCCTTCAGAAGGAGAATCTGCCAATTTAAATTTAACTGAAGGGCAGAAAATTACCATCTGGATACCTCAGTTCTCTCCTGCATTGCTGGGAAGTGATTTAACTCTGAATTAAAAATATTTTTTAGCAATTAATTTGCTTTGCATATATAATGACTAATATGGTTACATTTTGTATTTATGCTCAAAGCAGGTGCTAGATGTAGTGTAAATTGACAAATTGTTCAAGTTAGTGCAATGTTAGAGAATACAAGACACATTCCAAACAAAAAAAGAAGTCAGGATGCAGGTATTCACAGAAGTGGAAAACTGTACGAAGTAGGAGAATTTTAATTTTTTTTTTTTTTTAAAGTATATATGTGTCTGGAGCATTTGGATTCTATAAAATTAGTTAACAAATAAGGAACTATTTTTAGAATCTGCAGTCTGGATTTTAGACCTCTAAGTCCCACCTGAAATTTCCCACAAGTTTCCTAAATCCTCTTATTGATTTAGTCACACTGTCTTTCCTACATGCTAGAAATAAAGTTAAAAGTGAGAAAATATTTTAAAGCAATGAAAACCAGATAAGTTTTACCTGATGTTCTATTATCATATAAGGGCAGTTAGGAAGTCCAAAGATTTCAGACACTCTTATCAGTTCCGGTATCAGAATTTTGCACTTGTTTTGTCTTCCTTCCCCCTGAGAAAGTATGCTTGATAAATTATCCCAGCTTTCCTTGTCTCTCTCAATGATCAAGGACATTTGTTCTTTGAGTCAAACTGCTCAGATTCAGGAGTTCTGTCACTGTTTGTATGGTTCTGACTGGGGTAGAGTTAATTTTCTTCACAGCAGCCCCTATGATGCTATGTTTTTTATTTGTGATGAGAAGTCTTGATAACATGCTCATAGTGTAGTTATTTCTGAGCAGTGCTTACACAACATCTACGTCTTCTCTGTTTCTTATGCTGCCCCACCAACGAGTAGGCAGGGGGTGCAGAAGAAGTTGGGAGGAGACACAGCCAGGACAGCTGCACCCAACTGACTGAAGGGGTATTCCATACCATATGATATTTGCTCAGCAAAAAAAGCTGGGGGGAAAAAAGAGGAAGCAGCTGGGATGGGGAGGGACACACATCCAGAGTCATGGTATTTTTGTCTTCCCAAGTAACCATTTCATGTGATGAAGCCATGCTTTCTGTGAGATGGTTGAGCACCTTCCTGGTGATGGAAAATAGTGAATGAATTCCTTGTTTTGCATTGTTTGCATACACGGCTTTTGCTTTGCCTATTAAACTGTCTTGATGTCAACCCACAAGCTTTCTCATTGTTGCCCTCCTGATTCTGTCCCTCATCCCACTGCAGAGCATTGAACAACCAGCTGTGTGGGGCTGAGATGCCTGCTGGAGTTAAACCACACCACTGTCCTTTTACAACTCCTAATTAGTAGGACTGGCTTGCCCGGAAACTTTCCCTTTCTGCTTTTATTCAATATAATCTTTTAGTGAATTAAACTGCATTGATTTAGTACAGTCATATACGTATAGTTACCTACTCTCAGCCCCGAACACCAGATGAAACGTAGTATTTATAACATAGTGCATTTCACATTTATCAGTGCAAAACAAATACTAGGACACTGTATTTCCTTGAAATGTTCAAACTAGCCCCTTTTTCTGGTCAAAGTTTTTATTGACATAGAGCATGACAAACCAAGTGTACATTGCTTTCAATTTTTTTGAATTATTTTTCCAAGTATATGCATTTGGGGTCTCTAACAAAAACACCTACCCTGATTGCCACTCGTTGAGAAGAGATTTCCAAATATTTTTGTGAATTAAATGTATTTGGCTTGCTTTGCTATTATTCATGGTAGTCCTACTTTTGATTCTCCACAAGCATTCAGACATTTAAACAGAAATTTAATAAAAGAACTATTTCAAGTCTCATGCTGCTAGAATGTGTCAGAGCAATGCAATGCCCATAATGCCCACATGCTGATCAGTTCTTTTTTTTCTGAAGTGCCCATATTAAATAAAACTATTTGGCACATTTCAAAACACATTTTCAAATGTTCATAGGTATCCCGTAGTGCCAAGGAAAATATCATACTGCACTCGCTGAGCTGCTAAGTTGCCATTGAATCTCATTTTATTGTTCCTACAGCCAATGATTTAAAAAGTGACAAATTTTAAAATTACTGGAAGTACATCTGAAAGGCATAATTGTGTTTGATCCTATGAATCTACATAGATATTGCCAAGGAATCTTTCTTAAGAATTAATTCTGATTTATATTCATATAAATGAGGAAAGAAATTTTTTGTTGTTCAAATTACTTCAGCTTCAGCAACAACTCATAAAATGCTAGTGGAAAATCTAAGGAAAACTATGATGTCACTGAATTTTTAATTTTTGTTCTGCATACTGAAATTTCATTTCCCTTCTCAAATGTATAAAATACCAGAACTACATCATCTACAACATGAGATATTTTAGTCCTGTTTGCTAAAAACATACCAGGGAAGTCTACAAATCTTGGCTTTTTTTTCCTTCTTTTTTCAAAGTGAAATATTTGCTTGTATCTGTGGAGTTATTAATAGTTTCACAGACAGAAAAGAAAGGTTTCATTCCAGTCTGTTAATAGTTTAAAACTGGTGTAGGTCTACAAGGATCAGTATTACAGTAATTTTATAAAGAATCATAGAATGGTCAGAGTTGGAAGGGACCTTGAAGATCATTGAGTTCCAAGCCCCTTGCCATGGGCAGGGACGCCTCCCACTAGACCAGGTTGCTCAATGCCCCATCCAGCTTGGCCTTGAACACTTCCAGGGGTGGGACATCCACAGCATCCCTGGGCAACCTGTTCCAGTGTCTCACCACCCAAACTGGATATGCATGGGGTGTGCATGTGGATTCAGTGGCAAACTCCAAGCTGGACCAACAAGGGAGTAGGAAGCACTGGATCCGGACGGTGTTGTTAGGTGGGTGGAGGGTGCATCCTGTCCCCATGCAAGGGGACTCATGAGTGTGGAGTGCCTGTGGGATGAGAGTGTGAGCACTGCATGTGTGCAGTGAGCATTCCCTGGGAGCAGCCAGCAAATCGGGACCTATAGGGTGTGTAAGGGGAGCTGGTATTGGGTAGTGGTGCCAGGTGGGCAGAGAGGCTGTGCTGGTGCTCAGGGGATCTACAAATGTGCATGTGCTTGTGAACCTGGATAGTGTAGTGTGTGTGCTGCACTAGTGACCTTCTGCCTCTGCCAGCCCAAGAGGAGGAGGAGACATGGCTGTCTGTACTTGTGTCTGGTGGGAAACCTGGATGTGGTTGCTGCTGGAGTCAGTGCCTGTTCTGTAGCCATCTGTGTGACCACCATGTCCATGCATGCATGTGTCTGTGTGTGTGTGTTGCATGTGGGAAACCAGCATCTTCCTTTGACATCATGGAATGGAGACTCAGGTACATGGGCCTGCTGTCCAGCATCCAGGCAGGAAAGAATCCTCATACTCTAGAGCACCAGAGGCGGTGGCCATTTATAAGATCCCTTAACAGGAAAAACATATAATCTCAGTATTTCTTATATTTATGATTACAGAGTTTCTATTGCCTAAATAGGGAATATTTTATCTCAATTTTACAACTATAGTACTGAAAGTCAGCTTTGCTTCTTTTGTAATCTATCAATATACTAAACCATCTCATGGAAATACAGATACATTTTAATGTTGGATAATTGCCCAACTCCGAATTAAAGATGCAGATGTAGCTGTCACTTAGATTGGACTTTCCAAGTAAGCTTTCCATAATAATAACACAAACTGAACTTCCTTTACCAAGAAGTTCTATTTAAGGGAAAAAATATTCAGCATCATTCTGAATTATGAAACAGAAAGGAGCTGCCAGCAATTGTAAGTCACTAATAAGTGACCCAGTTTAAATTTTATTTGTCCTTATTCAAGTTCAAGCAAACTGAAGTATCTCTACCTTGTTCTTCAGTCTTCCAGTGTAATGGTCACATAAGTTCAAAACTCAGAAGAGTTCTTTTTGATTTTCTTTAATTATGAGACAAATTCTCTCATAACTCACTAGGAAAGAGACTAGGAGCCATTAATTCATTCTGTAAAAAAGACATATAAAAACGCAACTTAAGAGTATGTAACACAAAGACAAATGATAAATTTTGTTAAAGATTTTCCATCTGCTGTGTGTCTTTTTTAGTAACCTGTCTTGGTTAGACTAACCTGGTGCCAAGTGACTCAGGTTATCCTATGGGGTTAACACATACTAGTGATTAGAGCAATGAAAAATCCTGGATGTATCATATTTCTAACTTTGTTGTTATGTATGTAAGAATAAAAGGTAAATTCTTAAATTAATTCTGAGTAGCTTCTTTGCAGTTGATAAATGTCTATTCCACAGATGCCAATGACATCAGAGAAACATAGAATATTTGGGGTTGGAAGGGATGTTTAAAGGTCATCCAATGAACAGGGACATCTTCAACTGGATCAGCTTGCTTGGAGCCCTGTCCAACCTGACCTTTAATGTTTCCAGAAAGGGAGCATCTACCACTTCTCTGGGCAACCTGTGCCAGAGTTTCACCACCCTTGTGTAAAAAAATTCTTCTTTATACCTATTCTAAATCTTCCCTCTTTTAGTTTAAAGCCAGTACCCCTTATCTTATTGCAACAGGCCCTGCTAAAAAGTCTGTCCCTATCTTTCTTGTAAGTCCCCTTTAAGTACTGAAAGGCTGCAATAAGGTCTTCCCAGAACCTTCTCTTCTCCAGGCTGAATAACCCCAGCCCTCTCAGCCTGTGCTCCTGTGTAGGAGAGGTGTTCTATCCCTCTGATCATTATCTAAGGCCAGTTCAACCATAGCATTCAGGTGTTTAATTTCTCTTTGCAAGCAATGGGATATGAAGAATTACACAACTCTGTACCTCTGTGGATCTGGTTCCAAGATGATAAAGTTCTATTGTGAACGGGCAACTTGTGGTATCCTTAAATTTAAGCACCTGCAAACTAGGTTCAAAGTTTCTCAGACAGTATTTCTGTGAATATGAATTAGTTCAGCAGAGCTGAAGATAGTATCTCCACTCTTTTCTTGCAGTCATTTGCTACTCACAGTCATTACTACTCACTCAAGTTGCAGCAGATTCAGAGGCTTTAAATGAGTATCTCTGACCTCTCAGCTGGATACACAGGGATGGAGTAAACTATATGTTTTTCTGATGTGTTCATTTTCAGGCCATCATCTCGAACTACTAAAAAACCAAAAACATGGTTAGGGCATTCAACTTGTCAATAACAAATGAGTCTAAAAAATATTTGACATAGGTAGACCTACAAAGCCAAAATAGACACTTTCTGGTGCACCCAAACAGATAATTCATACATAGAAAGTGAAAAAAAAAAGTACAAGAATAGATATTGAGACTCTTCTGTCAGTGAAACACTCTATTACTTGGCAAAACTTTTAGACAATTGACTCTACCTCTGCTGAATCCTGTGCTCTTATTCTTCCATTACAGGGACAAATGGAAAGCAGAAACTTTCAAAACCCTCTTTTTTCTTTTTCAGTTGTTACATTTTCAGTATTTTTTCCTGTAAGTATTCTTTATATCAAGAAATTGTGTTTGTAATAATTAACCTTTGAATTATCTTTCTACATTTTTGGAAAAAAAAATCACACTTTGTCTTCTTTAAACAATTTTAGAAATTATCATTTCAACAAACAAACTTTTAATTTTTATTATTTTTTTTTTTACTTCTGTCCTTAGACATTTTAATCTTCACTAGAAGAGAACACATGGTAATAGCTGAGAGAAATTACATTTCCCCTACTGCTAATTTGGTAAAATATAATTTACCTACTCCCCACGTCCCTCACATGTAACATCATTGTGTATGGGCTTAATTATAAATGTCTTAACTCTTTTTGTTTCTTTGCTTGTTTTCACCTTAACTACATTCAGATACCTATAATTAATTATCAGTATAAAAAAAATGAATAATAACAGTCCTCTGTACACAAATATTTAAATATATTTAAAAATTACGTTTTCTTTATAAGCAGAATAGTCACACTTACAGTAACTGACACACCTAAGTTCTTGACAGGAAAAAAGCAATCCACCACTTGAAAGTTCAGACCCTAGACATTTAGACCCAGCCACAACTAGCAAAAATCCTGCAGCTACTGTTGGATGAATCTGTAATAAGGTAACCAGAAACTGGTCCCTCAGGCAGCCAGAAGCAAAACTATACAGACCATTGTAGATCAATGTGAGGAGGTTGGATTTTCAGTGGAAAAAAACAAGAAGCTGGAATATATTTTTGCAAGTCTTGTGTAATATTCCTTCTGCACATGTATCAGACATTTGTACCAGCTTAGTGAAAACCTGTGGTTCTCTGCATCAAAGCCTGCTTTGCCTCTCAGAAGGGTTTTATCATCCAATAAAGTAATCAGAGACTATCACTAAAACTCGGATTGAATCAGGTCATTGGAAATGGTTGGATTTTCTTCAGGTTCTATAATTAGTTCTGTAAGAAAATTATTCATACTTACAGATAAAGTGCACCAAATACATGGTATGTTTCTTTCTGTAGTTCTCTATAATGTGAACATTATGGAAAGAAAAAAGCCATCTAATTAGATACAGATGACCCATGTATTTTCTTTCTTCTTTTCACTGCAGAAACGTATCTCTGAACATCTTACTGAGAGGTCTTTGAATATTCACTGTTTCTAAAGTTAGTCACTACCTAATACTTGTAGATTCAGATGATTCAATATTATCTATTTGAAATGTTTATCGTTATCAATAATAAGTGTTGCAGGAATGACTGGAAGTCTTAAGAATTAAACAAGATAGTAACAAGTTATTGCCCTCAACTTCGGATACTACAATTGATAGCTAAACTAGTGACTTTAGGCTCCCCTTACTGTTGATGGAGACTAATAGACTTCTTCAGGATGCGATTCCCATCTGTACCTTACTGTAGGAATTTACAATTAGATGATCAACTTTGAAAAGAGTATATTTCTCTCCACTAACTGTGAAGCAATACTGGGAAAACTAACTAAGATATGGATGTTGACATGGTAGATATCCACATTTAGTCAGATATCAGCCACAAAAAAAAGGAAGTTCTTACCCCAATGAATTTACTCTCTAAATAAGAAAGGAAGGAATGGAGATTCAGAGAAATTCAATTAGTTTGCAAAAAATCAGAACATAAAACTTATATCTCTTGAGTCCTACTAAAATGTTTTAGGCAAAAGACCGTGTCTGCTTAACTTTTTAGTATGCAGTTGTTCTTTCAAAGCTCTTCTCTTTAGCACTCTGGAAAGGTCCTGATACTACACTGCTATGTTGATGACAGTTTTTCTTTGTTTTCTTTTCTAACTTATTTCCATTGTACTAAAAATGCTGTTTGATTCAGTTCTACATAGAGACCTCATAAAAAATTGAAAGGCTTCAATAATTTTAAATCATTCTACACTGCACATAGAGATTTAAATTTCAGTGCTAATTTTTTTATTAGCACTTTAATTTGGAAGGTACTAGGCTTCTACAAGATTTAAAATTATTGGAGCATTTCAAATTTTTATAAGCTTCCCAGTAAAGATGTGACTATGGTTCTGGGCTTGTTAAGTGTAACACAATTTAAATTTAATCTAAATTATTTAAGTGCTTCAGACTTCAGGGAGATTTTCAATCTTTCAAACTGGGATTCATGTTCAGAGACTAGAGCAATCTTATAATGCAAAGTGCTTTCATCATTTTAAAGACCTGCGGGCAGCATTCAGAACAGGCCTTTTTTATTGTCAGTTTGTTAATTTAAATTATTTGTTTTCATCCCCAGTGTATGCAGAGGAAACAAGTAAAATTTGAGCACAAAGGGAAGACAGTGTTTCCTCTAGAAAGTTTAAGATAACAATGAGCTTTCCCATTTAGATAGATGGTGACGTAATGTGAAGAACATTATTTTGCAATGTATGTTTTGAAACTTACTGTAAGCTGTTACATGATCTATAGTCTCACCCATGCCCATGGGTATTAAATGTACTCATCTTAAAAGATTAAAAGCATTTTTAATATATAAATTTTTATAAATACCTTGCATTTTCACTCTTGCTGAAGACTTTGTTACACTTAGAGAGGAACCAAAATGTGTTTAATTCTATTTTGTTTAGTTTTAGTCTAGTGTGAACTTACTAAAGTCCTGGAAAAACAAAAAGTGATATGTCATTTCTATAGCCATCTTTGCCCCACAATTAACAAAATATTATGACATTAAATACATGGATTTCTGATTCATACACTTCTGTAAAGCAAAATTTCAAAGACCATTATTGAGTGTCTAGGGAAGAATTCTGCTAACATCACCACTAATTTTGGAACTGAGACATCTCCACCCATCTAACACATGATTCTACTGGACTTTTCTATCATTCTGACAGTTATTTTTCTCTCACAGGAACATCATTTGCCATTCAGATTGCCCTTTCAAAGCAATCTCATTTCTTTTTCATGGCACTATAACTTCTGAAGGCACTAAGCAATTGTTGTAAAGTTAATATTGAAAGGTGTCTGCATCACTAATTTTTCAGGAATGAGCTTTTTGGATTCAGTTTGAGCAAAAGTTATATTAAAACTTTGGTACCTATATTTATCAATACATGTCAAGAACTGTTGAGTGGTGGTCAAGTGCTATAATGAACCATGGACTAGAAACTCGTGAACTAGATCAAGTAGATGAGAAGAAAGTGCCCTCTTTGATCCCATGGTATTGTAGGTCAGATATAACTAGCTGGTGGACAGTCATATAATTTGTATCACCCTAACCTTGAAAGAGGTTTAAAAATACACGTTTTGAATCAATAAAGCACTAGAAGATATAAGAAGATTCTTTTGAGGTGAAATAATTAAGTCAATGTATGTTCCTTTCATAAATGAGCAGTAGTCTCTTGTTTGGATAGTAGGAGCTTTTTGTACAATCATAGGTAAAGCCTACCTACCCCTTACTTGGCTCAGATGTATGGAGGACACACAGAAAATAAAGCTGTTGATCATGCAGAGTGGAACTTGATAACTGGCAACAGGCAATGGATGCCCAATCCCTCTCCTTTAATGACATGAAGGGAAAAAGAAATAAAAACAAAATACATTGAGTTACGGAGGAGTGTTATTTTGTTTTCTCTTTGCAAGCTTGAGGGCCAGATTCACTGCTTTACTGTAAGTACTTTCATTGCTTTTGTGTGCAAAGCAGTAATGAATTTAGTCTAATGACAAACATTAAACTGTGTTTACAGCTGTGTTCTGTTCTTAGAGTGGCGTAATCATCTGGAGAATACTACTAAATTTCATTCACAGAATCAAGGCCAGGTTGTCATCTGATTTAAATTTAATTTTGTCTACTAATGTTATTTTATATCATCATCAGTTTGTATCAGACTCTCCATTAAGCCATTGTTTTGATTGAAATATGCTTAAATGAAGACAAGGCTACAAACTGTGATAACTATTCAATAGTAATCATTGTTTGAAATGTGCCACAAAAAAAAAAAAAAAAAAAAAAATCTTCCCAGAAAATCAACATAATAACGGACAATGTCTTTCCCAGGGTACCTGCACTGGCTATGCCTGATGGATCATTAATTATGTCTGTAACCAAAGTAACTAAAGTGGTTTTACCGGTTTTATCAGGGATCAAGAATGTATCTGTGAGGGGTTTACAAGTTCTGTACAAAAATTGAGAGAAAGGACAAAAGTAAGCATTTAAAATAAAAGGCAGAGAGGGTAAGACAGAAGTTGAGAATAAAAGTTATGGTAATTTGTTCATACTCTCAAAACGAACTGGAATTTATGCTACATGCTCATATTAAGTTCTGGAATACAGATTTTTTTTCAGGATTCTAATAATATCATTTAAGTAATAATAAGCTGAAAAAAAGGTCCAAAAATAAATAAAAAACCAAACCAAGTCCTTGTTCCAAAGCATGTTCTTCATTCACAGAAAGGAAATGAGAAATAGTAGGTAAGAAAAAGTCCTTTTCTATCACCCTATCAATCTTATTACTTCTTGATGTAATGTTTTCCCTACTAACAAGACATTCTTTCCATCTTCCACCTCTGGATGTTTCACGTTAGCCAGAGGACAATGTTTACAACTGTCATAGCTGTGCTAGGAATTGATAAAATGATGCAGATTACCTATGCAAGTACATATGTAGAAAGTGTTTGTATGTATAAAATATTTACATTAAAATTTTTACATTCATTAATAAATGTTGTCTGTTATAGTGTGAAGGATGACTACCAATTTTTTTTTAATTATTATTCAAATTTGCATCTATTCTTTTTTTTCCTTGATTTCTATTCATAATCACAGTCACTGTTTTGGTTGCATCTATAGCAAATTTTTTTTTTGATAAAAATATCTGATTGCATTTGTGAGAAAAATGCCTCTTTGACTAAACAGGAATTGTAATCAAAAGACACATATATTGTATAAAGCTTCCATTGAAGAGATATTTCTCATATTATTATCCAGCAGATTAACTCTTTGGGGATTGCTTCTCACTTTTAAATTAAACGGATATTTCAGAGGACTGTTTTTTGGGGAGGAGAAGAAAAAAAACCAAACAAAACCCCCCAAAAAGCCAAATAAGAAATATATAGAAATATTTGCTAGTTTTTCACAAAAGCAGAAATAAACCAATTTTCACCTTATTTTTTTTACTCAAAAAAACACCCCAAAAAATTCTATTACAGCAAAGAAGGAAAATAATGGGAAAATATTTCCTAGCCATTTTGTTATACAGCCTTGTATTGTTAAAATGTCCTTCCTGAAGTCTAATTATCTATTACTCAATCAAGCAAAATGACAAATGCAATCAACGATCATTGTGGTAAACAAAAATTTCAATCAATATTAAACTCAGAGTGGTAATTACAGCACATACAGCCCTATAAAACCTTGCAACACACACTGTAAATACTTGTTTACAGCTAGAGTTTAATTTTTCTACATATTTTAAATTCTTTATGCTTAGTAATTAATCTTTACTGATACTTTTGTTTCTTTTTTCCTGAACTTCCAGTAATATTGTAAAACTTAACATGTACTACAGTACAGTAACAGTATATTCTCTCAGAGAGAAAGTTCTGCTGCACAGAATATGACAACATCTCAAGTTTTTCCTTTTGGATCCTCTTGAAAATTTTGTAATGCTGAACTTACAGTTATTGACTGGAAATTAACAGTACAAACTATTATCCAAACAATGTAAATTTTTACTTTCCTTTATTTTCATATTTTTTTCAGTCTTGAGATGTTTTATTTTTTCACTGCTAAATGTTTTCTGTATAACAGTTTTTCATTTTTAATAAGGAGGTTTTTCAACTGAGCAGAATTTGAAAATTTTGTTTTTCTGCCCTTTGTAGTGTGATTTATATCTCTAATACCAAATCTTCTCTACCACTGTCTCTCTGTATACTTCTGTGAATGCAGTCACAACCCCATTTGGTTTCCTTTTGGTTATTTTATATAAGATGATTAAAATTACTGTAGCTTTCTGGGCCACAGTTCTGCATTAGATAACCTAACCAGTTATTGGTCTCCCTGCAATCTGCTCGACAAGGTGGGAGATCTTCAGGAGGAAGCTGTAAAACTGCAGTCCATTGTGTCTTCAGGAAAGAAATCATCCCTCTACAATGATAAAATTTTTTATACCACAGTCACTATATCTCTTAGTCCCGGTAAGTCAAATTTAGAATGTGCTCCCTCCAAACATTTGTACTCCCCAAATGTATTTGCCTGACATGGTGTCTGATATATCAAGAATTATAAAAAGCAGCACTCTCTGTATAAGCAATGGTTTGCTAGAGGATTGTGTAGTCTCGACTAAAGAACACCAAGAGCACTCCTGAGCACTGTAACTCTATTTTTTTTATACGCATATTGCTAAATACTTTAAATTGCTTTAATTATTTCCTAGCTTTTTTTTTTTACCTCACCAGCAATCTCCCAAACACTTTATATTAGATGCTTGAGAGTTAGCATAGGTCATGGGCCATTCCCAATAGAGAAACTAAGGCTGTCCATACTTTATCTACTCAACTTTTCAGTTGAACTAAATAGAAAAAGGTACTTGGTACTGAACTAAAATACAGGCAGTCAAACATAGACTATTCTCTCCCCTAACTGCACACCCCCCTCCACTCTCCACTCCCCTACCTCCCTTTCATGCCCAGTATATTTGTCTTTGAACATAATCACCTCATCAGGATTTGAAAAGTCCTGTTAATAAATGTTAGTAAGTGTTCATGCATGTTATAATGTTGGTCTAATGTTAACAATGATTTCAAAACTCATGGTCCTAAGCAGGAGTATTGCCCAATTCTGTAGGGTCCAGAATCTCCAATTAAGATTCATGATACCAGAGAGATTCGGAAGTGCTGTAATTCTAAACTTACAGATCTTATCTCAGCAGTGTAAATCATTCTGGAGATGAGTGCAACAAGTAATCAGAAGAAGACAAAGAGGAAAGTGAGTAAAAAACCAACAGTCTCTTCCGAACTATAGTGTTTCTGCTTTCCTTTACTCTGTCAAAAAGAGTCAGAGTAAGGTAGAAGTTCTCTAAATTTACACTTTTATTTATTTTACTATGGAAATAATTAAATTCATATTTCATTAATTCAAAGTATTTTGGAAGCAAGAGTTCACTCAACTGTCAAACATTTTACTAACTTCCATATACATCACATCCATAGCAGTTCATAAGTTAATTGCATTATAATTCGGAATTTTTGTCATTACTATTCTTTTGTCTGGAAAACTCCATTCCTTAAAGAAGTTTGAATTCTGTAAATCTAGGCTTACTATTTCTCTGTTTGCTGCTCTCTGGATGGCTAGGCCCAAACTGTTACAAGCATTTGTATGGATGGACTTTGGATATACCATTCTAATTAGACACTTGGCAATGGGATCTATGTGGTTCTGCTACACAGATGTATGGGAGGGACACTGAGTATGGAAAGGAGCTGAGGAGGAAAAGGAACAATACGGTGCAGTAGGTAAATGGGACCATGGACAATCAATACTGCATAAACTCATGCAGATCAGCTACAGGAGTTTCTCACTTACTGACTCCAATGGTTTAGCATGAAATGTCCTGGGAAGCTTCTCTCACCCTCACTGTTCTGGGAACCTGTCAAAAAAAATTCGCCTGGCTCCTCAACTGTTGTGGACTTGAGTCTAATTTTATTTCTTAAAATCCAGCACCCTTCTACCATTGTGCTTTGTGAATCCATTAATCATTTCTCTAGATTCAGCTAGTTCATTGTGGCTGGTTCCACCTTTCAATATCTTTCTCTCATTTTCAATCAAGTCCTCTCTATTTGCAAGTAGGTCAAGGATGGCTTCTCCTCTAGTTGGTGCGTGGTTGGCTGTCTTTGGTTTCTAAGAGATAATCCCTCTATAAACAGTATCTTGTGATTCTGAGTACCTTGAGATTTGGTCCAGGAAATTTTCATTCCTGCAGGTCTCTAGTCATATACCATCTGTCATTTCTTCTTTGTTTTTAATTCCTTGCAACTTTAACCTAAAAACTGAACCATTACATTCGTTAATAAGGATTTGTATAGTTTTCTGATATGTAGGTCTGCAGTTTTCAAATGGCTTAAAGGAACCAGGCACCAATTTTTGGTTGGTTTTGGTTTGGGTTTCCTTTTTTTTTTTCCTTTTTTCTTTTAGTATGGAGTAAATTACATCTACTCAACAATGTCCGGCTATTTAAAATTCTAACAAGAATTCTGCCTCCCACTAATTTTTGCTACATATACACAGTGCTTTCTATAATATATCAGAATTACAGTTGCGAGAATCATCAGACATACTTCTAATAAAACACATTATGTTATTGTAATACCATAATTTAATATTATTTCTGTGCCTTCCTGATGTCTTCTCTGTTCTGTTTTTGCAATTATCAAAGTATGTAGTTCATTATTTATTCTTTTTTCTTTTTTTTTTTTCCCAGAACTTTTTTCACCGTCTACTTTATAGAAATACTTAGGCAGATCCAGTGTTTCATTAGTAACAATTTGGTATCTAAATATGTACCAGATGGAGTTAAGAGAAAGCTAATTTCCTCTCTTCTAACTGCTAACAGTAGTTTAACAGTTTTTATAAGAAATGTACCAATTCTGAACTTAGGTCAACTAGTCATATGTCAAAATATGGTAAGTCTCAGCTCAGACTACTGCAACATGTAACACTTGCAGCTGTTAGCATTAATAATGCAGAACACTGAGACAATTGTAATATCTGTTATGGTCTTTAGTAATATAGAGATGATGATAAACAAATCTTTGACACAATTATTGTATCAGCCCATAGTTTGCGAATACTAATAAGATGTACTTTGACACAGGGCATCATGTCTGAACTGAAAAGCCATTAGCAAAATTATAATATAAATAAAATGTGGAGTGAAAGGCTAATAACAAGTGTGCCAGATGGCTATACTCTGAAAGCATAGAATATTTATGGACTATTGCAGTCAGGTTCAATGGATGCTCTGGACACATGGAACATTTGAGAAATATAACATTGGAATATACTGAATTATACAGTATGATACAGATGTTTTCAAGGGGATGCTAGTTACTGCATTCCCAACTAATCACCGGAAACAAAATTGGAGTTTCAGTGATGTGAAAATGAGGACTTGATGCAAAATCTACTACTAGTAAAACAGTATGCATCCTTTTACTGGTGACTGAAAAAGAGGACTATTTTCATATGATTCAAAAATTGAGAAAAACAGGAAGAAAACAATCTAAAGACACAGCTAAGCACTTTTAGAGACCATCATACTAGATCTACTAACTGACTTGTGGACTTAATCTGCCTATTTCCCACATGGTAAATAGGTATTAACCCTAAAATATATGCAAAAGCTATTTAGTGCTTAAGTCTATACTTTTTTTGCTTGTTATTTGGGAAGTTGGCTGGTCACTGATTAACTCTGAGAAGCAGACAGTATACCTGTGTTTTTATATCAATTTTAAGAGGAATTAAGTTTTGTACCTTGGTCTAGATGGAAAGTATTCATTTCATCAGGAAAAAATGTTGACCAAAGACTAAGACCCAACTGTCCGTACCCCAAGGAGACCATGAATAAGTAAGAGGGGCAAGTAACTTTCGTCTGATTTTATCAGTGCTTCATTATTTTTCCCCAAATCCTGAAATTCGTTAATCTAAACAAAACGCTATTGGCTACTTTAAGTTTTGGGAAGATGAAGAGAATCTAAAAGGAGGGATGGAAACCCAGCCTGGAAAAGTGTTATTTGGCTCCCATTTAAAGTGTATATGCTCTTATCAAGCTCTATTTTCCCTTTGGAAGACGGAGAATAACACTTCTTCATGACATAGGCTCTTGCTACTGGCTGATGATCTTCTGGTAGGCAAAAGAAATTTTTATGCACTAGGTGGTTAAAAATTAGACTTACATATGACTCAGAGCAGTGTTCCCTAGTTCAGTGGTGTAGGCTTGGCTAAATGATTTTAAATATATTTAGTTTTAACTGATACAGAAAATCAGTAAGTAACAAATGAGTTAAGACCTGGACAGGAGGTTGCTTCATAATCTCAGGTCCACCGATACAAGACAAGGTGTTCAGGGTAAAGTCGAAGACTGTCAAGAGGCCTACTCAGGGCACTAACAGGCCTTACCGGGTCCAACCAGCCTAACCTGGGATCTCAATCCAACCCTTTCTGAGGCCATATAGAGGTATTCAACTTAACCTGGGGCCATCATTACCTACTGATCTTGACTCTTGGTTGAACGTGAACACAGTCTCTGAGACTGCCCTGCTCCCTGGCTGGGTCTGTGGGATGGGCCCTGCCCTTCCACACCCTATGAGGAGCCCATGATGTTTCCTAGCCCTTCTGGAGCTGCTGGTCTGTGCTGGGAGAAGAGACACATCATTTTGTTTAAAGTATAAGTGGATGCAGAACAAGGAAGGCTGGATTTTCTAAATTTGCAGTAACTTTACAGTTCTTCTAGTGGAAATCAGTATTCTGCTCAGTGGTATGAGGAAGGCCCTAAACCTGATCTAGTTTTTAAGCTTTTCCACTTTCCTGCCTGTTTTTTTTTTTTTTTTTTTTTTTCCAGGTAAGCACTGGATGACTTTCTTCTTTCTATTCACCTAACGCATACTTGCTTATCACTATGTTCATCAGTAGCTTTTCAGTTAAGAATAAAGAGCTTTTAATAGCCATATCAGACCTCATGTTGTTTAAGCTGTCCAAATAAAATTCTGTCTGAAAGGTAAGTTTACTAATCCAAGCAGCAGTGCCCAGTCTCTGTGCCACTTAGATTTTGTTAGAACAAAGCTGAATATCACAGGCATTTTCACATCCCCAGGACCAGAAGAAAGAATATCTTTAACATGCATGCACATTAGACCATATAATTCCCATAATACATGTGTTAAAGGTTTAAATTTAATTTAATTTTTAATTTAAATTGAATTTAAAGTACATGCAATTCTGATATAAAGAAATCAGTTACAAATATAGTTGTCATATATATTTGAGTGCTATTTCAAGCCTTATTGTCACACATAGGACAGGATGAAGCTCTAGACTGTAGGCATTTGGCTGTAACATGTCTGTATGTATGTAGGAGCTATAATTCCCATTACAGTTGATGGAAAAGGGGGGCTCTATTGAATTGTTCACACATTTGTGTCTCATGCCATTTTAATTCTTTAACAGTATCCAGGACATCAGTATGGACTCATCAAATGTGACACAAGAACTACAGGAGACTTGCAGACCTTCTGGACCAGCAGATGGATGTCAACGGGGTTACCTAGATTGTGGAAAATAGCACTAGATGTCTATGCTTCAGCAGGTGATTCCTGTCCCTCATTGCTAAAGTCAGTGGAGTCTAGACAGTTACTTAGCTTAATCAACACTGGATCACCACACACATCTCACATGTACATAGCTTCTTTGTGAAGACCTAAATACACACCAACTGAATCCCACTCCTATTATCCTGTCATTTGTTCCTCAACTTGAGTACAGAATGACAAAGGTCATCTAGTCCAACACCCCTTATCAAGCCGAGCCACCTAAAGCCAGTTGTCCACGACCATGTCTAGACAGCTTTTAAGTATCTACAAGGAGGGAAATTCCACAACGTGTCTAGGCAACTTGTGCCAGCATTTGGTCATACTCAGAGTAAAAAAGTATTTCCTGATGTTCAGATGAAACCTCCTTTATTTCAGGTCGTACACATTTTCTCTTGTTCTGTCACTGGGCACTACTGGAAAGATCTTGGCTTTATCCTCTTTGCATCCTCCCGTCAGGTATTTCCATATATTAATAAGATTTCCCCTGAGCCTTCTCTTTTCCACACTGAACAGTCCCAGATCTCTCAACCTTTCTTCATAGGAGAGATGCTCCAGTCCCTTCATCTTCCTTGTGACCCTTTTCTCGAGTCTCCAGTATGTCTACAATTCTCTTGTGCTGAGTAGCCCAGAACTGGACACAGTATTCCAGGACTTACCTCACCAGGGCTGAGGAGAGGAGAAGGAACATGTCCTTTGACTTGCTGGCAATGCTTTGCCTCATGCAGAACAGGACATCATTAACCTCCTTTGCAGCAATGTCTCATGGCTGTTTTCTCTTCAAATTGTTGTCTGCCATGATCTCCAGGTCCTTCCCTGCCAAGTAGCTTTCCAACTTGTTGGCCCTCAGCATATACTGGTGCCTGGGGTTGTTCCTCCCCTGGTGAAGGACTTTGCACCGCTCCTTGTAGAACTTCATGAGGTTTCCATCAGACCATTTCTCCATAACTAAAAATCTGTATATGTCCACAATTATGAAGTAATTGTGAACAAAATGGGATGCTAAAAGTTGAAATACTGCAAAGCTTGAGACATATAATGTAAATATCTTTATGTTTTCCTTCCTTAACAGTTGACTATAGAGGTCATTCTTTTATCCCTTTAACATTTTTTTTTTAATCTAAAAGTGGGAAAAGCAGCTGTAAACCACTGTAAAACATCTCTACAGTGACTCTTATTACTTAATAGTGTCTGCTCATGAATGTATTCTTCTGTAAGAAGAGATGATGTTAAGGGAAACCTGTTACTTGCCGTGTTCTCTTAGGCTACCTATGGATGAATATTAACAGAAACAAAGAATGGCATTCTTTGTAGTCAGAGCTGCTTGAATTCTGCAGAACGGTGACAATTTACATCAATGTGACCATCAAACCTACTTACAAAAATACTTTGTAGGCCATAAAAGCTTGTTGTGTTTAGTAAAATACTTGAGAGTATACTACCGTTTTTTAACACCATACAGGGCCACCCACACCATGGACAGGTACCTTGGCTCTTATGTTTGAACTCAGATGCCATGAAGGTTTCATAATGAAGATTAAATCTAAACTCCTTGTGCAACAGATATTCTTCAACAAAGGACTAGGTTGGCATGTGCCCAAGAAGAATGCAAGTGTAAGCAAACTCATGGGTATTGTATAAGTCAGGGGTGGTGAGACCTGAGTATCAAATTGGATATGCCCACGTCTAACAATATGCAGCAGTATACACTTGGCCTTGTTCTTCTTCTGGTTTTAATATTTGTATAATATATATATTAGTTAAGCCAATTATTTTTGATATTCAGTTTATATTTCTGCACATTTTTCAATTTTATTTTGTCTCTTTCTTTCCTATACCTCTTTAAATACCCTGGTGGATATTTATTGATAGCACAGAACATATTTGCAAGCATATATTTTAATAGATAATATTAATTTCATATTTTTCTATACATTTCTGACTAAGTAAATATCTTGGGAATATAATCCTTTAGAACAAACTTGAGGGAAAAAAAGTTTTGCAAAACTGAAGATGAAAAAAGAGCCCAAATATCTCAGCTATATTAAAGCTGACCATTAAAGGAAGTTAACAGTCATTTTAAACTGGTATCTAGAAACAGATGTTTTTACCTATATTCCAAAAATTTCACGGGCATACATAAGTACAAGGTGGTACTCAAAGTTTTCCTGTACAGTTTCTAATAGGCGGGGTTTTTTTCATTAGCAGTCTGAGACATTACAAATAGGCAATTCAACACTTCAGGTACAAATTGGAAAACAGAAATTAAGGACATGATTGCTTAAACATAGTTTCGGCACTATTTAGTATGCTTAGGGTATTTCAGATATTTACTTTGGACAAACTTGAGACAGTATTTATGGAAATTCATGCCTGCCTTTCTGCTGCTAGAGAGGTTGATAGAAGACAGGTGAGCATCTGAAATTATGCTAGTTACTTAAGTAATTTATCTGCATGTGATTTCAACCAATAATGTTTAATCTTTTGAGTCTGATGTCTGAAATTGAAGCACCTTTCTAGTTTATTGGAGAATTTTGTTTATGCTTCACTAACATTTTCTTGCTGCAAAGCAAATATCCTGACTTTGGGATTTTTTCCATATTTTGTCATTAACCAGTTTGACTATTTCTAATTATGTTTTCCTTGCTGTTTGTGTATGTCATTTTACAAACAAACACAAAGAAACCCCATGTAGTTTTGCATTCAGCTCACAGAGGTATAATCTGTTTCCTTTGCTGGAGGAAATCCTCAGTGATGTGCTGCCAATATTTTAGCAAGAGACTCTTACAAATCATTCTTCCCTTAAGCCTATGTTAAATCTGTGCACCAGGAGTATATGTGCTCCAAAGAGAAATGGCAACAGACTCATTTGTTTCCAATTTAATGTGAAAATGTGTTCTCATAAACATAACCAAGAAAGATGTGATGTTATTTGGCAAACAAACTGATACTAAGCTCCTGGAAACCTCTAGACTGTGTTCCTTAGCAAAAGCAAACAGATGAAAAAAAGTGCATGTGGATAGGTTTACTAGGGTAGCACTGTGCTTTGAAACAGCATGTGAACAATACTGTTACTAGTTATCTATAGAGATGTAATACAAAGTGAGGTATTTGTTTTCCTCACTACGAAATCTACCATTTGTTAAACTCCTAAGAGTTCCCAAATGCAAAATGTTGCAGATATCGTACAGGAAAACAAAAGCCCCACTAAACAATTGTGATTATTCTGAAAATGTTTCCCCCATCTCAAATTACATTATGACACCCTTGTAATACTACCTATGTGTATATGTTTCAGTATTTCCCAGGGCAATTACAAGGGCTTAAGAAAGTACTTGCATGGAGTATTGAAAGTATGGTATGAGGAATATCCTTAAGGGTTATCAGAGAATGGGGCTAGCATAGTGTTATATCCCTAAGGATCTTTATAGAGATAAATGGTCCAGGGAGAATGAGAACACTTTGCCTAGGTCTTCCTCTACCAATGGCTGAGGCATTCTCAACAGTGCCATGACTTTTAGGCTTCAGTAAATTTTGGGAATTCTGAAAACAGGAGGGATGCAACAGAATCAAGGATGACATACCCTATTCTAATACATTCACTTGCAACAGTATTGTACGATTTAAAATGGTGGCACACAGGCTTTTTTTTTTAAAGCCCTGAAGTGTACTGTCTCCTCAATTTTAGTTTTCATCTAGTATTTTTATGAAATATTATACTAATTTTGCTTAATTTAGAATAAAAAGGTACTTAATAAAGTTACCCATATTCTAACCATGAATACCTCCCAGCAATTTGACTTCAGCACTATGGCCAATCTTTCTGATCAATAGGTACATAATGAATTTCATGGAAAGGGAATCACTTGTAAGGAGGAAGAAATGTAGGTAATTAATTTGTTTATTTATTCCAAGATACTTGAAAGTTTGACTGTGAGCCTATCTCCGAGAAGACATGATTTCCTTAAGTGGAGTAAAAAAAGAAAGGTTCTTTCTTTCTTTCTTTCTTTCTTTCTTTCTTTCTTTCTTTCTTTCTTTCTTTCTTTCTTTCTTCCTTCCTTCCTT
>JAOQGH010000001.1:168022953-168071271 GCA_025769975.1 Gallinago jamesoni
TTAAACAGTACCGGTCCCAGCACGGACCCTTGAGGGACACCACTTGTCACTGCTCTCCATCTGGACTTAAAGCCATTAATGCTGAAGGAGTACCACATTCTGCAGTACTTTTAATTCCTAGCTGGAGATGCCTGACCAAGTAACATTCCATCTCTGTACAGGACTAAACTTGGGCCTGCATCATCCCTTTATCCCATTTTATAGTCTCAGAATAATGGAGTTTTGGTGTTCAATTCTGTTTTAGGCTAACACCAGTAGCAGCTAAGCCCCATAACGGCTTCTTTCTCTCTCCCTGCAGTGGGATGTGGGAGAGAATTGCAAGAGTAGAAGTGAGAAAACTCACAGGTTGAGATAAAAACAATGTAATAAGTTACGGAAAACCAAAACAAAACAGAAGAACAGCAACAACAACAAAAACCCACAGGAAAATTATTAAAACAAGTGATGGAAAACCAATCATTCATCAGTCAACCCAATGCCCAGCCACTCCTCAAACAAGGGCAACCCCTGGACAGCCCCCCACTTTTATTGATAAGCATGACATTATATAGTGTGGAATATCCTTTTGGTCAATTTGGGGCAGCTGTCCCAGCTGCAATGCCTCCTAGCCTCTTGTTGTGCCCCAGTCTACTCACTGGGGGCAGAGCGAGAAACAGAGGAAACACTGATGCTATGTAATCACTGCTTGTAAACAGCAAAAACATTAGTGTGTTATCAACACTATTTTGCTCACAAATGCAAAATGTAGCACTGTAAGGGCTGCTATGAAGAAAATTAACTCCATGCCACCCAAAACCAGTATAATTTCACATGGGACCCACATGTGACTCAGTGAGATATTAGATATAATTATTAGGAGACCAGGACCCAAAACCAAATCCATAGTTCACTTAAAAATTAAGACACAGTTATCACTCCAGACTCTCTTTCTGGTTGTTAACCATAGCAGCTCCCCTGCTTGATGAAACTGCATGTGTCATTATAGCTTGTTTTTGTGTTTTGTGGAGGGGAGTGAAGTTTTCTGTGGAAGTCTGAGCTGATTTCTTCAGGGTTTAAGTTCTATCAGAATTTTCAGTGGAAGGCATTTTACTTTCAAAGTTCAGCATCTGTCTAAACACATGTGCTCTTGAAAGCAAGTGAAGTCTCTATTACTTTGTCTTCGTAGGGCAATTAATGAGCATAGAGGGAATATGCAAAGAGGGAAAATAAATTAAAGAAATATTTGTGTAATCCCGACAGCACATTGTAAATCAACAAAATCATGCTGTTGGGATTATGTTGAGGAGAGTCCCAAACTACTTTTTTGATGCACTTAGCAGATGTTTTTCCAAAAATATCTTGTCCCTCCAGAAAATATTATTTGCACATTCCCTAACCTGTTTTTTTCTTTGCCAAGTAGAGCTTTAACACATTTGCTTTTGTGCTTTTCTTAATGTAAAAAAAAGAAAAAAAGTAATGTATGTTCAGGTATCCAGATTGCATTCAAATATTTGCATTTGTTGTAAAGCTCCTATTCAAAACAAACAAATAAACCCCTAAAGTTAACTGTTGTCATGTGTACTATATGGCATACCTTTTCAATAACTTCTGCACAAATCAATCTGCATAGCTGCAGGCCAAATTATTTTTAGTTTCATATTATTTTAATGTTTGATTTTATGTCTCTTTTCAGTGAATATTTTATTAATGTTTCACTTAGGCCAGTATTTGTCATCTTATTAGCTTTTTTCCTAAAAGTTTCTGAAGTTATCAGATCTGTCCCACCAGATCTTAAAAGAATAATTGGGTTGAATTTTGGGTCTGATAGCCAATATTTTTATACATCTATGTTATAGGTTGGCCCCAGTTACCAGCCAAGCACCCACTTAGCCACTTTCTCACCTGTCATTGCCCCAGTGGGATGGAGGGAGCAAATGGAAGGGGAACAAGAGTGAGAAAACTTGTGAGTTTAAATAAAGACAGGAATATCACTTGTCAGGCACTATTGTGGGCAAAACAGAATCAGCTTGTGGAATGTAACTTCAGTTTTCATAGAGGCATGACCATATTTCTTATGTGTTCAGCTATGGTGGGCCTGTTGGAGCCGGATGGAACCGGTTGTGTCCAGCACAGGGCAGACCCTTGTTTCTTCTCACAGAGGCCACTCAGCAGTCCACTGCTACCAAAACCTTACTGTTTACACCCAACACAAACTTTCAAATTACAGAAGTAGGCTATGATGATTGTATTTTTAAAAAGGATGAAAAATCAAACTGTACAATTACAGAACCACCAGTCTGACCTCAATGTGAGGCCACAGTCAGCAGAACAAATTACAAAGGAAGCACTAATTAAATCAATTAAGGGGAATTGCAAATGGATAAATCGAAGCTGGTGATTAGCAAAGATGGATTGTGTCAGACTGATAGAATATTTTCTTTAACAAAATGACTACTTTTATAGACAAGAAGGTTGTGAAAGATCTAATCTGTCTTGAATTCTTTACAACAGTTGATATGATACCACATGGGAAATTTTCACTTAAGATGGTGGTTAGTACAAGAATTGTAAGTTGAATAAAGAATTATTGTGTGATAGGGGGATTACTAGTGGAGTGCTCAATGGATTAATTTTGTGGTTAATCTTTCATACCTTTCTTAATGACAGTGATATAGTTGATGTTAATGGATTTTTATGATGACAGGACATTATGAAACGTACAAAGCCATAGGAGTACCCAAATGTCTCCTGGGAAGAATGAGACGACCTTGAAAAAAGAAGCAATAAAAATGATAACATGAAGTACAATCCACCTGGAGAATTAAAAACATACCTCTGCTAACCAGCTGGATGACAAAGTGGATGAAGGATTTTGTTATATTGATTGATGACAAGGTAATTGTAAGTCATCAATGTGAAATGAAAAGGCATTATCTTGAGGAGGATCAAGCAAAATATTTTGAGTTAACCAATACCAAAGCTACTATAAAAGCACTTATAAAATCATCTCAGGAATTCTGTGTACTCTTCTGGTAACATATACAGAAACAGTAATTCAAAGGTAAAGAGTACGACTACTAAGAACATAAAGGACAGAGCCTACCTTATGTACAGCAACATTATGCAAGGCATATAGAACAAAGAGGTTGTTTATATAGCAAAAAAACCACATAATTATTTTTTTAATCTATAGCAACATTTACAGTAAACACCGAAGACACTGAAGTTGGTTATGTAGGTTACAGCACCTTGCTTACTGCAGAGAGAACATCAGCATCTATAATTTGGTGAACTATTTACCCAGATTTTTTTATAAGTTAGTGGGAATGATAAACACAGATGGACTGGAAAGAATGTATTCAATTCATCATCTGATTAGACTTAGGCTTAACTTTGTTCGTAACATCCTTTATTTAAAGCAACTTCCAAAAAAGATTTATATCATGAGAAAGACATAACTTGAATACTTCCACAACTGGGGTAAATAAGGTATATGGACTGAGGTCAATGAAGGTCATTTATTACAGGTGCACAGGATTCTTGGAAGCAGCTCTGTGGTTAAGAATACCTTCCTCAAGCTGTATCTTGCAAACTAAAAGGCATCAGTGAGAAAAGAAAATGCATTTATAATATCATATACTTGTGCTTTCCTACTCTTAAGTTCATTACCACCAGAACTGTGTTGTTTTGTGACAAGGAAAAGAACAGCTTTACTGACAAGTTGTGGATAGTAATAAGCATCTTGATAATACTACGAACAACAACAAATGCTTAGTTTGACAAAAAGCTTGAGATTCTATATTACTTCAAAACATGGAGACAATAGACTCAGTAGTTATTGAGTCAGTATCTTAACTATCTAGCTTCTGTTTTGACAAGTTTACTTCTTCCCAGCAGGAAGAATTCTCCACTACTATCCATTTTATGTGGGATAATTATCTTAGTGCTTTCTCTGTTAAAGTCATCCTTGTTATAATCTATCAGATTCCTAGTAGGCAGTCTAACTTTAAATGATCAGTAGTCATTTTTCAAATTTTTTTGCAAGTATGAATGTTGGAGAAGTATGAGCACGATAACCAAAAACTTCACTTCTCATTCCTTTGAAAAACAGAGTCAGATAGATATGGAACATGTCAACCACTTAGTCAAAGATAATTTTATGTCAATTAAGGCATGGGTGAAACTCAGAATATGTGTACTTAATATGAAGACAGGAGGAGGAACTTGGTCATTTTCCTTGGAGAGAAATGGAATATGAACAGGCTGCTTTATGATGTAAAAATAGATGTCACTTCAGAATCAAACATTGTTTCATCACTTTAAAACAAAAGATCATGTAAAAATTTTGGACTCTGAAATAAGTGGGTGGAAGTTGTGCATGAATAGAATTTAAGACTGTGAAAAAGAGAGAAATGCAAAGGGAAATGGCATGGACTTAGAAAATAGACTATAGAATAACAATGGTAATGTGAGTTTCCTTAAGAAACCATGGTTAAATTTAACTCCAAAATAGGGTACAGAAGTGGCAAAGAGAAACTATATGAGGTAAAAGGAGGTTGTACATACGTTATAGGGAAAATTCCTGAAAGAAACATCATGACCCTATCAGTTTCTCTCACTTAGAGAGACAAACAACAAGGCCATGAATTTTGACCAATCAGAGGGGTAAGAATATATTTACAAATCAGACGGCTGTTGATAGGGGAAGAGACTAGAGTGATCATTAGGAATCTTTCTTATGCTTTTTATACCATTAATATAAATACTGTAATAGTGTATAGGTATTCCATGTATGGCAAATGATTCCTGTTAAACACAGTAGATGACAAATAAAAAGGACTTGTATCTTCAGAGTTTTGAATCTAAGAGTAATATTTCGTGCTGGAGAAAATAAAAGCTACATTTACATAGCTAAATAACATCTACCTCAGCAAATAGTCCATGGTTTTGAGATCAATCAGTTCAGAGTTGCACAGATTTTTTTCTTTTTCTTCAGAAGACTGAACCAGACTTCTCATCTGAAAATGTAGAAAGACAAGTTGATAACAGGAGGGTGTTTACTTATCTCTATCTCTGAACATAAAGACATGTACAAAGAGCAGAAGCACTCAGAATTTTATTCTACAGTTTTCTATGAGCTGCTGTGCAATTTCATGAAAGAGCTTCGCTTCTTCCTGCCTGCCCTTAAAACATGGTGAGAACTGGGCATCTGATCGTAGTCTTTGCAAAGTAGATGAGAATGGTGAGAACTGGAAGCAAGACAGTTGTGGGTGACACTGCTGCACACAAACTGAGGGGCACTGCTACTCACCAACTGGGACAGCAGATTAAGGAAACACTTTTGATCTATCCTCCAACAGATCCTTAAAAGTGATGTGCAAGGAAATTCCTTCAGTGAAAGCAATGAGGTATTTTGACTTAGTACATTACTTCACAGGATGTATAGATTTACACAGTACGCCACCAGTCACCCAGTGTGTGGCCTAAAGGATATGTCAAACTAACTTAGCATCTGCAACAAATAAGCAGAACCATGGTTCAGTAAGATTTGATCAGTCCTTAGGAGGCAGCACGGGACAGTGTGGGTTCTTGTTTTGTATCTCACTTCACGTTACATTTCACCTTTATGTTATTAGATATGGAATTTTCTTCTGCTGTTTTCTTCTCCTTTCTCATTTACTTTTCAGTTACATTTTATAAGCATCCAGGTGCTGTACAGAATTAGTTTCTTCCATTCATAGTCTTGTGCCTTCCCTAATCAGTCACCCTTCAGTTCACATTTCTTCTCAGTTGCTATAATCTTCAAACCAACTGCGTACAATTTTGTTTTGTTTTTTAATCACTGAGTTAGGTTGTAGGCAAGTATTGCATTCTTTGTTACAAGTTCATCTTTTTCACCATTCCTTCCTAGGCAAATGTCCAGCCTGGTAATTTTGGGATCTTGAATATTACTTGAATAATAATACTTCTCACTGATTATTAAACAAAAACACTTTTAATGCATAGAGTGCTACAAAAACTTTTAGGATTCCTCTTTTATAATGCAGTTACATAGTCACATATTTTCTTAAATTGCTTAGTTTTTAAGTTGACTATCAGATATGTGAAGAAAAACTACAGTAGCCTCTTAGAGTTTACTATTTACTAACAACTTTTTCTTTTTTTTTTTTTTAAATCTTTATTTACTGTTACTTTTACTTGTTTCTGTTTTGCTGTTGTTGTTTTAATTTACATTTTAAAAAGTCATAGATGCCTAGCCACTATGCACTGTTCAACTCTTTGGATGAAGCTGTTAATCTTTCTCACTTCCTTTTTCTTTAGAGCGGGGTTAATGTAATGTATACCTCATCTATAAAGCTGTTACAAAAGATGTGGTGTTAAGTGCTAAATAACGTAATCTACAAATATACCAGTATGTGATTTATCATAAACTACAAATCTGGTTAATTTGTTTTTTTATATAGAAAAAGAAACAGAATTTGTCCAAGATTCATGCCTCCTAGTTTTAAACAATGAACAATTTCTCTCAATTTATTAAATGTCGTGGAGCAATAGTACCAAGTTTAAAGGCAGAACAAGTTATACAATGGACCTGATATCTACATTAAACATGTTTTTGGTTTTAACTCATATAGGTCTTGTCTGGTCTGAAGAGCTAAATGCCTGTTCATTGTTGAGTACCATTAGGTAAACTTTTGCAGCACATACTGCTTCTGAAAGGATTCCAGGTCATGGCTTTTCAAGAAAGATCTACAATAGAAAACAAATCATCCTCAATAGAGGTAACCAGATTTGCTTCAGAATGGTTTTCCTGATCCAAAATGAAAAAGTAATTTCAGTAAAAATGAGAAATTGTTTGCCTTACATGTTTTCTAGTGTCAAAAGAAGGAAAACTTCAAAGACAATTTCAGCCCTGTTTATCACTCTTTTGAGGTGACATTTTATCTACATGGCTAAAGTGAGAGCTTAATATAATTTTGACTATAGAGACTTCCGTTAGCTATTGAATCTGGGAACAACAAAGATACTGTCATGGAATTCTTTCAAAGTAACCGGATTATATACTATCTTATGTGTGCCTATCATAGATCATGTAACTGGGTCTTGCTGTTCTTGAAGATGCTCATAAAAGAGTCTACTTCAAGGAGGCACAAATATTCCTTGAACGTAAATATGAACCTTAAGAATATCTAATTTTTTTCAGTTATATTCTTTTCTTGTTTCTAGTGGAATCCATAGTTGCAGTTAGGCAGTCATGTAGACATGAAAATGAGGCAAATATTTTGCAAAAAAGGTACAAGAACAAAAGAAATAAAAAGAAGCAACATTCCCTACTTGCTGCCGTTAAAAGAAACATCTGCATACACTCCTAGAAGAAAAATTTAGTTTTATTTCAGAAGTCTTCAAAAGACTTAGTCTCCAGGTTTATTTTATATTTTTCCTCTTGAACTTCAAGGGGAGAAAAGACCTTCTAAACTAAATCTTACTTTAACCCATAGGACAGTGATTTGAACACTTACACATTTACTGGAACAGCATTTAGCAAAAGTTTTAAAATTCAAAATATACCTCTTAGGTTTGAATAGATTCAGCTCCTTAACATGTCATTTGATATGAGTGTTTTCATGATTTGAACAAGCTTAGTTGTTTCTAGAATGTGGAGGCCTAGGGTTTAGGTCAAACCAACTTTTGAGAGGGAAATGAGAAACCGAGCTGTAAGATTGTAATAACTGATTCTGAGGATGATTTTTCAGTTCAGTAGATTTCTTCTATTATATGTAGAAGAATTTATATTTATGAATATATATAATAGAATAAATTTATTTACTATGAGGTTTCCAAAATTATCCTATAAATTGGAGGGTCAATAAGTTAATATGGTGAAATTGCAGTCTTAAATTAGTAGTAATAGTCTCATAGAAATAATTACATGCATGCATATATATATCTTCAGAAAGAGATCCGATTCAGACAAGATATTTGCATATCAAGTGTAAAACATGTAACTGAAGAAATCTCAAAGATGACAGTGAAAGGCTAGGCACCTCATCCCACAGCCTGTCATTGTCATAAGAAGCAAATAAATTCCAGTTGATTTTAAATAAAGAACAAGACCAAGAACATTTTTCTAAAATTAAAATGAATTGCCTAGAGAATGTTTTCAATATTTGAATTAGACAGTGATGAAGAAAGTGATTTATGAAATTTCATGTATATTTTTCATTTGAGAAACAAATGATAAATTACAATTTAGACAGATGGTCTCAAAAAGTCTTGAAGGACTTAGAAATCACCTTGATGTATTAAGTGTCTTGACATTGCAGGCCTTCAAAATTCAGATAAGCATTAAATACTCATGTCTTAATTTCAGTAATGAGGTAGAGAATGAAAGGCAAGTTATAAAAAAAAAAGATTGAAAGGTGAAGAAACATTGATAGGAGATAACAGTGAAATGGCTGTAAATAAGAGGTGGGCGTTGGTAGGAAATGCAGGTGAAATGTCTATAATTAAGAGTCCAACTGTCAGGCCTTCCCTGCTATATCAGTTAAGCCCTAATAAAATATTAATACAGTCGAGTGAACTACTTGCATGGTGTACCTATGAAATGCTATAAAAAGCTGAGAAAAGACTAAAAATATATGTGAAAGAGATGAGACTTAAAGGGACAAACAAAGACATAAACCATGTCTGAACAGAAGGTGTGAAACATAATGGTGTGTGAAATAAATTAAGAAATGTGAGAGGAAAGTGTTATCTCATTTGTTTCATCTATTTTTCTTTTAATGAATGAGCTATAAAACAAATATAAATGAGTCCATGTAAGCTCTCTTGTTTTCAAATGAATAAATCAAATTATTTTAACATCTTTAACTTGTACAAAATTAAATCAGATGGCAAACAATGAGTTTGTAATCAGTATCTCATGTGAAAATGTATTTATGATACATTGCTTGAAGAGCTATTTTGTAGTAGATGATAGAGTGTGAAACAGGAACAATTTTATTGAAAATTACCTAATTAGCCAATAAGAAGTCTCTACAATCAATTAATCTCACTGTGACTAAATAATTTTGTAGCACTCAGAAACGTAACCATCCAATTATTCATTTGTTTGTAATTGGTGGAAAAAACATATTTTGCTTACCTACTCTAGGGGTATCATAAATTATATTTGATCAGGTAGTTTGACTTAAACATTAGCTCCAGAATATATTTATATAGACATAGTCATTAAAATTTTTTTTGCAATGTAACTTTCCCTCCCCCACCTTCCTTTTTCTTCTTTGTAAATCTTCATCCTTAAAAGTCTTAGAAGAGACAAAGTCATTTTCTTTAAGGGAAATAAGAATCTACTGTCTTTTTATAGCAGGCTTTAAATTTTTTTGTCAATGTCCTGGTTCTGGCGGGGATAGGGTTAATTTTCCCCAGGCTTTGTCAGGGACACAGGTATTCCATACAACCTGAGCCATGCCCAGTCTGCATCGGGGAGTTGGTGGGGAACAAGGGACAGGAAATCACTGCTTGGGAGTCCAGGATCTGGTTGGAGAGGTGGTATCATAACCCATGTTGCTGTTATTGTTTTCTTGTTCCCTCTGCTGTTCTGTTAAACTGCCTTTGTCCCTGCCTTTTCTTCTGATTCACCCCTCAGGAGAGGGTTCTTTGTTGCCATCTGAGGCTAAACCATGACAATCAATGAAATAACAAACGAGAAATAACTTGTTCAAGTAGTATATCTACCACATAAACTAAAGGAGGCCTATCAAATGAATATACAATAATTTGCTACAATAACACCTGTTCTTGCACATAAAGCTTGTTTCTAAACTGTCATTTGAGAATGAAAGAGTTAAAACTTTGAATTTTAGTCTAGCTTTGCATTGAGGCTTTGGGATGAAGCCATGACAGGAAGTTTCATAAGTAAATACGCTTGGTGTGGAGTGCTTTTATAGAATTGTGTATAATATTTTAACTGGGAAAAATGTGACTGCTTTTACACGTCTGAACAACATCTAATGACATTAAATTCCCTAGCATATCTGGCTTTCCAGGACATCTCTTTCTTTTGTAAGATTTGTGTCATATTGTTCAGCACCTTGCAGATGTCTCAGATACCTTGTGAAATCTCAATTGAGAACAGGTCTTAATTATTTGGGCAGGAGAATACTATCCATGATATCTTTCAAGGTTTTTGTCTTTGCTCTTGTTCTGAGAGCAACTACAGATAGAGGTACAGAGAAAGGATACATGGTAGTGAGTTTCAATGAAATATAACTGGGTTGAATGCAGTAAGAATCAGTCATTTTCTGCATACGCTCTGTGTGAGCAACAAGTCTGAATATTTTGGCTTATGAAAGTGTACATTGCATATGAATACTGGTTGTGGAGTCCTTTTCAAGCTGCAGGCCCTAGACATGTATTATAGCAGCTTACGCCTTGGATTGCCTTGCTCTTTCTGAAGAAAACTCTTTAATTGTAGAGTAAACACTTCAGATGTCAAAGCCCTGCTGTTAAAAATCCTACAACTCTGAAATGTGAAATTACAAATTCTTCTTGGGTGATAATGATTAATTCTGTGTGATTATTCTTTTCAGATCCATTCATATGACTGAGGTAGAAATATTGCAAGTGAAATTCATTGTAAGGATCTGCATTTGTTTTTCCTATATGAAACTCCCAAGTTCTTTGTTCAAATGTCTTTTGGGTTTTCCAGAAAGCATGGGGGGTTTATCTTTCATCTTGCTTGGAGACAATAAACAAAATAAAAACATTTGATTAAAATGTTACAGTATTTGTTTTATCAATGTGGCACTTTGATATGCAGCCAATTATACTATATTGACTCCATTCTGTTTGTAATGTTTCTCTTTTTAATCTGGATTTTTAATTTTGTAGCTCCTCTACATTCAAAGGATGCCTGTGTGTGGATGCAAATCTTTAATGGAGAGCTTCAATAGCTTTTTGATGTGATTTTTTTCTGTTTGGCAGTCCATCATTTCATTTGGCCCAGGAAGATCTCACGAAACAGCTTGGGCCTGTATTCATGTGTTAGAAAGAGAAGAATTAATTATGAAAATATGTTCCCTAAAAAAGTACAGTGAATGAAAGTACAAAATCCTGTCATGACGAGCAGAGACATGAAACAATAGTAAACAAGAATTTATTCCAAAATACAGAAAGAACAATTACAAAGTAGTTCTACAGTGTAATACTAATGGTTATTCATTGACCCAATTTTTATTCAAACAGAAGTTTGATTACAATAATTAATAATAAATATTATTTGCCAGAATAATTCTGATTTTGTTCCAAAAGAAAAAACATTGAGCAGAGTGCCAACCAAAGTTTGTCTGAGCTTACAAAGCACAAACCCTGCCTTTGACTCATGTATCCTTTATATTGCAGAGGAATGATTCTTTTGGTCTGTTTGTCATATGTAGAAAAATAAAAATATTATTACAGTAAGTCAAAAACCAAATGAAAATAGTTTCAATTTTCTTCATTTTTTTAATAATTTGGAAATCCTCTATTCTATAATACTACAGTAATATGAAAAGATTCAATATCACCAAGAAAAATATACTTGTATTTTGGATTTTTTTTCCCTACGGTCTATGTCCTTGAACAAAGAACAATAAAGCAGAAATGTCAAAGGAACACTTTTGTAAGTGGATGCCTTGTGACAGAACACTATTGGGAAATGGCTGATCAACATAAGAAGATGGCAAAGCTATCTTAGAATTTCCTATGCAGGTAACAAGAAAAGAGAGCTTTTGATTAGATGGGTGTATGGAGTGAGAAACTAATTTGACCTTTGATTAAATGATCTCAGTTTCCTGGCACCATCACCTATATCTCAATTATATTCTGCTAAGAGGAAAAAGTAAATTCAGCCATTATTTTAACTGACATGAAAGGGCAGAATAGAAGGGTTTCAGCTTTCGCTAGTTTCTGCAGAGATTGAAATGGGAAAATGAGTGGCCCCTAAAATTTACAGCGTCTTACTTATTACAGGCAGTGACTGCTGCAAGCACAGAGGGGATAATCAGCTTGTCAAGAGCCTGCCACTGAGAATGCCAACATATAATCACTTCTATTGCTTCAGAAGACTTCTTAGGAAACTGTGGCACTACATTTGCATTTAAAAAGCCATGTTGTACAATTGTAAAGAGAGTTTATTTCAAAAAATACTGTAAAATAGTCCTTAAAATGATTAATTCATTTTTTTCCCATAAATACTGTATAAAGAGACATAAAAGTTGATATTGTTGTATTGAAATGTTAGGTCAAAATCATTAGACTGGTAGATATTTGCAGGAGATAATAATCCATTCATTCGTGAATATTGTTTCTTGCACGGAGGATGGTTGGTGTTATATTTACAGAATAATAAAACTCAGCTGAATCAAAACTTGTGTATGTCAAGTTTTTCATAACTTCAGAATGCATAGCATTGTAGCAGTTGTTAGTGGCTCAAAATTCTTCTTAGGCTTTCTGGTAGCAATGAAACTCCTTATCTCAGGGAGAGCTCTGTTTCACAGAGCCATGTGCTAAGCAACAGTTGCCTACAAAGTAAAAATCTTGGAAGACACTCAGAAGAAAAATAAAGGCAAAAGGAATGTTATCAGATCCTAAGGTCTACAGAGATAGATGAAAGGTTTTAGTAAAAAAGGTCCAGTGGCAACAATTTGTAAGAAAATAAAAAAAGAAGCAGCATTGTAAGTCTCTGAAGCTCCACAGAATTGAACCCAGGACAATATTGGAATTCAATACAAGTACAAAGTCAGTTAAAACACTGTGAGCAAATGAAAAATAGTGCTAGAGCTCGATTAAATAGGAGCCATATACAAACTGCAGAAATCTTCTGGAGCCATCTGGAAAGGGTAGACATAAGCAAAGAGGAGCACTGAGGGGTTAAAAGATACGTGAAAGGAATTAGATTTCTGAAATAGGATGCTAATCTGTTTTAGTTTCAGATGCTATGTCAAGATTAGAAAAGGGGATAAAAAGCCTTAAGAAGGACAAATATTGTGAAAACTAAAGGGTGCAATCAAATATTAAACCATGTGCCATTAACATGCCTGACCTAAACCATTCAAATATGAAAGCTAGGAGTAAGGGAATTATAAACAAGTTATCAAAGGAAAGGCCAGATGTTACATTTCTTGAAGAAATCTATTATACCAGAATATAAACTGGAAAGCAATTAGTTTGTGCAGGTATTATTTTTCAGTGATTAAATTAAAGAAAAAAAAAAAAAAAGAAAGAGAAAGAGTAATTTAATACCAAAGAAATTGACACTTATTAAAAGAAGAGATTAAATCAGATACAGATAAAAGCTTTATAGTAATAAGGAATAAAATAACTGGGTCAACCTAGTCCCCTCATTTCAGGTACAGATTTTTTTAGATTATTTTTGATTTAACATTACAAATTCTGCAATAGGGAAAAATCATATATGGAAGAGATATCAACAAAAAATGACAATCCCTATGGGGGATGCACTTAGAAATATATATATTTAGAATTAGGCTGAAAACAATACCATGATTTCATAGGCTTAAAGTTCATGGCAAAAAACAAATTAGGCTTAAGAATAACTGAAGTCACTGTGCTCTTGTCAAAGACATTACCCTTCTTTTCTAGCCATAGAAATGTCTGTATCAAGTTCTGTTACATCTTGATTTTCCTAACTTCAAAACAATATTAAACTTAAGGTAAATTCCAGAGTATCTAAACAGGTATCCTAAAGATGATGTTGTAGTGCAGAGAAATAGGTAACTACGCTTATCTTCTCAGGACACAGCGAAGTTTCATACAGACCCAGTTTGCCATGCTCAGATTCAATCTGGCATAGAAAGGCAATCAAGGTTCGAAATCAAAGAACATTAAGTAAGTAAACAGTGGAAGCAGAAAAGGTATCTGAAGTAAAGACTAAACATACTGGCTTGAGCACTATGTGATGCTGCACATCTGTGTGGCTTTCAGATACAATTACCTTGTTTGCAATGTCCTGTGTGTGTCTACAAGCATTTCTGGGCACGTCCATAGGCCACCAGAGGCAAATAGGTTTTGTAAAATTGTTCTAACTGTATAGCTCCAAAGGCAATACAAGTCAGTGCTTTCTTCTTAACATGCATGGGACAGACTATTGCTGAAACTGATCCTCCATAGAGGGGCACACACAAGTGTTGATCCTTATCCTTTAAATCATTCCAAACTTACACTTCACTCAACAGTTTTGTAACAATCTATAAAATTACCCTAGGATCTGCCTGATTTCTTCTGTTTAACCTGAGCCTATTATGAATTCAGGAATGAAAGGCCAGAGAAAGCATAAGAAAGAAGAAATCTACTCCCACTACCCAGTTAGAGTTCTCAATAAGAAGAATTAATTGCTCTGATTTCAGATTCTAGGACTGTTTTGAGTTGCACAGTCAATAAGAAAGAGGGGTCAGGAGCTCAAACCTAGGTCTCCCTGTGCTCAGTTGAAGGTGCTAGCCCTTGCTCAATATAAGCGCTTTGCTACTACCTCACTGTTGCTTTCATCCTGCCTTTGGTGCACAATAACTCAGTGTTTGCATTCCTACGTACCTGAAAGAGTGACCTGCACAGGCTTGAGAAGTGGGCCTGTGTGAACCTTGTGAAGTTCAACCAAGCCAAGTGCTTGTTCAATATTACAGATACAAAGGTGGCAAGATTCACACTAACTATAAGGTATTCCGAATCAATACATATATATATGGGCAAAAGCACAGATCACAAATTAATACATATACATGTGAGCAAAGCATATACATGCATGAGGGCACACACACACACACAGAGGTCTCTGATTGCTAGAATCAGGAACTTCTTAACAGTAGGAGACTCTCAAGAGCTGACAGGTACCACTTTAAAGTCCTGCACGTGCACAGATGGATGGAAGAACATCCACATCTATAAAACTAGTGTGCATATCACAAACATATATGTGGAGAGGTGGATGGAAGAGAGGCTAGCTGAAATTTCCCTTTCTCAACTTTAGGGTAAATACAATGCATCGGAGTTCCTCAATGGATGGTAGTTGAGGCTTGAGGAGGATTCTTTCACCCTGGCCTTGAGATGTCAGCCTGAGTGGCATCTCAACTCACGGGAGGTACTGGCTACAGCACACTGTGTGTGGGTCCCCCATGGTGTCAAGTCCTGACAGCAAACCTGCTCCAGCATGGGCTTCTCTGTCCACAGGTCCACATGTTCTGCCAGGAGCCTGCTCCAGCATGGACTCTCTATGAAATCACAGACTCCTTCAGGCACATCCAGCTGCTCCGCCATGACGTCCTTCACAGGTTACAGTGGATATCTGTTCCATGTTGGAGCAGCTTCACCATGGACTTCACAGTGATATTCACCACAGGGTACAGGGGAATCTCTGCTTTGATGCCTGGAGCACCTCCTCCCCCTCCTCCTTCACTGACCTTGGTGTCTGCAGAGTTCTTCTCTCACATATTCTCACTTCTCTCTTCTTAAATATGCTATCACAGAGACACTACCACTATCACTGTCGGGCTCAGCCTTGGACAGTAGTGGGTCTGTCTTGGAACTGGCTAGCATTGGGTCTATTTGACAAAGGGCAAGTCTCTAGTAGATTCTCCTGGAAGTCACCCCTGTACCCTCCCCATCCCCCTACCCCCGCTACCAAAACTGTACCACACAAACCCAATACACATATAAATAAATACATGTCTGTAAAAAACAAGAAGGGGAAGAACTCTCACTTAGCAATATTAAACTCCTGACAAAAGAACTCAGGGTGACGACAACTGGTAACTTTTCTCTTGAAGAAGACTGAGTCTCAGCCTCAGGATCCACAGGAGTATCAGAAAAGTGACAGTTAATACCAGAGGAAAGGGTTGGTTGTACGCAGATATTTTTATGTCACTATATTTTTAGTGAAGCTTTTTTTTCTGAATTAATTGGGTAATTTGGACTGCTAGACTGTTAAACATTAATTGTACTAACATTAAGTTCTGGACTGTATACATACACTCTGTTCCCTTTTGCCACAAAGAAGATTTTGGGTGTAACAACAAGAACAAGAGAGAGACAAGGCAGTCAACAGCGTCCTGATGAAGAATTGTTAGAATAATACAATTATTCTCATAGAATGAGAAAGAGTGAGTCAGAATATGGTGGAAATGTAAAAAGCAAGTAGTGGTATTGGAAGCAAAGACTCATTATGTCTTCCCTTTCTTAATACTTGGAAGAGAAGTCATCAGATTAAAAATGTATGTGTAATTTTAAAAAGAAACAGTCATGGACTTATGCAATGATATACATTGCCACATGATGCTATGGATTCTCAAAGTTTATGTAGTTTCATGGAACAGACAGACTTAGGAAAAAAAAATCTCTTTAGGGCTTTAAATAGAAATATACTATTTCTTCTACAGTAATTCCAGAGCTACAAATTGTTGGGGACTGACATTATATTCTGGGGAATTCTAATACTGCATTTTCTGTTTGAGTGCTCCTCCTTAGACTTCTGGTGAAAAGCTGATACTCTTTGACACATTTGATCTGACAGTTCTTAGTGAATCTATAAAATGATATAATGCAGCATAATCATACCTCTTGTGTATTTTCTGATTCTATGTATTTGAGAGTAAGGCAATACTGCATACACTGAAAATAGCTGTAATATTGTAATACTGAGTACAAAAGAATGGTTTATTTTGTTTGCGTAAACTAATCTCATCTCTTAATTTAGATCTGAACACATTTTAATGATATTAAAGAACAGAAATTATTTTCTCTTAGACAAATGTATTAATTAAAAGTCTTAATATATAAAATTAATGTATATGCAATGCACTGCTTTTGACTGCTGGTAAATATACATTTATAATATAGAAGACATGAGAGGACTTAACAATATATCAGATTTTAAGTTTACTTTTACTAAATTTTGTAGTATTCTACAAAGTACTGAGTGGGGAACTGGCACTACCACTTTTAATAAAATAGTTCTCAATAGCTGAGGACACTTTGGGATAGTACTATGATCACCCTAATGTCGCACAGAAGTTATATTAAGTTTAAATATAAATTTGATGTTGTTGGTTTTTTACTCAGAAGATTTAAATCAGTAGAAGAATACTCCGGTTTTATAATAATGTTTCAGATATGAAATTTAATAAAAAGAAGAAATATTTTCTTCCCCTATTCCCAAAACCCATCAGAAATGATTCAGAATTTCATCTGGGGTTATCTAATCCAATATGCTATGTGTGGGAAGAGAGAAGGTATGTGACCACCAGCCAGCTTTTATAAAATTATGAGAATTAGTACTATCAGAGAACATATGGGACTATTAATATACCAGTTTGGGTTTAATTGCAAGGAAAACATTGTAACAAATCTATGTAGGAAGTGTAAGTTTCATGAGTGTTAACTAATTATGAGAAAGACAGTCTAAAAGGGCCTGCTGTTTACATGTTATAGCTAACTTTAACTGTTACCTCTCGAAGATAAGGTTGTCCTTTCAGAAATGTTAAGGGCCATCTTATGGAGCAGTTTGTTTGGACATCTTCAGCTGAGTGCAAAGGTACTTTACGTAGTAGGATGTAAAAGTATAAAGGGATTGTTTATTAGTTAGTACACAAAAAAGACAATTGGTATTTAATGAGTTACTAAGCTAAACATTAGTCTGGTCACCACTCCTTATAATGCACCTGAAGTGTCTCCGCTGTCCAGGAAAGTATCAGTCAGGAGGGACAGGGACTGCGTGTGTCCTGACTACTGCTGATTTGCCAGGTACCACCAGCTCTATCATCCAGATGGCTTGACTATAAGATCCCACAATTACTGTTTATGCTGAGTAGCTTGTTTTCCTTTAGGGTTTTGTAACTTTACATGTTGGCAATTTCTCTCTTGAATCATTGATGCACTGGGGGTGCCACTTCTGTCTGCAGTGTTTACCTTCCTAGTGCTTTTTTACCATCTTACTGGCAGTTTTTCTCAGCAGTCCAAACCAGACCTGTCGCCGCCATCCTTGTAGACAGTTACACAACTCTCTACAGTTACATTGGCGAATGGCTTACAACAAAGGTTAGAGTGAAGTGGTTACGGAGAAGAAACTGTAAGAAATGCTCTGTTGGAGCAATGGGGAGGATATTCTGAGAAAATCTGCTTTATTTTTTTTTTTTTTTAATTAAAATATATATTGATCTAAAACTCTTCATATTTATACATATGGAGGGATAATTTCCAGGGTAACAGTAATATGAAAAATGATGCATTTTAAGATGAAAACCGATTGTTCTAGAACAATTCATCTCCGGGACTTAACTAATGCTTTTAAACTAGAGGTTTAACTGTCATATGTTCACTATTAAGTTTCTATAAAGCAATAAACAGCTGTCATTGATGGGTATATTTCTCATCTAAATAATCCTATGAACAGAACCATCTGCTCTAACCTACACATTTTAAAGTCAACTTGCTAAAGAACCAGTCATATGATGCTCTAGTTATACCCAACAAGAGAACCAAGTACCTGCATAGGATAGTTATCTGAGCTCTCAGATACCTCAAGATAAGAAAAATAATTCTCTTATAACGAGTTATATCTCTATTGATAACAGAGATGTATTGGGTGACTAACTTGGATGTAAGAGTTTAAATTTTTATTCCTACTTTAGATGAATTGAATCCAAATCTATTACCTCCTGGCTACGACTAAATTATATAGCAAATTCTTGTCCAAATTCAGAATGAAAAAGAGCACAGCTCTCTTTTGCTCAGTGAAGTCATGTTTTCTTCCAGTGAAAAGGAAGAAGGCCAAAGCAGAAGATGTATGAAACTGGGTTTCATCCTGACATGGATTAAGGTCATTGTCAGAGAATTTGTTTATCAAAAACAGAGAGTTAGATACCTTGATAAGAAGCTGAAATAAGTTGGAATGAATCTTTCTTTGCTTCACTGAGGAAGCAGTGTAAACTAAACATTTTTAATAGGGATAAAATGCTCACATCCAATGTGTAATGCTCTTTAACTAATCCATTGTATAAGGTTGTTCTGAAAATTTTCCAAATGTCTCTGTATAGAGAAAGCCAGATCACATGGTAGACCTGGGTCTGAAAACAAACTTTTTTAATTATTATTATTTTTAATTTCTTTCCAAAATATAAGAATTATTTTATGGGAAGAAAATTTAAATTTTCACCCTACTTGATGCTACAAAATGAATCTTGCAGTAATAAAGATCCTATTTGAGCAGCTTCTTTAGGAAGAAGGAAGAGGGAATATTCCAATTCAAGAAGATTGTTAAAAGGCAGGAAAAAGTAGGGATCTTTTTAAAGGGTTTCATTTGGAATGAAGAATATATTAACTGTTCCAGCTTGATTAATTCACAAATGTTTTAAGAGAAAAATAGACCCAAAGGAGAAATTGAGTAACATGTTTGTAAATAGATATATAATCATAATTATAATACTAATTTTCAAAGAAAAAATATAGCTGTAAGAAACTTTTCTGAAGGGATGTTTCTATAAGTCTATAGTCTAATCTTTATATATGTTTTCATTTCTTTTAAACTGACCTGAGGCAAAAATTTGAAATCTTGAAAATTCTAACAGAAAATAAACAAAACCATTGTTTTAATGTGCTTGAACTTTTTGGCATTATGGAAACTGAAATTCCATTTTTTCCAAATGGTCTAAAATTATATTGGGGGGAGACAGTGTGGGATTTTTTTTTATAAGCATTGGCTATAATTTTCATATTTAATACCTTTCTTCTTGGGAACTGTTATTTAGAAGCCTCACGTTCAGAACCGATTAAATTGAAACTGATGGGCAACAGAGAAAAATAAATTCCCTAGAGAACTGTATCCACAGATCATGAAGTCCCTAGCCATTAAACAATATGTAAAATGAAAATTCTGTATGAAGATTATTAAAAGAGTGCAGCAAAAGGCAATATTAAAATCTGAATATCCATAGATAAATTTTTCCATTTGCTTTTGTTAACAAAGTTTTAAAGAAACAACAATGTTGACATTTTTATAAGACATTATTTCTATGAAAAATTGCAATAAATTATGTGTACAAAAATGTGAAACTTATTGTTTAAATAACTGAATTAAACAGAAATAGAAAAAAATACCATTATTTTTTTTAGGTTTTACTAATGTTTTCTCCTCTAAATGTGGGGCAAACTATATAAATAAATAAATACACGGAGAAAGATAATTGACTAGTAAAAACATATGATATAATAAATGAAACTGAACAAAAATTGCATCATTTAGTATAATTTTTCTGGACTTCAGCTATATAATAGTATTGAAATTAGATCAGTAGAATATTTCAATCTAAAACCTATCAAATGTGTTTGTTCTTGGACACGCATTTGGGCTAATTTTACTTTTTCTTTAAATCCATAATATTCTGCTATAAAACAGTTATTTTGAGGTAATAGGCATGGGATATGGATCTTGAAAGTGATGGATCATTGAACCTTTACAGTTCTATAACACCTCAGTTGCAGATTCATAGAACTTTGTGAACTTCTGCAAGTCCTTGGTCTATCTTGCTCATTTGCATCTCTCAGGAGATTACAGTTATTACTAGACCTTGTAACATAGTTTTCCTCTGCAAGCAGCAAGCGGGGGTGAAAGAGGAGCCTGAAGCTGCTTGAGACTGTTTTAATGAGTGAAGCCTCCTTGAACTGACTTTCAGAAAATACATTAATTGCAGAAAGGTCTCATAATAATTATAGTTTCTTGAAACATATAAGTTATCTTGGCTATAAAACGGGGCCTACACAATCAAATTATTACAGGCACAATATTAAACTGCCTCTTTTTTGTGGTTTGCTCCCACTATTAGCATGTTCTTATTAGCCAAGTTAAAGTATTTAAATTCTACAGATTTTATAGTAGATGGGTTTTATATTGTACTTCAGGAGCTCCAGGACTAATAACAAATCTCTTCAAAATGTGCAGTGAAACAGCAGTGCTTTTAGTACCCCATGCATGTATTCCTGCATTCTGACAATATCCTTAAATCAACATACCTCTGAAGATGTAATAAACTTTCAAGGCTTCCCACCCCACAAAGAAAAATTTTGTAGTATTAGATGTATCCTTTGGGGTTTTTTGGTGGTTTTTTTTTTCTTTTTTTTTTTGGGGGGGTGGTGGTCGTGGTGGTTTGTTTTTTGTTTTGGTTTTGGGTTTTTTTGTCCTCAAGAGAAAAGCAGAAAATTGTGTGTTAACTAATATACTGTCATAAGTGGATAATATGAGTACTCTGTAATAGAATAAAACTGTCATGAGTGTCCTGGGCAAAAATCTCATGTTGAGTTGAAGACTCATCATGATAACGTCCAGGATAACATACAAGAGCTTTTTGACTAGGTCAAACCAGTACTGTAAATTTGTCCTAGTTGTTTCCAGGTGGGAACCACACAAAAGATATTTTTTGTTGAAAAGACACTTTTTTCCCCAAAATACCTACCATACATAAAAAGCACTTTAAGATATTTTTTTCTACCCAGGAAAGCAGAATAAGTTTTTAGCTGAGTGAAAATGTGAAACAATTCAGCCAATTTTACCATCAAATGCAATTTATTCCATTTTTCCTCTGTACTTTTTCTTCCAGGATAGCTGCTTATGCTACATTGAGTTCTACTCTTTCCAATCTGTATATCACTTATGCTTAATTATTCTGCCTCTATCTGAACATTGAAAAGGTCCAGAAGATACTGAAAATAGCATTTTCCCTCAAGTTAATTCTCAAAAATCAGTTTCTTTTCTGTAACCACAAATAAATTTTGCTTGTAAAAACTCTTCTACTGTGGCAAAGAGTTGCAAAGCTACACTAATAAGAATTTTTTATACATTCTCTGATGCTGACATAATTTCTTTAAAGGCCTATTTAATGCAAAATTTCAGAGAAAAGCCTTTTAAATCAGTTCTAAATTAAAATATAAGAATGTTTGAAAAATCTTTCTGTAAGGATGACTTTGTCATTTGTTCAATCTCATCAATTCTGAGTGAAAGATTTTGATTTAAAGACTTGTAAAAAAAGTTAATATACTAAAATGGTCAATATTATGCCTAATGTAATCTAATATTAATTACTTTACTTCAGCTTAACCAAATTTATTTCTGTACAGGTCTTCTCTTTCAGACTGCTGAATAAAATGGTCATCTGTTTTCACTACTGAAATATAATACATACTTTTTAAAGACATTATTTCTGTTGAGTTCAGTTTTGATGTGACAGAACTAAGAACAAAATATTTAAATTCAATTGTAGGTATTGTATTTAGCTGACACTCTTTCCAAACTGAGAAAGCCTTTACTACTATTAGAGGTCCTTTCAATTCTCTTCATCTACAGGTTCTAACATCTGCTGGTCATATCCAATGCTCACAGTATATCTGTAAACTCCAGTGGTATCAAGGCTTTTTGAGTCGAAATTTGACATGCAGACCTTTGACTTAATCACATTCCTATTTCAATGAGCTGCCAAAATTTTTCTCCAGACTACTCTCTGAAACTATCATAAAACCCAAATGTATATGGTGCAATTTATCAATCTTTTGTTGTCAGGTGATTTGTTTTTTGTGAAGCTGAGAACTTGGATGGATGAAGATCAGGGGAGAAACTGACATGTATAACATCATGATGGGCATCGTCTCTATTACGTAGTCAAGAAAGGAAGGTAGAATAAGCCATCTTCAGACAACTATAAGGAATCTCATTATCACAGTCCCTGATTACCATCGGGAGCTTTCTGTTGGAAGTGTGGTACAGCTAGCTGCAAGCAATCCAAGAGATGTTTTGAATGTGTTTAAGAGAATTCTTTAACATAGGTAACCAATTACTAGAACCAATCTGCTGGACCTGCTTCTTAATATTAAGGAAGAATTGGCCAAAGCTTTTAAGATGATGGCAGCCTTGGCTACAACAAGCAAGAGATTGTGAATTTTAAGGTCCTGAGAGAAGGGAACAAGCTGAGGAGCAGGATCAGATCAAAGTTAAGTGTGAATAGCAGGAGGCTGTTAACACTGAACAACAAAATACTCACTGAGAAAAAAATAAAGTACACATGTTTTATGTATTTGAAAACACAAATCCTCTGCAAATGAAAGGTTTAAATGATGCAGCAATAATATAGAAAATGAATTATTACAGTTACAAGCCAAAAATTGTGTATTACAATTCAAGGAAATATTTATTGTTATTTAGTGTGCCTTACAATGCTCAATGAACTCATGTCTGATCTTAAAGACAACCTAGAACCAGTTCATGCAAATTCTATTGGCTGGATTGCAGCTGCTAATGAACTGTAAAAGGAAAGTCAATTTACCCCTTGATAGAGATTACTGTACCAAGTGTAGCAAAAAGCTATGTGAATTGTGAACCATTTGCTGTTCAATAGGGAAAGATACTATTTGTGTGTCCAGTTTCTTTTGTGGGGCAAAAAAAATAGGTCTATCTTCTTCTGCTAATTTTTAAATCACAGACACACACACTCAATAGTAGTTTTGTTTTCCTGCTCTTTTCTAATGCAAGTATTTTTATATATGAACATATTATTATGTATACACATTTTCATAATTCCTTTCAGCTGTTTACCACCCTTTAGAAGAATAAACTATTTAAATTATGAAAAATTGTAACTGCTATGGTTGGAATACTGTCAGGCTAAATAATTTTTTTAAGTACCATTGATATTCCCACACACCTAGATTAGTCTGCCTTGTATTCGTAACTTTTCTTCACATCTGCTAAGCATACTGTAATTCTTAGTATTAGAGAGTCTTGACTTTTTCACTGAAGTTAATTAATGAAAAAATATATTCGATGCTTCTCTCTTTTCACTTTTTCTGCACACAGAATTTAATTTTCACTTCTTTATTTTTTTATGAGGAAATCCTGTTTTGTTGTGAGGCATATGTGCTTACAATATTTTCTTCCAGAAACCTCCATAGAATATACTGAAATAATTTTGATTGTTTAAAGCTAAGGTTTGTTTGAACAGAAGCAAGAAAAGCTGTTTTTCAAATAAATAAACCCAGAGCAAGAGGAAAACAATAGAGATTGTTTAGAAAGAGTTTCATCTCTAGCTCACCATACTAGTCTTTGCAGGATAAGCCATTTTCTGCTCTCAGCTCAGTAATTCTCGATGACTTCCTGGGTTGTAGTAAAGTCCACAAACTTCCTTTACAGTGTGTAAAAAAATGTGTTTACTTTCTTTTTATATAATGTTCTTTTTCTTCTCTCTTTGCATTATTTCTGAGTTTTGATTGTGTGTTACTGTCTCAGTATTTCCCTCCTTCATAATTTTCTCATTCCCTCCTTCCTCATCCCGAACTTCAGAAGCTTTTTCCAGCTCTTCGCACTCATTTACTCTGAAGGAAGGTTAAATTTCAGCAGTGAAGGTAAGCCTTTCCATCCACCTTCCTCTCTGCTGCACTCATTATAAATATATACCTCACATACTCAGTATCCTTCTTCTCTGTTAATACCACTGTGTGCTCTTACTTGTCTGTTAGCAGTTTTGCCTTGGAACAGGCTTATTCTTTATCTTTTTTGAGTTGCTATCTTCTTCTTTGCTTCTTCCCTTAGAGTTTCTATACCTTCTTGTATTCTTGCCTGTTTTGACTTATCGGTGACTTCAGTTCTTTTTAATGGGTTTTAAATGGTAAGAAATTAACCTCACTATATGCTCTCTCTCTGTCTCTCTTTCCTCTCTCTCCCTCCCCCTCCTCTCTTCCTCTCTTTCTCTCTTCCTTTTTCCCTTTCTGCCTCCCTCTTTCCCTCTCCTCCCCCCTTCCCTTGTTCTATTTGTCTTCCTTCCTCTTCTCTTTTGCTTACAAAAACACTGATAGCTAAGGCTCACAATTAGCTTATTTCAGGAGAACTAATTGCTGAGTGATACTGCCAAACTGGAGACAAAATATTGCGAGATTCATAGACCTACACTGTGTTGAGCTCTGTACCTTAGTGAGTACTTGGTTGCTGTGACGGCCCTGAAATACCATGTCTGCGTTTGGAGCAGGTTAGGTGCTTTATATAACAAATATGCAATGTCAACCTACTCTACATGAATAGAACTACTGAAAAATACCCCTTCTATATGTATAATCATATGAATAAAATTTGTATGTTTTAGCTCCTCACTATCTCTCTCAAAATAAATTAAATTTGGGATATGTTTCCCATGTAATATACTGTCAGAAATTAAAACTTGCCAGCACAGTACATCGGAAGCAATCTTACATTTTCACAACCCTCATTGCCATTTTTTGTGTCAATAGAAATGTTCCTGCAATAGCTTTATCCTCACCTTCTGCTGAAATGAGGAATCAACTCAGTGACAGACTATGGTATTTTAATTCCTTTCCCTTTAAAATTGTCTTTGTTTACTGCCTCTAACTTTAGAATACCTTCAACGTTATTTTAATGATCTAATTACTTTGCCATAATGATATGGCCCAGACCATTTTTATAGGCTCTAGTTCTGCAATTAATTAATAGGTTTGTGTTTGTTAGGTGCTTTAAGTATGAACTATTTTTACGAAGTACTGAGTATTCAAAAAGAGGCTTCTAATTTATATCAGTCCATGGCCATGAGTGAGTAGATAAGTCTCTTTCCCAGTATGTCCCTGCTTTTACTTAAACCCTCATGTCCAAAAGTTGCACTGTGTTCAGGTTATGCTCATTATTATCCAAGATGCAACTGCAGGTCCTGAGGGAACTGGCGAGTGAAGTTGCTAAGCCAATATCCATCATATTTGAGAAGTTGTGGCAGTTCAGTTAAGCTCCCACTGACTGGAAAGGGGAAATATAACCCCTGTATTTAAAATGTGAAAAAAGGAAGATCCAGGTAACTACAGGCAGGTCAGTCCCACCTCTGTGCCCAGTAAGATCATGGAGCAGATCATCTTGGAAACTATGCTAGGACACCTGGAACATAAGGAACTGATCAGTGACAGCCAATGTGGCTTCACTGAGGGTGAATTGTGTCTGACAAATTTGGTGGCCTTCTATGATGGGATTACAGTGTTGGCGGATAGGGGAAGAGCAATTGATGTCATCTACCTCGACTTGTACAATGCATTTGATATTGTTCTACATGACATCCTTGTCTCTAAATTGGAGAAACATGGATTTAATGGATGGACTGCTGGTGGGTAAGGAATTGGCTGGATGGTAACACTCAAACAGTTGCAGTCAATGGCTCAATGTCCAAGTAATAGACGAGTGATGAGTAGAGTTCCTCAGGGGTCAGTACGAGGACCAGCAGTGTTTAACATCTTTGTTGGAGACATGAACAGTGGGATAGAACTCAACCTCAGCAAGTTTTCTGACAACACTAAGCTGTGTGACGCAGTTGACATGCTGGAGGGAAAGGATGCCCTACACAGGGACCTTGAGAAGCTTTAGAGGTGGGCCTGTGAAAAACTCATAAAGTTCAACCAGGCCAAGAGCAAGATACTGCATGTGGGTTGGGAAAATCCCAAGCACAAATATAATCTGGGCAAGGAATGATTGAGAACAGCCCTAAGGAAAAGTACTTGGGGGTGTTAGTTGATGAGAAACTCAATGTAAGCTGAAAATGTGCACTTGCAGCCCAGAAATCTACCCTTATCCTGGGCTGCATCAAAAGAAATGTGGCCAGGAGGTCAAGGGAGGTGATTTTACCCCTCTACTCTGTTCTGGTGAGACCCCAACTGAAGTATTGCATCCAGCTGTGGAGACCCCAAGATAAGAAGAACATGGGCCTTTTGGAGCAAGTCCAGAGGATGACCACAAAGATGATTAGAGGCCTGAAGGACCTCTCCTGTGAAGACAGGCTGAGGGAGCTGGGGTTGTTCAGTCTGGAGAAGAGAGGGCTCCAGAGACGCGTTATAGCAGCCTTCCAGTACTTAAAGGGGCCATATAGGAATTATGAGGAAGGACTCTTTATCAAGGAGTGTAGTGACAGGATGATGGGTAATTGTTTTAAAGTGAAAGAAGGGAAATTTAAATTAGATATTAGGAAAAAATTCTTTACCATGAGGGTGGCAAGACATGGGAACAGTTTGCCCAGAGTAGTTATGGATGTCCCATCCCTGGAAGTGTTCAAGGCCAGGTTGGACGGGGCTTTGAGTAACCTGGTCTAGTGGGAGGTGTCCCTGACCATGGCAGGTGGGTTTTGATCTACATGATATTTAAGGTCCCTGTCAACTCTAACCATTGTACGATTGTATGATTCTTTGACTAGAGTACCTTCATATGCATGGAACAAGTGAAGAACTCAGGAACCAATTTAATAAAGCTAAAAGTCTGTGTATAATAATGACTGTCTGAGGTACAAGGTAATGCTCAGTCAGTTTTCATATGTGTTTTTTTGGACACTGTGGGCCAAAATAAAAATATTTTTAAAGTATTTTAATAATTAGAATGAAAAAACGTTTAGTTGAATATTGTGTGTACACTTAATAAGTCGTAGATCCCCGGCTCTGGGAACTCAGAATTCTGACATGCCTGAAGTGTGCTTCTGTGCTACACCAACTCCAATCTGTTTCTTTGAGTACTGTCTCCAAAAGAAAGTGGAGTACAGTGTAAGGATGTGGGCAAGGTGGAGAGGAATTCAACTACTCAGACTGCTTAGGCTGTAAATTAGGATCTCGAGAAGCTTCTATGCTTGTAGGCAGAAATCAGCTGATGAAATCCAGGCCTTTTATTCATATTCACCCACATAACCTAAGGAAAGAGGAAACATTCATATCCTCTTGGGAGAGTCTTCAGATTAAAAATAAAACCACCCTCTACCCCCATTGTAGAATAAAAAAGGACACAGTGAATGAATAAGGATTCTACAGTCAATAGAGTGACTTAAGCAGTAGGCTGTCAAGTCATGTTTCATTTTGCTTGATTTTCTGTAGATCAAGTCCTGACATAAAGCTTAGATTACTAGACAATGTCAGGAAACCCATCTTCTCTAACTTTGTTTTGACAAAAGCTCTCAGTGTGAGGTGTTCTTTTAACTTGTCTAGCAAATTAAGCCTTTCAAAAGATGTAGAAAGGGGAAACCTCAGAATAAAATTCCATTTGCTTAACATCTTATGAGTAGGTTTTAGACAGTGCACTTAAGCTAGCCAAGCTAAATAAATGAGCATTTCCAATGCGTGCTTCATATGACTTATTTTGGGGTTTCTTTTAGAGTAGACAACTAGGTTGGTGTTGGCATTTACCTTGTAGACCTTTAAAACAGTAAGATGAATGAAATCTTGTTTCTTGTTCTCAACAGCTGTAGCTGGAAATAGATTAGATGATTAGCACCTCTGCTTCTCAACATCTGTACCTGTGTTGACTACGGGCTTTTGTTTACACAGGCTTTGTAGGTACATTAGATCTTAGACTACTCTTCTGAACATAGACACCAAATTCTGATTTGGTAATCTATGTGATTTTCTGTATTTCGCCAATAGTTTCTTTGATTTATCTTCTGAAAATAAGTATCTAAACAAATTCTTTTTCCTTAAAAAAAAAAAAAAAAAAAAGGCTATACTAAAAGTATAATCACATCCTTGTGTCCTAGCTACAATAATAACCTTGTGAGCAGATAACTTAAAAATGATTGAGGAAACACTGGGGATAGAGTACTCTAAAAATATATTCTTTTCTGAAATGTCTCAGGATTCCATTCCATTTTGAATAAAATAGACATATATTCATTGGGATATTTCTCCCCTCCAGCTGGGATCTCACTCTGGATCTACGTATATTTAATTACTGCATGCAAAATGGAAATTCTTGAGAGAAAACTCTGTCCCAGATTAGTTAAAAGTCATGGGACTGCTACATCTTCCTGAAATGTAGAAATTTTGTACTGTAGTCACCTCGACAGAGGTGGGATTTTCAACCTATTTCTCTAGCATTTCATGGAATTGCTCTTTCTATTTGTAAAATAGAAGAACCAATTTCCTGCCCTACTGTTGTGTTCTCAAATAACTTGTTAAACATGTGTCCCTGCCCATGGCAGGGGGGTCAGAACTCAATGATCATTAAGGTCCCTTCCAACTCAAACAATTCTATGATTTAAAAACATGATCTAATGACCTCTCTCAAGTACAGTAGACAGAGAAATGCTTATTTGGTAAATCTTACTCGTTTACCCTTGTGACTTAAGTGATGAAATTTTTACATTGTTACTACTTCCCCGCTTCTGGAGATGTGCAGACTACCTGTGGTGGCATTTCAGGAATTTTGTTAATTTTTATTGGAAAAAAATAATACTGAAACTTAGCTGCTATTCACTCTTTCCTCCACAAAAGTTAGACAGTAAAAGAAAGGTTGGTTGCTCTTCTTTGGGAGTTTTGTTTTTTGTTTTTTTTTTACAGCTAGTTCTTTATCACTTTTTTTTTTTTTTGATTGTGTATTTATAGGGAATTGAAACCACTAAAGAAAGGAATAACTTGGTAACAAGAAAGTTACATGTCACATACAAAATTTTACACTGAGGTTTTAAGTTCATTCAGGAGACAATCAGCTAATGTTTTATGATATTCATATCAATTTGTTGTTTTGGTTTTAATTGCAGCCCAGATTACCAAACCAGTTAGATACTCATATTTGCTGCTAGCAAACTCATAGATTGACATCCCACTAGCAGATTATTCTGACAGCAATGACAATGAATCACAATGTAATGAATGAGGTGCATGCTTCATGGATGAGGTGAGTGTCCTGGTGATGGAGGACACAGAGACGGCAAAGTTACTGAATTACTTCTTTGATTCAGTCTTTACTGCTAAGGCCAGGCCTCAGGAATCAGAGACCCTGGAGGTAAGAGAAAGATTCTGGAGAAAGGAGGATTTTCCCTTGATTGAGGAGGATCAGGTTAGAGATCTTCTAGACAAACTTGACATCCACAACTCCATGGGCACCAATGGGATGCACCCACAACTGTTGAGAGAGCTGGAAGATGTTATTGCTAAACCACTCTCCAACATCTTTAAAAAGTCATGGAGAACAGGAAAGGTGCCTGAGGACTGAAGGAAAGCCAATGTCATTCCAGTCTTCAAAAAAAGCAAGGAAGACTCAGGAAACTACAAGCTAGTCAGCCTCACTTCCATACTTGCGAAGGTGGTGGAACAGCTCATTCTGGATGTCATCTCCAAGCACGTAGAAGAAAAAATGGTTATCAAGGATGGTCAACATGGATTCATGAAGGGGAAAACTTGCTTGACCAGTTTGGTAGACACCTATGACCGCATGACTGGCTGGATAGACAAGTGGAGAGCAGTGAATATTGTCTACCTTTGTTTTAGCAACAATTTTGACACTGTCTCTCCTACTGTAGAAATGAGGGGACAGAGAATACCTTTATGAAGTTTGCAGATGATAGAAAACTGGGAGGAGTGGCTGACACACCAGGAAGCTGTTCAATCATACAGCGAGAGTTGACAGACTAGAGAGTCTGTACAGAGAGGCACCTGTGAGTCCTGGTTGGCCACAAGGCAGCAATGTGCCCTTTGGCCAAGAAGGCCAATGGTCTTCTGGGATGCATTAAGAGTGTGGACAGCAGGTCGAGGAAGGTCATCCTCCCCCTCTACTGTGCCCTGGTGAGGCCACATCTGGAGTAATGTGTCCAATTCTGGGCTTCTCAGTTCAAGAAAGACAGAGAACTACTGGAGAGAGTAGTTCCTGCCTGAGTGTGATCCTGGGCAATCTGCTCTAGATGAACCTGCTTTGGCAGGGGGGTTGGACTAGATGATCTCCAGAGGTCCCTTCCAACCCCTATCATTCTGTGATTCTGTAACACAGATTTTTGAAAAAATATTCAGTCATCTAAGTCATTGTGTTCAGCTGTATGTGTACCTCTCTAAATCCACAACAAAAACCATTAGAAATTAAGTCAATATACTGTCGATACAGACTTCTCTTTCCCATGACTGAGTGACAAAATAGCCCAGTAGAATCTATTTTTTTTCCCCTTTCATAGGTCTCCTGTCTTAAATAATTATTCAGTTCTTTGGCTGACTGAATGTACTGGAGGAGACATTATTACAAACATGAACTAGTAGAACTCCAGAACTCTTATTTTGGGAGCCATTACAACTTCAGCAATGAAGACTAGGAATTTGTATAGTAGGAAAATAGATTAAGTAAATGGGAAAATATTTTGCAGCCTTTGCTCCTAAAAATGTAAAGATTCACTTCAGAATTAATGAATTTTTTCTCTATTTAATGTATTCGCTAGTTTGCTAAGTCATATAAGAATTACAAGAATCTGGTGTCAATATAGATATTTCTTCTAGAATATGGAGATATATATCACAATTTAATTAAATATTTGATGCTTATCTGTTACTATTATACTGTAAAAATTTAACCCAGCAAAAGCATTAAAATTCCAACTTTAGAAATAGTCCTCATAGGGCACTGAAATTATATTCTTCAGAACCTTATGTAACTGGAAAATTATGAACAAAACAGATAGCAGTATCCTTTAATGGCCCAAAGAAGAAGAGTGTATCTAGGTAGGGTATATCTGCAATTTACTTTTTTTATTTATTCCTTAAATCAATTCAATGTAATCTACACTGAATTTACTTTAACTGCTAACTGAATTAGAGGGATTAACCTGAAACACCACCACAAAAATAAATGTAACTTGTGAAAAATGAAATAGAGGTTATCTTTTATATTATAGCTAGAATGCAAAAGACAGGATTTCTAGCCATGGGATAAGCAATATCACTCTGCACCCATGACACTACGCAGCCTGGGAAGTTCCAAAGTAATAAGAGATTCCTGGTTCTCCAGCTAAGATCTATGCAGGAAAATTAATAAGAAAATGCCTTCATTTCATCATGATGGCATCTGGGAGTTTTCGTACCCTCTAGTCCATTAGTCAGTTTTGTTAATGACTGTGCTCATCCTTTTAATCATGTGAAACACGTTGACTGAGCTTCATTTAGTTCAAAGTGCCTTTCAGAAGCCTGAATGGAATCCGAGTGGCGTGAAACTTTACTGTCGCTCACTGCAACATATATTTAGCTAACTTAATTTGTGATTTATATGTAGATAAAACATATCCATAGTTTGTAAGGAAAAAAGTGCCCATTTTAAAGTATTAAAAATTGGAATTTGGATGCCTAATGTGTTGTCCAATTGTCTGGTGTACTCATGAGTATTTCTAACCTATCTTCCTAGTGATAATTGTGGAAAACTTATTGATACCAGTAGTGTATGAAGGCACAGACCCCGGTTGGTGATGCAACCAGAATTGTTAATTATAACAAACAGGTAGCTTATATAGTACAAATGTATCTCCTTTCCCAACCGACACGCCTCTGCAACCCCCGACTGCCAGGCGTGCGGAATTCCCCTCCATCTGTTTGGCACTGTTTGTGGGTCGTTAAGACTTGCTCACCAGCCTTCCCCTACCAATGTTCCTGCTTCTTCTATTCCTTCTTCTGGTCTCTGCTTCTTCCACAATCCTGTTCACCCACAGATATCTGCACTTCTTTGCATTATTCTTGCACATATACTGTATTTAAAAAATTATTTCAACTCCATGAGCAACTCTTTTTGCCTACAATTCAAGAATTTACAAGAATTTACAATCACATCTCAAAAACATTCTCGGTGGACTGGTTTTTTTACTTCAGAATGACTGCTTTATAATTGACCAAACAAACAGGTTTTGAAGCTTTGCCAGAATGAATTTGAATAATTAAGTTATGAGGATATGAAATTCTGGTACAAAACACAGAAAGGTTTCTACTGAACATATAATATTGTTAATATATCATATGTCCCTTTGTTCATTATACCAACACACTGTGATGTATTACATCGTTTTAACCCTGTGTATGGAAACAAAATAGAACAATCATACCTAGCATAAGGAGAATTATGGCATCTGACTTAAAAAAATACGATTGTGAAAAGCATTGTTTCTACGTAATAGTGGAAATATTTAAGCTGTGTACTTTCAAGTACTCCTTCATTGCCTGAGACTTTTGCATTTGTAAATGTCAACCATCTTTTAGGACTTTAGCCAAAATTCAACTGCTGTCTGGATTTAAGAAATAAGATTCTTCTTCTTTTTTTTTTTGATGTGTTATATTCATAATGCGTTCAAAACAAGTCTGACACATACGAATGGTACTGGACTCATTCATTAAACAGTAATCAGTGATATTTCCTTTTTTATTTGAATAAATAAGAAAAAAAAAAGCTATCACTCTTTCTACAACCTGCTTATAGAACTTACCCCCAAACCAGACGACCAGGAATTAATTCTTTTTTTTCTCTGAGAGTATTCAAAACTAATACATCTCAGGAGTGTCCTACCTGCCTAGTAAAGTAAGTTTTTTGGAGGTATATGGAAAGTCCCATCATTCCAGAATTTCTGTCATGGGTAAAACAAACAGACAAACAGGAAAGCATTAAAGAGATTTTGAGGAGAGAAACAAAGTCTCAAATGGTTTCAGGATTTTTCCCGGACTTTTTTTTTTTTTTTCATGTGAAAAATTTAATCTTTTTTCTTTTTTATCACATGCATGCTCTATTTTAAAAGCCATTATGAATACATATATTTTCAATATAGTAGTATTATAAGTAAATTAGTTTGGTGAGTTTTAGTTAAAAGGATTCTAAGAACAGGTTTATAGCTGTAGGAGTTGTGATGTTTTTAACATTAAATTGTCAGTATATACAATTAAATAGAGTTAAATGTGTTTTGTATTTGTGATATGTACAGAATTTCAATAGTCTCTGAAACACAAAAGCACAAAGTCCATCTGTTCTTCATTAAACTTGTCTGGATTCTTGAAAATCAACCCATGCTGATAACACAGATAATATTTTTTTTTTTTACCAAACAAAAAATCTTTTTTGATAGAAAAGCAGAAGACTATCATAATTTTTTAAACGTATTTTCAATAAGAATATTTGGCGTCATGTGGCATCATTCCTCAAGGGAAAAAATATGTAGTTGTTTAAAAATGTTATGACAATAAAAAAACAACGAGTTAGCTTTTTTGCTAAAACTTCACAAAATTTTTGACCAGACTTTTGTGTAGCTACTAGATGAATTTTAGGACTTCTAAACCTGCAAATAGGAAAATTTCCATGTATTTCACCCTTGTGAGTATTTTCTTCTTTTATAGGGCTTCTTCAATCATTAACTACTTGGAAATGACCTACTTTGTGTTTGTTGACTAATTAGTCCAGTTCCAATTCAGTCCACATCTAGGTAAATTACTTGAGAGAGAGTGGGGTCAAGCTGTTATGTTTCATTTCAATGTTTGATGTGATTGCTCTCATGCATTCAGAGAAATGCATAAAAATCAAAAGTCTTTCTCCCCTACTAGGAAATTTACAATAGTAATTGTTATATTATTTTTCATATAAAATTGTCAGCAGCTTCTCATTCAAACCAGCCTGTCCCTGAGTTCTGAGGTTATTTTATAGTAATCACTTCAGCACTGGCTATTTTTTAAATTGTGATTCTATCATTTCAGCTTTTGCATATCAGAGCATTATCCTGATTTTAAAGAAAAAATCAAATCACACATCTGCACACGATCTTTGGTGTTTGTTCTTATCTTCTACAGAAATGCAAATTTAAAAAATCTTACTAAATTTTAAAACTACTACTCTGTCTGGTGTATTTCCTTTGTTTAACCTAAGCCATGAGAAATGTAGGTATTTACATGTAGCTAAAACATGAATTATGCTGGGATTCAGTTTCATGATCATAGATATTTGAAGCCCTCTTAGAAGTCACAGGAAACCAGAGGTAGGTTCCAGCTGCTATTTTGCAAGTGGATGGCTCTCTCACTGGTTCTTCTTCATGTCTTCCAGCCCAATGTACATATTTCAGAAATCTTAGGTCATATAAGGCACTGTAAAGTTACATTAATGCAACAGACACACACAGTCTCATTTTAGTCAGTGAGAAAAATAGAGTGAGATTCATGTAGGCTATTTTTTATCCTAGGTCTACCCTAGAATGAGAAGATTCATATCACAGAAATGTATATTTCTCTAGGATACCCAGGGCTGTTTTCTACATATACTAGACACAACTAACCTGCTCTAGAGGCAGTTAGTCTTAAATAGTGTAAATGCGAGCATGACACTTGTTTTCAAGTCAGAATTCAGGGACATTGTAACTGTTGCTCACTGGGTTACTTTTATTTATCTATTTTTTCCTATTCTAAAAGAAAAGCATAGACAACTTAGAATCACATAATGATCACTTGCTGAATAATACATACAGAAGATATATAGGCTTGGGATGTTACAAGGCTAAGCCCTAACTAACCACCCTGAGTCTTTGTTAGGCTGGTCATCAAGTATACAAAGAAGCACTACCTTCCGTTTATCCTTGAATATGCTTGTCTTCAGTGTTGTCAAGATGACATTTTCAGATTTTCTAGTTTTTTCTAATGGGTTTATATCTTTTCTTGACCATATTTTCTCTCTTGAATTCTTGACCTGCAAACTATTACTATCTCAATAATGTGTTTAAACTTTTCATATGGTGCATGGCCTGAACTTTCTCACAGATATATATAAGGTTTGCCTGTTATATGCCAAGCTTATATGTATTTTTAAATATTTCATATATAAATCATGTTCATATTATAACCTTCTGATGTTCTGTTTCATAGAATGTATTGTGGCAAAGTTAGCTGATTAAATCCACTTACGTATGAACAGTATTTCTAAAGATCTTTTATCTGCTTGGTCTGTTTACTGTAAACTTCTGAACTCATAAAGGTATTAGTTCCACAAAGATATTAGAAGCTCAAAGAAACAATTTGGTTCACACATTGAACTTATGAAGCTGAAAGGTGCTATAGATAATCTTCAGAAAAAGCCTGTATGACGTTACACATATTATCCTATTTTTATTGTATCACTTCTCTGTAACTGGTAAGTGAAATTTAGAAGAAATATTAGGTTTTTGAAGGAGATGAAAATCATAGTGTCATTCCACAACTTAATTTTGACTAATTTTTAATTCTGAATACATTCTAACATTTTAGTTCTTCAACCCTGGCCAATGCAATCTCACTCCACAAAGTATTTTCAGCATCTAATTTAGTACATCTTCAAGGAACCAGCTGTAATTTACTGGAACAACAAAACTCCTATGAATGCTAGAATGGCCCACTATGGAATGTACAGAAGCTACAAAAGAAAGTGACAGAGAGAAAATTACATGAGGGAATATTGCACTGCATCTAATTCTTCTTTGGGGTTTTTTTCTGTGAAGTTACTGGGTCAATTTTCCAGGCAGGTGCTTTTGTTGGGAGGAAGGGCAGTAAGATATGGCTTTTACTGATTATAAGCCCTCCAAAATGAATTCACAGAGTATTTTATAGGAAATTATAGTCATGAACTTTGGTTAATTTTCCAAGGAATAGTTCTCCTTGAACACTGTTGAAAAGCATCTTTCATTCTAAGTATAGAATAAGCAAAGAATGACATCTCTCATTTGTCCAACATAGACAAAGTCTAAGGCATTTCCCTAAGGAATCTGACTTCAGTTCACAGTAATAAAATATGAAAAATTTGGGTCCAGATGGTCTTTCTTGCTCTTATTGGATTTGATTAATTAATTAATTGTTGTTTAGCCAGAGTTAATACATAAAATACACTAAATGTGAAATTTAACAAGTTCTTTCAGGCACTCCACTCCCTTCCCCACCATCACCAGGTTGATTTAGGTTTCTGTGTTTAGACTTGTGATGTAGGTGGGGATATTTCAGTCTTTGAAGATATCTATAAATATGTTATGGTGTATGGTTTGTGTTGTCATCATAAACAGATTGTCATAGCTCAAAAGCTGTAAAAGGCCTACAACCCATGCCACAGAAGTTGCTGGATGGCCACAGCAGTGATAAATACTGATGAATTTTCTGCTTTAGAAATATCAAGCAGTAGTCTAGATTATTAAATTCATATAGGGAGAGATAACAGAAGGAATTTTCTAGTTTTGAATCAAAATTTACTGAGTTGTGTAACTGTCATTTTAAGTTAAGAGTCTCCATAAATATTCCTCTATGCCGTTTTTTATATGGTGCTATTTGGTAGTCTGGTTCCTGTGAACCACTGTCTAGATCTGTAACCACTGTCTAAATATGAAAATGTTCACACTTTATCATTTAGAGAGCTGAGGCAGCATGTGCAACAACAGGAACTATTCTACTGAAGCTGAGATTTAGCTTTTAGGTAGTGTATTGCTAAACTGTTCCAAACCTGTTCATTGGATCCATCTCTAAGTCATCAATTCAGGGGTAAGATCAAGTTGTTCCCATTTGTCTTCCTATTGTCTCCAAGTACAACAGATTAAAATCATTGTAAAGCAACAGGGCCAACATAATCATCTTTGTGCAAACTTTTTGTCTCTGTAATTCTCATGGTGTATCTTTTCTAAGAAGTTAGAACTTTCTAAAGGATATCATCTGGGTTGCAGGAAAAAACAAAAACAAAATCGTAGTCTATTTCTCAGTCCTGTGTGGTCAACATGTAGTGTGCCAGAAATGTGTGTTTGGAAAGGTAGTGTTACTAGCCTTAAGTAATCTGAAATTATTTGATGCATAATTATAAAATGTAACATTATAATAGAAAAAAAATTAAAAGTGTTATGAGGAAAAGAGAAAGGAAAAGCATTAACCATTGCTACATTAATGCCTTGAAATACTATAGATTTTCTTGCTTGTGTATTTTCACTCAGTGTTCTATGTCTCAGCATATCCTACTTATGTCTTCTTCAGAGTCTATCTCAAGTGTCTGTCTCTAGACCTACAGGTCTGTTCACATCTGTCTGTTCTCCTGTTGAAATTACTGACTGTTTTATAACACTATTCATATCTGTGCTACTTGAATGAAACTGAAAATCGTCAAAAAAAGTATGCTAGAGAGGAGAGGAGGGGAAACAAGGAGAGGAAATATTATCTGAAAGGGGTGAACCTACAAGCAATCTTTCACAAACGTTGAAAAATCATTATCTTTAGATTCTACAGTAGTAATTTAAGTTTTTTTATTTCTAGAGGAATATGTTGTTAGCCAGAAGTACTTCTTGACACAACTATGGTGTTTTATTAAATAACAGATGGTTCTACCAGTTCATCATGTCTGTCCTTCATCATCTGTAACAGCAAACACTCATGGATATTATCACAAATTTTAAAAAAATAACCAACCAAAAGCTAAAAGGGTTTGGATAAGAAATATTTTGTGTCTCCTATTTCACAGGTATTTGGCTGAGAAAAAGATTATGATACTAGTTCTAACCCTAAAGCAAATACACCCTTTAATGTCTCAATGCTTTTTTGTTTCTTTTTTTTTTTTTTAAATGGTTTTCTATATTCATCTGGAAATAAAGGTTTTCTTCCCATAAGTAAGACAAACAATGATGTTCACACTTGGCTTCAAATACTGTGTGTAATATTTAGTAGGAAACAATATTAAAGACATTATGAATAATTATCATATGCTGGTGTGCTGGTGTAGCACTTAGTTGATGAAGACTACACTTGTTCAGTCTAGTGTTATACACTCCACACAACCCTCATCCAATGTTTTTGAAAAAAAATGGTACCTTTATTATGTAATTGCTCATCGTACTACACCTGCTTTTAAAAGTCTCACTTTTTTGGCAATGTTCCCAGAATCTTGTGTATAACCATTTCATTTGTTTAATTTCCTGCAAAAGATGACAGAGAATTTCCATTTTCAGCATCTAACAATATGCTGGCTTGTAGATTTCTGTTAATAAATAAATATTTATAATCATCTGAAAGGTATGCCAGCTATTAATGCAACGACATGGAAGCTATTTTGTTGCTCATTTCTGATAAGAATACTCTATCTATCTAGAGATATTTAACATTTTTTTTACATACCTCCAAAAATAAAGGGATGAAGCTACTCACTTAAAACAACACTGATATTTAAAATCAAGAAAAAAAAATCAAAATGTAGTTTATGTCATCAGAATAAAAAAATTCTGCAAGCCAGATGGTGTTAACATATATCTAATAAGAGAAATAAGTTGTTGGCAATTATTTCAGTTATGAAGAATTCAATTTTCAAGTGTCAATCATATTTTATTTAGAGATAGGAACTAGATAGAACAACAAGCAGCTAGCTAGCTAACTAAAAGTATGATTTTCATTTCTACTACCACTTATATCAAGAACTTTATATTTTCAAGAGCTTTATAAATCTTGAAGCCCAATGAAGTTTTGTGGCACAAATGTGGGTACTATTGAAAGGCATTTCAAGAATAATGCAATCATCAGACACAGTCAACATGGGTTCACAAAAAGAAAGTCCTGTGTAACTAGTTTAATATCCTTCTATGATAAGGTCACCCACCTAATGGATGATGGAAAGGCAGTGGATTTAGTTGTTCTGGACTTTATTCTATTCTATTCTATTCTATTCTATTCTATTCTATTCTATTCTATTCTCCTACAAGAATTAACCTAATGTTCAGAGAAGAATGTGTGATTTTGCCTGAGTAAGTCAGTCCTTTATAAATCTAGTTGATCAAATGAGTTTTATTACATGTATTTCCACAGCAAGAAGACAAGCACATAGTTTTATTACTCTTTTGAGAATACAGTTACACAGGTAACTCTCTGCATGGAATTCCACTCTCAGGACTATGAGAGTCCTGAGAGGATTGATTCTATGATTCTATGATAGTCAACGGAGAGTAAAAAGTAACTCATCTGGAAGGGAGAGATCTCAAAGACATAAATTTCCTAGGAGATTCAGGAAACCTAGAATATGCTAGATTTCAAGTAGAGGAGAGTGCCACTATGAGCCATGTAAAGTGACTACACTAAAGGTATTCAGCATTGCTAAAGGGGCTTTTCTGTAAGTTTTGTATAAACTTATCTATCTAACAAATACCAAATGGGTAACTTGGTAGTGATTCAGTTGCCAGCATGCAACTGAGTGCATGATACCTATCCAATACCTTTTAGAGTATCTCCACAAGTCTAGAACAGCCACCCTGGCACACGTAACACAGGATCTAAGAGAGATACATGTACTTTTTGGAGAAGCAACTGGAGGCCAAGGGAAATGTTGTATGGCAACTCAGGTTTTGCTAAACACCTACATTTAAGTGGCTGAATCTCCCCTTTGTTTATTTTTCTTTTTGAAAAACTTTTGTAACGTATTCCACAATTCCATAATTTAGGAGGTCTATTCTTGAGTTAGGATTAAACCTCAGTAAGAGTTACAGTAATTTTTCAGTAATGGCTTCGCAGTTATTTTAGATTGTCATTGTTATTTTATCACCTCATCATTTATGTAAGACACCAAGTGGAGAAAAACATGACCAACTACCCAAGTGGAATTTTAATGGAATATTGAAAGTAGCTGGATTTTTTGGTAATGTAATTCTTATAATTCCATATGTAGAGTAATGGTATGAGTTAGTTACTTTATAGTTCAAAACTACTTATGGCAACACAGAAGACAGCAAGGGGGTTCTGACATTAACTTTTCTTTGCTTAGGTGCGCACTTCTGCATCCTTCCTCTTGTGTGGGTAGACTAATTTTTTCTGTATGGATATGTTCTCAGTGAGTTGACAGCTTCTCTAGAGAACTATATATCCTTCACATTCAGGCCACAGCTTCTTTAAAGTCAGACTGAAGAATGGAATAGAAACCAGAACTCAAAAAGGGTAACTAAGAGAGGTTCAGGAAGGAACAGACAGAAGGCAGGCAGGTATCAAGCAAATTTTGGAAGAATGACATTGTGGGAAAGTAATGGAAGATTGACGAGGAGGACTGTAAACATGCTCAAGTGACTTGCATGTGGGGTGCTGGAAAACAGATATACCACACTAATTGTTGTTTAGTTTTGAGTGCTCAAGAAGTAGAACATCTGCACTTAGATAATGTAGGTCTGGTATGGACTCAGGGGCACCTTATCAAACACGACCAAGATTCTTGCCCTCCTGTTGAGGAGATCAAAGCATAGCAGAAAACTCTGCCTGCCAGAATCCTTGAAATACAGGCCCAAACAGCAAGTGTGAGCTCTCTTGCTCTCTCACCCCCTTGCTAACAAGGACTCTCTCTCACCTGCAGTCCCTGCTTGCCTGCCTCTGCCTGGGTGCTGTTCAGATTCCCCAATCCATGAGGTATTGAGATTAAATTTGTTCTTTGCCTTTTAAACTGTGCTTTTGTGGTTGTTCCTGCATCGGCTCACACAGACAGGAAAAAAAGTTTAATGCAAAGGGATGTTGGAAATAGAAATCAGCTGATGCTAGTTTAGCAAATAGTCCAGGACATATCTTTTGGAATGAAGCAGCAATTAGGCTGAATTATGAATGAATGAATGAATGAATGAATGGAATGAATGATTGTGAATGAAAAATTGGCAAATAGAGATAAGACTTGAGTGGAAAGAGTAGAAGGATAAACAGAGAAGGGAAACAGGGGTCAGGAACAAAAGGCAGCAAAGGGGCTCAGAGTGCCAAGGACTGAAACAGGAGCATCCCTATGAGATGGTTAGGAATTGTCATCAGTTCTTTTGTTAGTTCAAGAAGCAGAGCTTTTTAAGGTGAATCCAAAGACTTGGATTTGCTGACAAATTGTGTGGTATCAGCATGATTCAAATTCCTGTGCAAAATTTTTTTCTCTAGGTCTAGCATTATGTGCACATTTCCTTACAAATAGCAGCTTTTTATAGATTGTATAGAGAGTGATTAACTAATATAAACTCAGTCATTTTTATAGGTTCTATATGATTTATTCTCCAGTTGCCTTATTAAAGTATTAAAAATATCTCACTCCAAAGACTCCCAGTCCTGCTGAGAGCAAGACTTTTTCATACAAGGTGTTCCAATGTTAAATTGTTCTACTTTGTTGGAGTTTTTTTGGTTGGTTGGTTGGTTGTTTTATTGGTTTGGTTCCCACCCCATCCACCCATTCCCTGCGCCAATAATATTTTCTCTACAAGTAATGTCAAGAGAGGCAGAACCATAATAGCTTAAAACTTCATGTAACATTTCCAGGGTATAGAGTACATGTTAGAAAAATTTATATACAGGTGATAATATCGTACATGCAAATGAACAATAGCAAATGAATGTAGCATTGGCTACATTTATTATTTGTTATTCTACTTCAGATTCCCATTTTCTCAGGTATTAGTGTTCTTTGGTGATTTTCCTGTTTGACAATGAAAAAAAAAAAATTATCTGCTATGATAAACACATCCAAAACAGAAAAGGAAACAAACAAACAGAAATGCTTCCTTTAATCTTGCCTCTTGAGTGGAAATAGCCTTTACCTCTAAGGACAGTGGTTACTCAATAGCTTTACACTGTTGTAGCCAAATCTCTGTAAGTGGCTACCTCAGTCTGAGGGGCCTACCACTTCTCTTTAAGTGTGACAATGCGACTAACTTGTGATGCTGACAACTGAAAATCAGGAAAGACCTGGAAAGCTGTCACTCTACTTTCCAAGACTTCCTAACTCTAAATGAACAAATACATGAATGGATGTAGGCACTCTTCTTCATCTAATACTTTATGTTTAAATTCAGTTGTTCAAAGATATGAACTGTATTGTCCAAGATAATTTCCTATAACATCAGCTGATAGAGGGGTATTTAGACTGAGATTCTGAAGATATTCAGATATCCCCAAATTTTTCCATTTACTATATGCAGAATTCAGTTAATTATATTGGTCAGGCTTAAACAGAAGCTTGAAATTTAAGACAATTCATCCATATATCACATAGATTCTAAACTGGCTAGTTCTTTCTTTGCTTTTCTTCTTATTTAGCCCTTTGTCAGATCCATTCCATCAATTCATATTGAGATCTTGTTTAGCTTTTAAATCTTCAGGATGTCCTTGGTGTTGTTTTGGATGTTTCTGATTACCAGCAGGTTTAAGGATTTTTTTCGGACTCACAGAAATAAACTCTCTAAGTCTTTTATACGGCTTACTTATTTTTCCCCTTCTTTCCCAGTGGTAAAGACTGTTATTTTCTTTGTAATTCTACAATCATTTGGGAACTACAACAACAACACATAGAGGGTCAGAATTTGAGCGGGACCTTTAGGGGCATAGGTTTACACTTTAAAATAGTGTACCCTATTATTTTTTATGCCATACCAGGAATTAAAAAAGAATTCACTAATTTTTCCTTGGTAGACTGTTAGAGATATGTCACAGATAGAAAATTTCTCATCTAAATCCCATAAAAATCAATTAGAGTATTGTAGTGATTTTAATAGATGTAGAATACAGTCAAACACATTACAGCTAAAGCTCTACCTATCGTTATTTTTCCACAAGTTCAAAATTTAAAGTAGATTCCAAGGTTTCTTAAAACTCTGTTTTTCTGAAAGAACAATGTTGCCATATTTTGCTGTCTTCCAGATCAGTCACAAAGTTTCCAGCAATTTCAATTTTTTATGATTTGTTATGCAAGACGCATCCTTCAAAGTATGAGCAATGAGTGTGTTAGATCATTTACTGTTTTTTCATGTATAGCCTTATGAATTACTCTCATTAGATATGAGTGATTACTCTATGTTTTACTGCATTTCAGAAAACGATAGACAAATGTGATAATTAAAGGTTACATGATATGTTACAGTACTGTTGAGCAAATATATTTGGTACACAGCATTAATTGGCTTAATAATGAGTGAGATAACTGGATTAAATTCATACATTTTCAGTAGCCCATGAAGGTGTTTGGACAAGGCATAGATATAGATATTCAACTTAGGAAGCAAACATAACAATCAATATTTGTAAAACTGAAAAATTAACTTTTTTATTCCTTAGGATTCTGGAACACATCTTCACATTAAAGTAGAAGAACTTTTTTCATTACTTTCTTATGTTTAGTGCCCTCTTGCTATGAATTGAACTGTATTTGATAAACTGTTCATATCTCAAAAGTGATGCTAGCCGAGACACAATGTTTTAATGAAAATCTATGTTGGTATGTTTTTAAAAGATCCACTATAAAATCTTGTCAGGCTGGCTAGTTGTAACAAGTGGCATGGGAACAAACATATTCTTTTCTGTTTTAAAGGAACAAAAGGCTGCCAGTTTTTATTTAGGTTTTTCACACCTTCTATTTCACTTATTCCAATCCTTTATCAGCTACTATTTATATTTTTCCTGCTTTGTAGTGCTTCAAAAGGTAGCAGGGGTAAAGAAGGACACAATTCCAGAAACAGTTATGCAAGTTTTACTGAAAAGTAAAATTCCTGTAGATCTCCATAACTAAGGGTCATTTCTTCCTGCCAGCAGAACAACAAATGACAGAAAGTAATGAATATATAATCCTCTAAGTTGTGGTTATTCTGTATGTCAAATCATTTTTCACTGTCCTGAACATTTTCCTGGTTTCCTTGCATACTAGTTCACCCTGTTGATGCTTCCTGTGGGAGAGGAAAAGAAAATAAGCACATAAATAAAAGGAAAATAACATTTTGTCTCCAAACACCAATACAAGGAAATGGAACACAATAATCAGGAGCAAATTGCATTTGCTAAAATACTGCTACGGAGATGAGTTCAGAGCCAATTGTTTAACTCCTTTCCCAGAATACTTTGATTGAATTATTTGATCAGCCAGTTACAAATGCCAAAAATCAATGCTACTTCAGATCTTGGCAGACCATCAAGTTTTTTTTCATTCTTGAGGTGCACATTCAAATTAGAAAGGGGGAAGAAGTATTGTTTGAAAGTATTGCTTTGTTTGAAAGTATTGCTGTTTTGATACTATTATTTTAAGACAGGAAAAACTAAGTTAGTTTTTATAATATATTTTGAGACATAACAGTAGCTTCCCTCTCTTCTTAGACTTCTATTCTAGCAGAGCAGCATGAAAACTAAGACATAAACAACGAGCTTATACAGTGTTTGAGCAAATGGCTTTGGTGTTTGCTCCTCCATTCCCACACATACCTTCTAATAATAACCTGATAGTTTGGAAATTATATTAAGATATAAAAATGTCTATTTCAATAAATGTTAATCTTCAGTGAGCTCACATTTCCTTTCTGTGTGTTCAGTGCATGAGGAATAGTAGGAAAACAGAGCCTTCTTAGCTAATTCCTTTCATTAGAAATTTTGAAAGATAATAGCAATCTGTGCCACATTGTTTCAGATTAAATATGTAACTTTCTTGATTGGGTTCTAGGTAGGTTTCCCAATCAAAAATCTTTGAATACTTCAAAATAGGTACTTTCTTCAGTATTTCTTGCTCAAATTGTAACTCAACTTAGTGTTTTTGTGAGATTCTGTGCTAATTTACTGAATCATTCCCATGACTCTATATCAAGAATGCATATAGAAAAAGGACAAGAGACAAAAGAATCTAAATAACACAGTGTTTTGTGTATTAAAAGCTCCTTTAGATTTAACCTTAGATACTGCAATTTAGAAAGTTATAGATTTGTCTAAAGGATTTTGGGAGATGCTACTAGCAAAGATTTAAGTATGTAGTGAATTAGTGACATATGAATCAAAGTTTTTCAAATCTCAATTTTAAGTTTAAATAGAAAATGAACCACAAATCATGAAGGAGATCTAGCCCTCAGACATTTTTTTAATACTGATTCAATTAAAATGTTATTATCATAATTTATAATTATGTCTGGCGTACAATGATGAACTATTTTGTTTGGAGAAATTTAAAGTTACAATTCTTTGTGAAGCACATTTTTTTTTTTCCTTATTAGGTTTTCTGGCTGTTTGAATTAATATGTTACTTGTATGTGAGTACTTAGTATTACTATGTGGTCATCATTATGATTGAAAATTTAATTGGCTTTAGAACACCTAAATTTTTTAAATTTCTTTTCCTTATTTTCAGATAAATCTAAATAATGATAACAGCAAAAATAATTATAACAGCAATAATGTATAGGAAGTCTGGTTTTATGTGTCTGCCTTCTTCTAAGTTCAAACTAACTTTCCGGTGCTTCAGTTTTCTGCTTATTAATGGTTTGGGTTTTTTTTTTTCAAAATAATAAAAATTCACTGTTTTTTTCTTGATAGAAGGATAGAGGAAAAAAGAGGAAATAAAAGATAAGGTGACTACATGCCTTCAAAATAAAATGTTATTGGAAGGATAGAATATAGTGCTAATTACTGCATGTTTCTAACTTGTCTCTCTCTCTTTTTTTTTTTTTTTTGTCAGAAACCATATTTTAAAAAAGATACAAAAGATAACTGAAGGAGGCTTTTTTGTTTGTGGTTTTTTGAGTGTTAAGATTTTTTTTTTCAAATACATAACGAAGTCAGTACTGAACAATGATAAATCACAACTTCTCTTTGTCAAGTAAATGAAACATTTCACTAATAGAGCACTTTGTTTTCATCAAATTATTAACCCATTTAATTCTCAAAGTAAAAAGAAAACTATTTAAAATATCTAAGTTTGAACTCACATTTAAGCTATTCAATATTAAAAAAAAAATCATGCTAAATATTTTCTTCTAATGGAGTATCATAGATTAATGTTTTAAAATACATGTGTAGTTTATACCATTTTCCTTGCTACTTGGCTTTTACTGAGGTTGTTTAAATGAAAATAAAAGTATGAAAGGGGAAAAAACGGTTTGATTTTAAAAGCTACAAAGCCAATTTTCACTAATTCTTCCTCTAATGCTTAAATTGCATGAGCAGTTTGAAGTGAATACTTTATTTGATACATTTTATCTCTTTACTTGAATTCCACGTGAAAATCATACAATTATCATAAAATAATTTTGAAAGTGACTGGTGCATGTTATCAAATAATCCCTGGTCTGAGAATAAGCCTCAAGACTTATACTGTGTAGATATGGTAATATAATATGCATAAATAAATTAGGTATCCATTAGCTTAATTTCCTTTATTCAGTATGATTGAATTGATTGATTGATATCAGCTGTGATTCTAGCTTGGTCACTCTTTTTAAAGATTTTTTTAAAAAGAAAACCTAGTTTTCAGAACAAATTTCTGCATGTGCATTATTTATTGTTTATTCATTTTTAATTGTTTATTCAAGTACAATTTTTTGTGTGTGTGTGAAACTTTTATGCTTTTCAGAATAAATACAAATATGGCCTATGTTAAACACAGGTTTGACTTCACATAACTCTCCTGAAAGACATTTCTCAGATCACAAGCAGTCTTTGTCCTCATTTTGTAGCAAAATTTCTGTAGTGTTTTCATTGAGATAATGTGCCCTTAGAGGCAGCTCTCCTGCCATGCGTGGTTCTCACATTAAATATACCTTTTCAGTTCTTAATCCTTCTCTTCCCCTTGGAGCACTGACACATAACAAACTAACAAGCTCTCTCTGTAAGGCAAAGATTCACTTTTACAGAATGTAGTTCCCATTTAAAGGAAAAATATACTTTAAAATAAAATACAGGGCACAGATATCAGTCTATTTTCCATCGGATTTCTGCTGGAGGTTCTCAATGTGTGCATAGCTGACTTAAAAGGGTGTAATGTAGTTTAGTTTCTTCAACTACCTCACCATTTCCTACACAAGAAAACACCCTTAAATTCTCATTTTTATTTTGAAAGTCAGGTTCTCAGTCCTTTTTTGAATGCAGTATGTAGATCCTGCATTTTCTCCACTGCATTTCATACTGCATTTCATTGTATTTGTCCAAGATGAAATTAACTCTTCAGTACCAGACCATATGGTGTTGTACTTTGCATTTGTGGCTGAAACACAGTTGGTAGAACTGTGTTTTGGCTGTTGCTAAACAGGGCATGCACAGTATCAAAGGTTTCCCTCCTCTTCCCCCTCCCCAGTGAGTGGGCTGGGGAAGAAGGTGGGAGGGACATAGCTCAGATGACTGACTACAACTGACCAAAGGCATATTCTATACCATATGACATTGTGCCCAGCAGTAAAAGATGTGGGAAATGATGAGGAAGGCAGGACATTCATAGTTATGCTCTTTCTTTTCCCAAGCAACCAGTACAAGTGTTGAGGTTCTGTTTTCCAGGAAGTGGTTAAACCTCTGCCTGCCAATGGGACATAGTGAATGAATCCCCTGTTTTTATTTGTTTTCACATGCAGCTTTTGATTTCCCTATTTAACTGACATCTCAACCCACAACTCGTCTTCTCATCTGTTTTTTCCCTGTCCAGAGAGAGAAGGGAGTGTGACAGGCTGGGTAGCTGTTTAGCTGTTTGCCAGGGTCAAGTCATCTTACCTCATAGCTTTTCATCAGTGCTTCAGAGTATACAATTAACAAGTGGCTCAGAAACTGGTGCCACCAAAGAAAATTTGGGTTTTTTGATCTTGGGGAACTCTATAT
>JAOQGH010000001.1:168078587-168100599 GCA_025769975.1 Gallinago jamesoni
GAATGGGTCCAGCAGAGGGCCACGAGGATGATCAGAGGGATGGAGCACCTCTCCTATGAAGACAGGCTGAGAGAGCTTGAGTTGTTCAGCCTGGAGAAGAGAAGGCTGTGGGGAGACCTTATAACGGCCTTCCAATATCTGAAGGGAGACTATAGGACAGCCAGAGAGGGACCGTTTGTCAGGAAGTGTAGTGAAAGGAGAAGGGGCAACGGTTTTAAATTGGAAGAGGGGAGATTTAGATTAGATATTAGAAAGAGATTCTTGACAGTGAGGGTGGTGAGGCACTGGAACAAGTTGCGTAGAGAAGCTGTGGATGCCCCATCCCTGGAAGTGTTCAAGGCCAGGCTGGATGGGGCTTTGAGCAAACTACTGTAGTGTGAGGTGTCCCTGCCCATGGCAGGGGGGTTGGAACTAGGTGATCTCTAAAGTCCCTTCCAACTCAAACCATTCTATGATTCTATGATCATTAAAGCTCAGGTGGCAAGGAACAAATTCTACATTTCCCCTCACAACATCCTGGAAAAGCTACCCAAATGAAACAGAACATATCTGCAAAGCTATAAATCTTGTATTTCCATTGGTATCACATAATTTTTTTTATTTCTGATTAATCTTTTCATTATTTCTACAAATTATGTCTGATTTTTCTCTATATTTGTCTCTCTGATACACTCAAAATCATGTTATGAACAAATAAGAAACCCACCTTATATGTGAAAGCAAGAATTTGTTCTTAGTTTAATTAAAATTTTTAACTGTACAGTCAAACTGTATCAAATAATAGCGAATTAGGACTGGCAGTCCAAAATTACCTAATTTTGATATAAACAACATAACAAATATTACTAACAATGTTGCAGTTAAAATTGTTAGGCAAGAAAAGCCTTTGCTCTGTTGTTATATTCACCCTCTCACTATTCCTCTAAATCCTGAGGTTGATAGGTTTAGCTACAGTGCGGCGAATATCAGGTTGGCATCATCCTGAGCTTTTCGTCAAGAGGAGTGTGATGTTAACGATGGGATTGTATACATTCTTTCTGCCAACAGAAGCACAATGTCAATGTGTGGGTCTCTTTTTTTTTTTTTGGTTGGTTTGTGATTATTTTAAATCTCTTGGCTGAGTTTACTTGGGGTCATATCTGTGTCTTTTTAAGATTTCTTTACACTTTCTTCTTTCTTCATCGGTCTACAACTTTGCTTTACATCTTACTCTATGGTGCATGCTAGAAATATTAGATGCTTTGTATTTGTACTTTTCATAATCCCTGAGTTTTCGCCCAGTTACTAAGTCTGGGTTACTGCCACTAACTGAGCACTGTTGATTTTTTGACAGCCTTAGAACTTCCCATATCATCGTACACCCAGATGTTTGAAGCCTCTGCTATCATTCCCTATCTGTGCTCCTTTACTCAGTTTCATTATTCTAAGGTTAAAGATAGGTCATTCTACACAGCCCAGCTATGTGTTTTTTAGTATTTATATCAAAATTATTAACAAGAGGTGTTAGAGCACCCAATTATAGAAAGTGAAGCAAAAATTAGACAAATTATGTTTCAGCCACCTGGTCATTAGACAGTTGTTACAACTGAGGAAGCTAAAATAAAACACAAACAAGCCAACACAAATTTAGACAGAGCTTGGCAATTCCAGAACTCTACATTGTGTTAATAAAAGAAATCTGTCAATTGCTACCAGTAGTGACAGTATTATACTTATCAGACTAGGGATACACTCTGCACTCCTTCCCTGTGTTCTCTGACAACCTGTTCCATCATATGTCTGAGCAGTTGATTATGAGTTCAAGTTGCATGTAGTATACAGCATTATACTCTTTGGGTTTATACCATCTGTTACAGAGATGTGGATGTTATATTTTTGCAGGTCAAATTTTAGAGCAATAATCTTCAAAATTATTTCAAATAGTGCTTCAGAAATTATTCATTATATTTGGCAGGATGCTAATTTTCTTTGCTGGAGGACAGGTCCCATAGTCTTCTTTATGTTCAGGTTCCTCAGGTGGTCACGAACTTGATCTTCTTTTACCATGAGAGGGACTTTGCTCCCCCAGTCCCTGCCTTGTGCTCCATCCACTCAAGAGGTGTGGGGAGAGGCATTGCCAGTGAAAACAAAGGCAAAAAAGTTATTGAGTACCTCAGCCTCCTCCTCATCTGTTATTACCAGTTTGCCAGTCTTGCTCATCAGAGGGATACCTTTATTTGACCTTCCTCTGTGGAAAGTGTCCTTAAAGATCTGCCAGCTCTTGTCTGCTCTTGTCCCTGAGGGAAGTTTCTTAGGGGGTCCTATTCACTAAATCCTAAAATTCAGAATCCTGACTTTACTCTTCCCCTGACCCATACCCCTCAGGACTGTGAACTCCATCAGTGTATGATCACTGCAGCCCAGACTGCCTCCAAATCTTGACATCACAGATTAGCTGACTTGTAGTGGTGACCAACTGGTCCAGTATTACATCCCAACTACTAGAGCTGTCTATTACCTGCCTTAAGAACCACAGAATCTTCATGGTTGGAAGGGACTTTTGAGATCATCGAGTCCAACTATACATACACACACACACACAAAAAAAAGAAACCAAAACAAAACCCCAAAAAACCCAAAACCCCCACAAAACAAAATACCCGACCCAATAATCTCAGGCACTAGAGCATGCCCTGAAGTGCCACATCTATATGTTTCTTAAATGGCTCCAAGGCTAGTAACTCCACCACCTCCCTGGGTAGGTCATTCCAGTGCCTGACCACCCTCTCAGTAAAGTAATTCTTCCTAATATCTAATCTAAACCTCCACTCCCGCAACTTTATACAATTTCCTCTGGTCCTGTTGCTATTGACTTGGAAGAAGAGGCCAACACCCACCTCTCTACAACCTCCTTTCAGGCAGTTGTAGAGGGCAATGAGGTCTCCCCTCAGCCTCCTCTTCTCCAAACTAAACATGACCAGTTCCCTCAGCCTCTCCTCCTTATATGATTTATCATATAAGCCATCAGCTTCGTGGTTCTCCTCTGGACACACTCCAGAAGAAGAAAAAGTTATCCTCAATGCATTCCAGGAGTGCTCTGGATTGTCTAACTAGCCCATGGTGCTAGTTTTCCAGCAGATGTCAGGGTGCCTAAAGCCCCCGGTAGACGAGAGCCCACAAGCAAGTTGCCTCCTGTAGCTGGAGTAAGAAGGCTTCATCAACAGGCTCCCCTTGATCAGGCAGGATCATTATACATCCAAATATTTGGATCATTAGTCCTCACCAGCTCTGTTTTTCCAGAGTTATACTCATCAGTGTACTATCTAGCAGTTTCTGTAGTATCCCCCTTTCTGCCATTTCTCATCCATTCTAGATTTAACTCTGTAAAAAGAGATGTTCTCACACTTTTTGACGTTTAGATTATTCATTAGATACCTAAACTGATACACATATATATATACACATATATATGCCTAAAGTATATAGATACTTATGAAAAAAATGAGATAGAGAGAATATAAGAAGGCTGGGGGAGGGAGAGGGGAGACAAAAAAAAACCACAACCAAAGATGGTAAAATCACAATAGAATTAAACCCAGTATATGGTTCTCTCCTGAGTCTAGCTGAAATTTGCTTACCTAGTAGATATATTTTAATTGTTGTTACTGAATCTGTTCTTTCTGACCCAAGATGTCACATCGCTATGTGGCTGAAGCTATGCTTGCTAAGTTATTCTGGCATTAATCACATTTATTGTTTGCAGGAGCACAATTCTTTTATTTATGGGCACTACCCTTGGGAATGCAGGTCACTGTTATCTAACAGCAGAATCTACAGCTGCTCTTGCTGACTTCAATTTGATTCTTACTTCCTCAACAGCGGTCATATAGAAGCAATTGAAGTTAATTTTATGAGACATCTGTTATATTTGTGGTTATACTCATTCTTCAAGATTGCCCTCTAAAGTTGCAGTTGCTAAAAGAAAATCAAGCACCTTAAGATAGAAGGAAAACAAACAAATGAAAGAAAATAACAGAAGTTACTTGATGATTCTTATTTAATGTGACAAAGTAGGAAATTATTTTAAATGAGCAAAACCCATAATTTGGGGGCTGAAATACATAGTAAAATGGGAAAAGCACATCTCCAAAGCATATCGTACTTGTAAATTTCAAAGAATTAACTGACTATGCATTGCAATACTGAAATACGGATACTGAAATACCTAAATGTTATATCTACAACCACTTCCCCCCCCCTAATTTCTATGTAATTTCAGATTATATTAGAAGATTACAAATTTATACCTGGAAAATAAGAGAAATAAAATTCTGAATATTTAGAAGAAGTTCTTTCATGGCTTATTAGTCAATATGCTGACTTCTCCTTCACAGTAAATGCTACAAAAAAAAAAAAAAAAGAAATTAGGAGGCAAAAATATATATATATATTCATTATAAAGAAAATTATACTTCTGAATATAAACATCTAGATACAGTTTGAGGGCTTTTTCTCCTGAAATATGGGTTTCTGCTTTTAATTCAAAAACCTAGACAGTCTGAATACTCAGCAGACATTTCTCAATACAAATTTATCTTACGCTAAAGTACCATTTTTATTTATTAAAATAACTCATAGACTAGAATTGCCTGCTTATATTCAGTGCAAATGCCAAACATGGGAATCCCAGCTAAATTTTTGTTGATTCCATCAGTGTACAAAACAGCAATATGACATTTTGATCACAGGGTTGTAGTTTAGGAATAATATGATCCAAGAAGACAGGCACAGAAAGACAATTGTGTGTGGTACAGTATTGTCTCAAGATAAGGATTTGAAACATTAACTCCCTCTTTTTTTTTTAAGATTTTTTTTCATTAGGGCTATTCACTCAGTACTTCTAAAGCTCTGTAAATTTTGCTGTGCCTGTTTTTCTCTTACACGTTACTCCCATTAGATTTTTCTGTTTTAACAGAGCTGAATTTCAATATTTCTTAATGTTTCTATTTAGAAATTTCTTCCTTTCTTCTTCCTCAAACCATTTTTTTCCATGTATTCTATGTATACAACTTCCTATACACTAAAATGTTTTTTTTTTAATTTTATTTTCCTATGGAATATTTTGGAGACTGAACAAAACCTGTAAGACTGTCTGAGGATACAGTCTCTTACAAGATAATGGAAGGTTTTTCTGAAGGTACCTGTAAAAATATCGTTAAATATAAGAAACATGATTTGCCATTTCCACAAAGTTTTCTCTGCTGGTAAGTAGTACCAGATATTAACTTTATAATGTATGTGATTATTTTAGTTTCTTCATAAACAAAGAGTCTAGTTGTTTATCTTAAAAATCCCATATGGACCAGGACAACTGGAAAATAAGCCTATCCAGCCCCCTTTTTCAGCCTTATTTATTGCACAATTACAATTTCCCTGCGAGAATAAATTGCAAAGCCAGCCTTTATTCAATATCACATCCCCACTATCACTCAGGTTGCTTTTGCAACGCTTACCCCTTCCACACATCACTTCTTACCTGCCTCCATTATGCCCTTGTAAATGCACTGAGATCATATTGTGTTTTTAATTCTAGCGCTTGAGGTTTTTTTAAGTCAGTACTTTTCACAACAAAGTATTTTTTTTCTATCTATCTTGAGATATATCCATACATTTATACAAGATGCACTTATGTAAGCTTATATAATAATGGGTGCACTTTTTATTTCATTTTTCCTAATTATTTATAGAATGATAGAAAGTACTCATATCCTGTTTAAAACTAATTCACGTCCTATTTCCCTTCAGGAAGACTGTCCAAATATGTTAGGATGTTTTAGTTACATATATTTTATGGAGAAATAAGTTGAGGCAGGGAATCTGTCTCTATCTTTCTGTTGCTGCTATTTGTAGCTTTATGATGCTTATGCAGTGATGTGTCTTGTTACATTTCTTGCAGGTTTTTTTGTATCCTGCACATTGTCTCAGACTCTGTGGATGGTTTAGTTTGGTTTGATTTGACTGTATTACATACAGAATGCAGCTCTGTGATTGTTTTTACTGGACTCTGTGACATCTGCATGCAGTTCTGCTGCTTTTTTTTTGTTGTTGTTGTTGTCTAGCATTTTGGATTTTCTGTGATACTAAAAGGGCCAAAATATTCTCACTTTCTCATAAATTTCAACCTGCGCCAGGCAGATAATTTCCTTTTTAGATTTTTATAAAAAAATTGTTATTACAAATTTATGCTTTTATAAAAGTTTTAATGACTTTCCCAAAATTAAATTACTGGCTTGTTTAGGCTCTGATCAGTTCCAAATCTATAGTTTTAACTGTTCTGTATCTAACACATAAAATAAAATAAAATAAAATAAAATAAAATAAAATAAAATAAAATAAAATAAATATCTGACATGTATTCCTTTTCCTTACAGTGCTGTACTCTTGAATTATCACATGGTTTCTTAATTAGTATATTAGACCAACTGTAACCAGTCAAAATATTAACTTATTCCAGAGTAGTTATTTCTGACACCAGTGTGTCAGAAACAGCCAAGCTTTCTTTGTAGTTGCCCATAATTTTGAGGCAGAGACCAAACCACTCTTTGATCAAGATTGACTTGTACCGTTGTAGTTTCTCCTTCACTTTTTTTTTTAACATTTAACACTCACTAAACTTCAAATGCTTTATTGTTCCTATGGTAAATTTCCTAGACAACATTAGTTCTGTTTACATATCTTTGCTCTGGCATCATTCTAAATTCCATATTTGCAAAGCAATGCTGCTAGCAAGGAACATCTTGTTAGATGTGGGATTTGTTCTCCAGAGCCACGTGTTGTTTTGTTTTTTCAGTTTTGGAAGTATTTTTTTTTAGATTCACACTTCTGAAATTCTAAATGGGGCTGCTCCAGGTTGAACCTATCAGCTATAGTACACTGCTTAATTATTCAGTTACCTGATCAGCACCTTTATTTCGGGCAATCCTAAGTTTTCAATACCACCTACTCTAAGAAACACAACATTTAAGTATACAGTAACTGCATTTCGTATCTCAGTTGTATATTTATCCAGCATTACACATGGAACAATTCTGGTTGAAGTGTTTCTACATCCTGAGGATGCATCTGCATGTTCCACTTGCATCCACATCTCCTATTTGCCTTTAAGTACCAGGAGATTCAGTGTTCCCAATTAAATGTTTTTGCATTATTCATACAGTTAAGTTTATATCAGACTTCTTGTTGGGACCAAAATAAATTTAGAAATATGTGTATTGTACAAGCAGAAGATGATAATTTACGAATTATCATTATGACTATGACTATGTTTCTGGGACTTCCTGCATGAAGGAAAAGTTATGTGTTCTCATTTTAGGTTATTTGGAATTTAATGTTATACCACTATATAATGTATATACTTCTTGGCTACTGTGAAAAAGAACAGAAGACCATCTGTCCTGAGTCTATCTAGCCCGGTATACCATAGGGTATCTTGGGAAGGATGTAAGAAAGGAGCAAGCAAGAAAGATGCTTTCTTTAACCTTTTATGAAGATTGTGTTAAAGTGAAGTTACCTAATTACTGTATAATTACTGCATAATTACTAAACTAACTGTGTTTATGTTTAAACTTCTTGTTTCATAGGAAGAGTAATCGATGGGTAGATGGTGTATTCAAATCTGGGTCTCATACATATCTGGGAAGAGGGAGATAGATGCGTCTTACATACAGAATGCTCAGATTTCAGAGCAAAAATGATAGGCAAATTTGATGTTTTCCATTCAAGTCTCATTCACACCCCAAAACAAATGTTCTTCTAATTCATCACTGCTAGTTATGAGCATGTCTAAGAACTTTATAGTCTTTATTTGTATTTTTCTGTTTTGTTTTATAGTGTAAGTAAATCCTTGGACTAATATGAACGCATCATTTTATCTGCTCTTCATTATCATCTCCTCTTCCCATGACGTTCCAAATTTGCCAATCTTCTAATACAAAGAAATGAAGAAAACTATTATCTCTTTTCTCACATGTATAAGGAACAGTAATCACAGTCATCTCCATGAAAAATCATTGCTGTTCCTGCATTCAATCCAGTTTATCTCTACTTTGCCTACTTATAAACTGTTGTCAGTGTTTTAAAGATCTCTATCGAGCTTCTCTGATGTGTACTTTTGACTTTTTCTTTCATTACCTATCTACTTTGGTTATATTGTCCCGTCTGTACTTACCATTACAGGTATTAGAAGCCTTGTAGCTTCTGCCATTTGGAACAACCTTTCTCTGCATCTCTGCTTCATCAGCTTGCCATCTCATTTTACATTTCAAACATAGCTTTTCTCCCTTGACTGTTCTTATTTTTTATCTCTCTCTAACATTGCTCGTCTTTAGATATATTCATCAACTCTGAAAAACTGGATCTTGTGTGTATGAAAAGAGAGTAAATATCCAGAAGAATTTGTAACACTATCACAGGTTTTGTTTTTTTGTTTTGATTACATGCTTAGTTTCAATTTGCGAAAATAAAATGCAACTGAAAGAAAGCAATACAGGCATTGTGGTCTCAGTTCAGTTGCTCATGTATTTCCAACAAATGTCATTTGAGACATGCTAGAGTATCCCACCTGGCTTCCAGCTGCCACTTCAAAAAGGTTCCTGTCTCCCACAATCATATTTGCCAACTATCTCTGAGCCTTTCAGGTAACCTAAGATGGCTCAAAAATACCATGTTCAGGCAGCTGATTTCTAACTGCTTAACAAGACTGAACTGAATTGCTCCATAGATACCTTTGACTGTAGCAAGCGGCTAAAATGAGAATTAAGACCCCCAACTCATGTGAAGACCTCCAGTTGTAATCTTCTAACTAGATGTAAAACTGTAACTAAGTGAGAACCATAGTGCAGTTTGTACACTTCAGAATGATTCATTATTTTGTGAAAGGAAATTCAGAAAAATAAAGGAACTGGAAGAATTAGCTCTGCAGCTATAAGATGGCCCTCACTCATTTTCCCATAGTTAATTACCTGATCACTTTTCCAATATTGTTGTTATGGCCTGACCTCCAGCTGTTGCTGCGCCAGAACACAGATCTCTCCTATGTTCGCATCTTCGTCTAGGTAGCTTCGTATGACTTCCAGATGCCTATTTGTGTTTATAAAACAATTGTGACAATGCTTAAGCTTTTAATTTAGAGATCAAAGACTGCAGGATAATCTTCTTTGTCTCACTTTTAAGCGGTAGAGAGATGTGCTTTAATACTAGTCTAGTTTCTGCTGTAGCCATGAACCAACCATTGGAACTTAAGAGAGTGCTGGGGTAGAATTATCACTGAAACTACACTCTGTTCAGTAGTTTTAAAAATAGGAAATTCATGTGGGTAGCAGGAAAGGAAACCTCTGCATTTTCAAATTCAGACACTAATGGTAGAAGGAGATATTGGGATGGTTGGTAGAGTGATGGACCATAAGAGGCTAAGAATAGCTGTGGGGAATTTCTATTGTTAGGTCTTTACCTAAAATGCAAAATTGACAACAAATAAAGGATTATACTGAAACCATTTCTCTTTAGTTGAATACTTTTTTTTTTAATATGTAGCTATATAATATTTCAGTTTTGGAACTATTTATTTTCTTCAGAAAGAAAGTTAACAATAAAAAAGAGTCCAAAAGGAGATATTTCTTACAGACAGATCAAATTTTTATAAAGCTTATTAAGAACACATACTACACTTTACTAATATTTGAAATAGTATCTTCATTGATTTAAATAAGAATAATTGTAGATACTTTTATAAATTCAATTTAATTAAGTTTTTTTCTTTCTTTTTTATTACACTTAGATCTCACATTCATTTACAGCCTATCTCAGTTCCTCTGTTGAGAGGCTTTTTCCTTTTATACTTTCTCTGCTTCCAAGCTTACTGCCCTTATTAGATCTCACTCTACAACTGGATTCCTTCTGTTAAGTTCTGTTTTTTCCAAACTGTCTACATTTGATGTCTTTTTTTCTCATGAATTCATCCCATCCTTCTGCTCTTCATTGATATATCTCAGATGTTAACATTGAATCTGAAAAGAGCATCTCAAACTTCCTTTATAGCTAGTATAATAGTTCATGTGTATGGCTAATATTTGCCAACTATAGACTTTTTTATAGCTGAGATGAATAGAATCCTTGAAGTACTAAATTTTCTCCACCTATTACTCTGTTATTCTTTCTAATTGCTACAGGTCATTTTGTATTTGGACTCTGTGATAAACAAAAAAAATAATATTGTGACCAAATTCAAGTTTTATTCCATGTCCATCTATTTATCAAGAAAAGTTGATAATAAGATCTGACTACAGAAGGAGAGATTTGCAACCCTAGGGTTTTGACAGATTTCTTTGAGGTTTTAGTCATGCATGGAGCTGAGAGGTATTTTCAGGGAAAAGAGACAAACCCCTCTTCATTCCATATTTGTAAGTTCAGATACGTTTTGTTGTGTGTGGGCCTCAACTGTGTTTTAAAAAATACCGTAATTTCCTTTGTTTTAAAAAATGTCATATATATATATATATATAAAAAGCACTATCCTGCTTATAAGCTTTAAAAAATAATTTACATACAGGGACATATATCCTGCTTCTGAAACAAAATGCTCCTGTGTTACAGGAAAGTAATATTCTAAACATTTTACATGTTCACTCCTAATTCCTTTATCAGTATTACTTCTCTTACTCCCTCTTTAGGTAAATTGTACATTTAGCAGTAAACAGAGTAGAAAATATGATACTGATGCAGAAGCTGTTGCTAATGACATTATTTGCTCTGTCTCATTATTTTCTCAATAATAATGACAGTTAATTTAAATTTAATGCACAGACAATTTCATAGAATATCCATGCCAACAGCTTCAGGAAGACAATGATACCAAGGCTAAGTTAAGAAATTGAAGAACAATTTAGCAGATTTTCAGCCCACTGAGCAAAGATAAAAAATCCTTCCTAAGATGCTGCAGTGCTGCAAATGAAAAATCATTCATTATTCACCAAACATACAAATACTTCAAGGACTCACTGTAATTCTTGAATCTTGTTCTATTGAAAGTACTTACACATGAATATCTACAATATCAGTAAAAATTTTTTTTGTGTACTTGAAATTTCAGCAATTGTGTAAAATCTATACTTGGATAAAGCTGTCATTTGTCTTGTAATTAAAAAAAAAAAAAAAGAAAAAAAAGAAGAAAATCAGGAAGCATGCAGACTAATCGGAAAAAAAAAAAAATCAATTATTAAATATTCATGCCCTACTCCAAATTGAATGTTACAGAAAATAAAACAGTATTTTAAAATTTTGTTTTGTGGTATGCTTATTTCTCATTGTTTCAATAGTGAGCTCCTAGGATTAACTATTGGACATTCTGAATCTTTTCTTCCTTAAAATAGTAGTAGTAGTATACTACAATACAAGAGTAGTGTTGAGCTCAATAAAATTAGAATTTCAAAACGTAAATTGAGAAGCATATCTAGTAAACCAAAAAGGCAACCACTTTTTTCCATCAACTTCTACAGTTAAGTTTATCTAGAAAAAGTAACACTATGAAAACTAGGGCTAAATATTCCATTAATTTGCAGCATTTGTCCATGGCTGCAAAAGAAATAGATGGTATTAAGATTAGTTCATGTTTTTCTGATGAGGATCATGGTAATCAGGGGCAGCAAGAAAGGACTTATCAGATAGGATGAGGGAAGAAATTACTTACTATGAGGGTGCTGAGACACTGGAAAAAAATTACCCAGAGAAGTTGTGGATACCCCATCCACAGAAACAGTAAAGATCAGGTTGGATCACACTTTGAGAACCTCAGGTAATGGAAGACATACCTGCCATGGGAGGGGCATTGGAACTAGATAATCTTTAAAAGTCCCTTCCCCTCCTTTAAAAGCCATTCTAGCATTATTCTATGATTCTATTAAAGTTATTTGTTATTTGAAAACACAGCTAGGTTACCTCTTCTGCTGTTTCCTGATAAAGGTATGCCTACACCTTCAACTTTGCCTGTTGATTGATTAGGCAATGCCAGGCTCTTATTCAACAACTACAAGGGAATGCCGGTTTAGCTATTGCTGTGGACCGACAATGACTGTGGCAACCAAGATGAACCAATGAAAGTTTGATGGTAAATGTGTGAGAAGGCATTGGAAGAGATCCTAGAGGAGGGGCTCAGACAGCATGGTATTGCAAGAAATGTACTTGCAGCAAAGTACTTTTCCTAGCACCAGCTGGACAGTATGTCTCTGCAAATTAGAGATCTCAATCCAAATGAGGGACCTGAGGGAGGACTTTATCTGTTCAAATCTCTGACTGCAGGAAATGCCTCATACTTCTCTTTTTATCTGTGGATGCCAGCTCCCAAACAGAAGCAGACGCTTTTCAGAGGCAAACAGACACAGGGTAAAGAATGAAGGATAAATTCTTATGAAGGAAATTTTGATTAGACATTAGGAAAAATACGTAAATCCCTGAGACTCATCAAACATGGGAAAAAGTTGACTAGAGAGGCTATAGAATCTCCATTCTTGAAAATATTCAAAACTCAGCTGTGCAAAAACAGGAACAATCCTATCTACCTTCAGAGCTGGTGCTACCACAGCAGGAGCTGGGCCAAGTGAGCTTCAGAGGTCCCTTCAAAACTAAGTAATGCTATAATTCTGTGATGATGGAAGAAAGTTCTACAGAAATATATGAGGACCTCAGAAACAGATTTTTTTTTCCATTTCAGATAGATTTCTGCTGAAAGTCTATGTCATAATCCTGATCAACCGGTTTTGGTGCTTTTCGGTGAAGTAATCATGAGCAGTTTGATGCATTCACATAATAAATCATAACAGACTGAATAGTTATATTCTGTCTCGGAAACAACCCATTCAGCTTTTACATCTGAGATTCATGTGATTATTGAACGGAGGACCATATATATATATCTCAAGGGCCTAAACCAGAAAAAAGACCAGAATATTAATCATTTAGTGGTACAACTACGACTTAGAAGGATCTTTTCTGGAAGCAAAGAAAGGAGAATGCAGGTTGTCTCAAGCTCTAATATTTAAGTTACAACCTAAATTTCTTTCATGACCAAAACTACAGTGTAAAATAGGTAGAAAATAATTATATTTGGTCTAAAATCAACACCTGAAGGTAAAATGAAACCCAGTAAAAAAATTTAACTATATGAAATTAATTTTCATTTCTTGATTTCTTTCTTTGAAAAATTTTCACAAGCTATGATCTTCACTATCCCACTAAGTAAAAGCATTCCAAAGTAAAGTGTATAAATACAATAAAACGGCAAATGAAAAATATATTGATAGCAGCCTCTGAAGGAATTCTGTGTAGTTTTCTTTCTAGCCAATGATGACTGGAAGAATTTCTGGTCACTTCACCCTTTGAGAAATCTATTGATTAAATAATAATAATAATAATAATAACAATACCCCCCCCCTTCCCCAACATTATACCATTGTGGTTCTCCTGTAATACCTCCTTAATATAGGAAACAATAACAGTTTATGGCAATATTTTATAATATTTTCTCAGTCACCAATTGTTTCATAATTTCTTCTTACAGAAAAAAAAGTCTTACTCTAGCTTTTTACCAGAAAGTAGGTTTATAGGGAAATCACATTGCTAAGGTTTGCTAAAATGGACATGTAAATTTTATACTGATAGAGGGTTGTTATCAAAATCATCTCTTGCAGCAGAAATTGAGCTGATAGTCTCACCAGGGATGACATGAAGATCAAAAAATTAAAAAGGATCTTCCTTCTGCATCTAGAAAAGACAATGTAAATAAATAAAGAGTTAAGTGAAAAAGGCATGCAGTGAATGGAAAGCAGTTGTGCTGAATGGTAAGTAACATAAGGGTATGACCGGATTATTAATTTAATGGCAAATAACAGTGTTCGTAGATTACATAATTTTTTGTTTTGTTGGTCTCAAAATTTTTTGCAAGGATGACCTAAGCATGTGCCTCATATTGCAGCTGGCAATAAACATATTTATTTCCAATAAAAAAGAAAAATCAGTTGTCCAGTACCACTGAAAACTATCAACATGTCCAACTGGGTTAGTTCTGATGGTATAATCATGCTCAGAGAACTACAATATATAAATATATAAAAGGAATAATAGATTCTCAGAGTATGATACTTGCATATGTGATAGCATATCTCTAGGTTCAAATCACTGTTATGGAGGCCCTTCTACACTTTGCAAAGGAAAAAAATACCCCTGTCAAAATTTAGGACACAAAATACCATACTGGTAAAATTATCAAAATTATGTTATATTTCGGTATATATATTTGAAAACAGAAATCAAATGTCACTTTATGCTTTGAGCATGTGATGAACATAAGAAAAAGAATTTTTTGAGTTTCTGAGATATCTTAGTTCAAGAAGATGGAAGGAAATTGCTAATATACTTTTTTTTTTAAAAAAAATCAGTTTAATATTATAAATGTGTGAAGGAGCAACTTTTGGGGGGGCTGAAATTCCTTTTATTCAACAGCTGTATGAGCAACCAAAATGAAGAAAAATACTGAAGAATAACACATTCCTGTAATTTCTGCACTTGTGATAGGAAGGGATGCCAGTGTGATGCTAAATTTATGCATGCTGGAAGTACCAGTTCTGCAAACACTTCAGTACATTCTCAAATGTGGTCTGTATGTGTGTGTGTGTGTGTGTTTATTTGTTCATAACTTCTATTACTGTGGTTTTTGAGTGAGTGTGGTCAGTCTCCTCTACTCTATTACTCTGTGAAAACCATAGTATCATAGAATGGTGAGAGTTGGAAAGGACCTTAAAGATCATCTAGTTGAAACCCCCCTGCCATAGTGGGACACCTCCCACTAGACCAAGTTGCTCAAAGCCCCATCCAGCCTGGCTTTGAATATTTTCAGGGATGAGGCATCTACAACTCTTCTGGGAAACTTGTTCGAGTGCTTCACCACCCTCACAGGAAAGAATTTCTTCCTGATATCTCATCTAAATCTCCCCTCTTTCATTTAAATCTATTACTCGTCATCCTATTGCTACATTCCCTCATAAAAAGTCCCTCCTTATCTTTCCTGCAGGCCCCCTTTAGGTACTGGTAGGCTGTTATAAGGTCTCCCCAGAGCCTTCTCTTCTCCAGGCTGAACAACCCAAGCTCTCTCTGTCTTCACAGGAGAGATGCTCCAGGCCTCTGATTATATTCATGGCCCTCCTCTGAACTCATTCCAAAAGGTCCATGCTCTTCTTATGTTGGACACAGTACTCCAGTTGGGATCTCATGAGAGAAGAGTAGAGGAGCAGAATCAGCTCCCTCAATATGCCTGCTTCTTTTGATGCAGCCCAGGATTCAGTTGGCTTTCTGGGCTGTGAGCACATGTTGACAGGTCATGTTAGTATACATAACATGTAAGGTTCACTTTTGTGCCACCGCCACCTTCCAAGGAAAAAAAAAAAAAAAAAGGAAAAACAAAATGAAAAATATGGTCTTTATGGACTTTTCTCACTTCTTGTGAATAACTGTAACAACTGAACCAGATAAAAAGGAAAAACTCCTCGGCTTACTGTTATGGGCCTTCTGATCTTTTAACCATTTATAAATAGGTGTTTCTTGCTACACTCTAAGGGAATCCCATAAAAGAAACCTTCCAGTTACCCACCTGAGACAGATATCTGGAATTAGAGGTTGAGAGTATTGGTTACCAACCCATTCTTCTGCAGTGGCATTAGAGATTCATCAGATGAATCTCTTCATACACCATAAAGGAACTTCTGCCTGGATCTGGTCCACATGAACAGTTTTGCGATGGTGAAGAAAACTCACTGTGGTAAGAAAATATAAAACTAAATCCAGTTGTGCCTAAGGCTGAGGAGAAAGAAACAATCAGCATGAACCCAGCAAACAACTCAGGGTGGCAACAACTCAATGAAATCCTGCCCCCCTCTTATAGAGGAAGCCTGCAGTGGTGTCTTTTAGGTGGGACCCAGAGGAACACTGAGTAACTGAGCATAACTCCAAGGAGAAGGAATTGATAATTGAGAGACACTTTGTAGAGCGTGAAAAAACAACAAGCAAAAAAACCCCTACAAACTCCAAACAAAAAGCCACTCCCATAACTATTTAACTCATTTTATTAAGAATTTCTGAATTAATTATGCAATGTGAATCATTAACTGAAAAAAAAACAATTCTGGGTTCCACGTGTATGGTATGTTTTGTTTTGCCATAATATCCTTGAGTGGAACAGCAGGAATGTCAAGAAGTTAAAACTCAACATTTAATTTTTCATTTTATCCCTTACAAAGCAGACAAACTTTTATAGAATATCATTTTATTGACAGAAAGGATATATTTTTTATAGAACTGAGTTAGACAGTATTTGGGTCTGTGCCTTATTTCTAACTCATCACAGTCTTTCTGGAGGGAGACAGGAAAAAACAAAAAAAGGAACTCCAGATTTATCCACCTTTAATGTATGCAGAGTATTTGTCTTCCTGATACATAAATGTTGAATCATTTTAAAAAAAATATTACACTTTCTATGCTTGCAACTTCTCAAGCCTGTTCAGGCCCCTCTGGGTGTCATCCCTTCCCACACCACATCGCTTAGTATTTGTATTGTCAGCAAACTTGCTGAGGATGCACTCTTTCCCACTTTCCATGTCGTTAACAAAGATGTTAAACAGCAACAGTCTCAGTACCGACCCCTGAGGTACACCACTCTTCACTGGTTTCCAATTGGACATTGGACTATTGACTGTAACTCTTTAAGTGCAACCAGCTAGTCAATTACTTATCCACTGAGTGGTCCATCCATCAAATCCATGTCTCTCCATTTTAGAGACAAGGATATCATGCAGGATATCCTTTCAAAGCATTCCCAGTTCCTGTGAACTGCCTTCAGTCTTGAGGGTTAAACCTTCAGCAACAGAGGAAAGAACAGAATGCAGACTTTCTCTTTGCTCACTGAGCTCTGATAACCACATCTGCCATATATACATATAGGTATTTTTTAAGTGACAAACTTCTCTGTATTTCACAGGAATCTTGATAAAGCCCCTCACAAAACTCAGGTAGAAGTATAATTGTTTAATAGATATGAATATAGCTTAGTATTAAGATCCTTAGGCCTGTTAAAACTGCAGATAGGTCAAATAAGAATAACAGACAGTTGTTGAACTGAAACAAAGAACTGAAGTTTGAGATACATAAATAAATGGTCCTTAAGTTCCACTTAAGTACCTCTATTCTCACCAGATCCTCCCCCATGGCATATTATTACCTATTCCTAGTACCTATTACCTCTCCATCATCTTTGAGATGTCCTGGAGAACAGGCGAGGTACCCAAGGACTGGAGGAAGGCCAATGTCATCCCAGTCTTCAAAAAGGTCAAGAAGGAGGACCCGGGAAATTACAGGCCAGTCAACCTCACCTCCGTCCCTGGAAAGGTGATGGAAGACCTCCATCTTAGCTAGACTGGGCAACATGATCAAACTTTGAAATTAACCCTAATTTGAACAAGAGTTTGGATTAGGTAACCTTCAGCTATACCTTCCAATTTTAATATGTGAATAATTCTCTGATTCTAAACAAAATCTTTTTAATTTTCTGATGGTGATCTTCCATTTGAAAGCAGTACAGACAGCTAAGCTTCTTATATGCCATCTGTAGGAAAATCATGCTTTCTATTGCTTGTAATTTTGCCAATTTTAAGCCATTCAGACTTAAAATTCACACCTTAGATATTTGTCTTATGATACAACAGTGAGTGTAGCTCTTTGTTAGAATGAAGTTTGAGAAAAAGATCTTATTCTTCATATTGGAAATACAGTCATGTTTGTTGCTTTTTTTTTTGGCATAGTTTAAGCTTTAAGACAAAGAGTAAAAATGTCCTAAATTTGGTCTCTAAACAATTGCAATTCATTTGTGGTCAGCAGATATTTTTTAAAGTTTGTTTGATAACTGAAAAATATATTTATTTTTTAAAAAACATCCTCACTAAGTAGCAGAGATTTATGAGCAAGGCTTGGAGGGCAAGTGTAACAAGAGGAAATGCGTGGGCACATATGGTAAGGAAGATCAGGAAAAAAGACCAGAAAAGGATAAGAGCAGAGAGGGGAAATAGCAAAGTTTAGTGCAGAGAGGAGTTGATTGTGGAAGAGAATGCTCACGTACAGCAACAAATGAGATGTGCAGGCACCAAATTAGTCATAGGCAGAAGATAGCAAATATGTACTAGAACCCAGGAAGTGGATGGACAAATTGTGAGATTGTGGGCTATAAAAAAGACAAACAAGAGTGAGCAGTGAGAATAGAAAGGTGGTATCAGAAGACAGATAGATGACAGTAATAAGGAGGGGGCACTGTATTACATCAAGCAAACTTCTCTTCAGACCTTCAGTTGGAAAATATTATCACTGAATTCAATGTTCCTTAATTATAAAAAAAACCTGCAACACCTAGTTACAGCTCCGTCTCCATCCTTCTGTAACGCTAGGCTAATTAAGAAGTTAACAGTCACATTTCTACTGTATTTTCTTCAAGTAGTTCATCTGATAATGGAACCGAAATTCTTGTGAAGATGTCAAGTCTGTTGATGACTTCAGGGAGATACTACTATTTTTCTATGCTATGAATTTTTCCTCTATTTTTTTATGCATAAAAATGATCCATTAGTGAATATTAAAGTTACAAAGCAATCAAAAAGTAAGGAAAAACAGAATTTAAAGCTGCCTTTCCTTTAGGAAAAAATAGCTTCTAATGGTATTATTATGCCACATTCCATGATGTTTATCTGCCTGGGAGCTGAATTATATTTGCAGGTGTAACCTTTTTTCTCACATTTCCTAGACAGTTTAATGATTCTTTTTTTCAACTTTTGTATTCTTTTAACTAGATACCTATATGGACATACTCTTAATGTACACATGTAAAAAACATAATTAATTCAGCTTTAGGCTATTTCCCATTTCCCATTACAATTACCCACCAGTACACTGAATTGTTAAGGTTTGGAATATTATAATCAAGAAAAGTCATACTAGCACATCCTGAGTACAGGTAGTTAATTACACAGTCATAGCTTATCAGAACATTTCATCAAAATCTGTTCCGTATTCTCAAAAAGTCTCTATTTATTTCTAAAGATGATGCTTCTTCAGTGTATGGTTCTGTTTTGTTTTTATCTATAAGTGGTTTATTAATTTATTACAAATAATGCTAATTGCCATAGTCTGAGAATGACATATATAAATGTTTTCTTTGGGAAAAAATAAAATTATCTCAAAATGTTGATATTTTTCATCACAATAATAGTAAACACTGCATGGCAGCTAGCAAACAAAGAAAACACGCAATTAACTACTTAAATGCAATTAAGTCTTTGGTGTCTATACTTCCATTTTTTAATCGCAAAGTCTATTCTATATTCATTTAGAACTTTCTACCTCATTCTTGGAAAAAAGTTATAATTTAGTAGGAAAAGTCTTTAAATACATATTGTTCTCCATACAGGTGATAAAGCTGCAAAAGTTCATATCACTTCCACTTAATGTCAAAACTGATTCAGCTACTTTCTGCATAAAATATTGTTTCTTATTAAAAACATGACTTTATGCAATTACTTTCATTTTCTGAGCAAATGAAAAACTTTTAATTTACAGTAACTGTAAAGATTTGAGGGGAGAAGATTACCTCAGAGAGAAATAGTTTTCTTTTTTAACATAAAGGAGAGCATGGCAAATATAAACAGGTATAACTACATAATACTGGCAGCTGCTGAAACATACGCAGTTGTAAATTATATATAATCTTGCTCAAAGACTTATTTTTGTCTTCATCAATAATGATTAATTAAAAGTTCTCACATCAAATGAACCTATTTTATAAAATAAAAAGAACAAATATCAATCTAAAGATGTTTTTAATACAGTTTATTATTATATAGTTAGATGCCAATGAAGGAAACCATGGTTTCCCTGGCATTTTTTCCTCCCCCTCCACCAAAGTATCTTATGCTTATGGTAGTCTGTTGCTATTTAACAAGGAGAGATATATAATTGTGAATGTATTTAAGTTGTTTGCACTTTCCTTCTTTGTGAAACCATACAGAATAAAATATACATTTCTTGAACCTGATACATTTTTTATCTCACTAACTTACTCATTTCTCATACAGCAAGAAAATAGGTATCAAAAAGGAAAACTTTCGTTGTTCAAATGGTTTGTCTTCCAGAGCTTTCGGAGAGAAGAATGTGCATGTTGGTTTTTCAGTCTGGGAAGTCTATTATGTATTAGATTTGTCAGGCCACTGTAAAACTCTGATAACTGTAATGCAGGGTTTCAAATTTTTTTACCTAACCTGTGCCCAGCTAGTTTCTTCCTAATCAAACTTTAATCTTTTATTCATATGAGCTCATAACTTATCCACCATTAAAGTAATAGCTATTTTACTAGTCATAGCTTTGTTATTAAAAAGATGCTTAGGAGATTATTGAATCATAGAATATTTTGAGTTGGAAGGGACCTGTAAGGGTCATCTAGTCAGATCTCCCTGCAATAAATGAGCAGAGACATCTTCAACTAGATCAGGTTGCTCATAGGCCCACCCAACCTGACCTCAAATGTTTCCAGGCATGGGGCATCTACCATACCACCTCTCTGGGCAACCTGTTCTCATTGTACAAAATTTCTTCCTTATATCTAGTCTAAATCTTCCCTCTTTTAGTTTAAAACCATTACGCTTTGTCCTATCGCAACAAGGGTTGCTGAAAAGTCTGTCCTTATCTTTCTTTTAAGCCCCCTTTAAATACTGAAAGACCTCATCTGAGGACCTGGTTCAGGTTCTCTTTAAGACGAATGTATACAACTTTGTTGAATGATGTAGTGACCAAAGGAACATGAATAAATGGAGAGGGAAGAATGATAGGAGAGGACTAATTTCTATTTATTTTTGGGATACTGAGATAGCACTTAGTGTGATGGTGATGTTAAAAAAGTGTTCATAACTCGGTAGCTTACTAACACTTCTATTCACCTTTAAAAATTCTCACTAGGTATTTGCCTACTTTCAGGCAAAATTTTCAAAATACTTGAGAAGCAACATTGGGTATATATACAAAGCAGATAATTGGTCTTCATAGACTTCTCCATCATTAGAGAGAGAAGGAGCCTCCTTCAAAGGCTATTCAAGAGTTAAATTTTAGGTGTTCTGAATCCCTCTCTGGAACAACTTACACTAACTGCAGAGGAATTTTAAGGCATCAAGCATCTCTAGTCAAGTTTTGTGAATACTCCTCTTGTCTCCTCAAGATACAAATAAAGATCTAAGGCTAGACATAAAATGGATTTCAGCATTTCAGTACTAACCATTGTAGTGCCCAAATTTCTGTCAACTTCCTACTAAAATCCACAGTATCAAGGCTTGCACCTGGATTGGTCATGCAATTATCTATAAGGATTTTATGATGGTTAACAACATAAAATCATGAGCCCTCCAACTCTTCCCTCATACACTGCTAATTCTTATTTCTCCTTAGCTGACTTTTTTTCCTTCCTGGGCTTTTAAAAGTGTCTTATAAAACCTCTCATATATAAAAGAGGATTAATATATCTTACTCTCGTGACAACATGCAATTACTTTTATTTAACATCAGCTCTTCTGGAGACATTCGTTCAAGCTGTCATTAGAATAGAATATAACTATTTTTTATTTCTTCCCTGAGAATCTTTGGGAATTTCTGCACTGTACTATGGGTAGTAATAGACTTGGGTCTCACCTTAGCAGGTAAGTGCCATAAAAAGTAAACTGCAGAATCAGACTTGTATTCTCATTCCATTAATTGCTTCCTACAAGTTGCAACAGTTTCAGAGGATGGAGAGAGCAGTCATAGGTGAAATATTTCTCCCAGGAGAGAACTGAATCTGGGATACTGAAATCCTGGGCTGAGGTCTCTAGCCACTGAACTAAAACAGAAAAGAGGTCTGAAAGTGAATATA
>JAOQGH010000001.1:168100699-168111203 GCA_025769975.1 Gallinago jamesoni
ATCTGGGATACTGAAATCCTGGGCTGAGGTCTCTAGCCACTGAACTAAAACAGAAAAGAGGTCTGAAAGTGAATATATGTATTTTATTAAGGATTGTTAAGGGGTCTTGAGGCTTTACTAGTGAAATCTAGAGACCCTTAACAACTTCAAAGATTTGTGACTCGAACAGATATTTAAGGATCTAAATGTTGGTTCACTGGCATATGTGGCATCAGTTTATGCCAGATAAAATCACATAAATCCTTTTATAAATACCAATATTAATTAATCATGCTATGAGTTTTGCACAGTAAGGAGGTGCTGTCTACATCCATGATTTTATTGATACATTTTATTTCTTTGGTAAAATGCATGTAACTTCTCTATACACAAAAAATCCATGCTACTCTTCTTTGTGAGAAGTCCAAGACCTTTTCTAAATGTAAAACAATCATTACAACAGGAACTGGTGTTCAGTCTCCTAATTTGGTGAAGGAAAACTCAAAAAGTATTTATTTATGTAGGTTTATATTTCTAATCAATTAGTCCAATAATATATGTTGCACAGAGCAGGAGGAATGAAACCGTCCCCTTGAGTTAAGACCTGTAGAATCATAGAATCATTTGAGTTGGAAGGGACCATAAAGATCATCAATTTCCAACCCCCCTGCCATGGGCAGGGACACCTCCCACTAGAGCAGTTTGCTCAAAGCCCCAGCCAGCCTGGCCCTGAACATCTCCAGGGATGGGGCATCCACGACTTCCCTGGGCAACCTGTTCCAGTGCCTCACCACCCTCACTGTCAAGAATTTCTTCCTAATATCTAATCTAAATCTCCCCTCTTCCAATTTAAAACCGTTGCCCCTTGTCCTGTTGCTACACTTCTTGACAAAGAGTCCCTCTCCAGCTCTTCTGTAGGCTCCTTTCAGATAGTGATAGGCTGTTATAAGGTCTCCCCAGAGCCTTCTCTTCTCAAGGCTGAACAACCCCATCTCTCTCGGCCTGTCTTCATAGGAGAGGTGCTCCATCCCTCTGATCATCCTTGTGACCCTCCACTGGACCCGTTCCAACAGGTCCATGTCCTTCCTGTGTCGAGGACTCCGAAACTGGACACAGTACTCCAGGTGGGGTCTCGCGAGTGCAGAGTAGAGGGGTAGAATCACCTCCCGAGACCTGCTGGCCACACTTCTCTTGATGCAGCCCAGGACACAGTTGGCTTTCTGGGCTGCCAGCGCGCACTGCAGGCTCATGTTGAGCTTCTCATCCACAGCACTCTCAAGTCCTTCTCCTCAGGAATTTAATCTGAAAAGTTTTATATTACAGTTTCTGTGAAGCTCAGCACACTTAGTCCATGCTCAATAACCAAGAGAGACAACTATGTGTACATGTAGACAATTAGCAATACACTTTAAGCAGAATTCAGTCAGACAGAAACTCTGTCAGAAGGACACTGATAAGTGAGATCACTAAATTCTGCAGGAAGAAATAATGAGTTGATGATAAAGACAAAGAATCACGATAACTTTGAAATAATTTAGAATTGTCTTTGAATTTTAAGGATATGGTTAGGGTAAGAAAAGAATTGTTTGCATGCATTTAAAGCTACCACTAACCCTCAAGTTTTTGTTGTTGAAACATATTCTCATAGTTCTAATGCCTTTAATAGAAGAATAAAGTACCTGTAAAGAGTACCAGACATCCATGACTGGAAGCAGATGATAATTACTGCCTACCTACAGAAATTCTTTTCATATAATAAGGTGATTATAGCCCTTTGAACATGTCAATTTTGAACAATGCAAGAACCAGCCCTAAGAAGGTGAAGAAATAATAGAACTGGTTGGAATTAAATAGAAAATAATAGAACTGGCAGAAAGAAAAGGAAAGAAATAGAGAGGAGAGAGAGGGAAAGGTCTTTCATAAGACACACCCATTCTGGATGTCAAGAAATATTGAAAACCAGAACTTCTTTTTTGAAAATTAAATTTTTAACTGATCTGACACTGCTGAGCATAAAGGGACACCACCAACTTTAAATGCCTTTTTTTCCCATACATTTATACTGTTGAATTATTTTGGGTCAGACAACTCTGGAAACAACCATTTTGAGAAGCCTGAAACAACCTTTTGATAAGTCCATGGCACTGGCTAACCAAGAAATGACCTAAGCAAGGAAGAAAAAAATAAAACCAGAAATCATTAATTTAGGACTTGTCCAGGAAATTTGAAAAATTTTTGTTTCATATGCTGGAGAAGTAGAAGCTAATCAGTCTGGGAATGGCTTATTAAGAGGTTCAGGTAGACCACATGGGGAAAAGCTGGACATTTAACTGAAAAGCATTTAAGATGACGGTTAATTCAAGAGAGGTACTCACAATCTAAAGAGAAGCCAGGCAAGAAAGGATGCTGGCCATCCAGACATAAGATTTCATGAAACTGGGTTATTTCCTGCAATCATTATAGACTGATAAAATTAGCATTATCTATTACAAAACTGCTCTTTCATAACATTTATGCTCAGCTCAAATGTCTGTGTTTGAATAATCTGCTTTTCTATGTCAATACTTTCTGATAAAGAAAAAGCCACATCATATAAAACGAAAAAACCCACAAACAAACAACCAAAAAAAAATCATGTTTTATGCCGAAGAACAGGTTTTACATTTTAGATTCCATTACAACTATCAGGTTCTTTCACATTTCTTTCTACTTCCTCATATTAATCACAGAAGTTGTGATAAAGTTCTGTTAAAAATAAATACACGTGGAGTATCAAAGGAAGGGAAAATAAGGGATCCTAATTCTAAGAAAAATCCTTCAGCCGGAGAAAGAAAGATGTGAGTCATTGTTCATGCTATGTTGTTCATCTACACTATTTATACTGGACACTTATGAAAACTGTTTTTAAACTAAAAACCAAGTCACAAAGAAAGGGTAGGAATTTCTCTCCTAAAATTGGGGCAGTGCTTCCCCTAATTTTGCATCACATCCACTGTGCAAGTCAAGTTTCGTCTTGCCTCCTTCTCCACTAGCTAGTATTTCTGGAATTCATTGACCCAGTTTCCATAGCAAAAGAAAACATTAGCTTTCTTGGACAACTCCATGACCTGGAATCTGAGTGTTCCAGTGTTCCACTTCAACCTGAAATCAATACACCAAGTTTAGAGCTCTATGATATACTATGAATTATATAAAAGACATTTGTTAATCCAGAAATATTTTTGAAAGGGTGACTATTCATCTAACCACCTGTGAGCACATGGAATCAGATATCACAGGGGAACTTAGGGTAGGGTAGCCACAAGAAAGACCCATACCTGTCAAAGGCATATAACGTAAAATTTATTGGGTGAGATGGGTAAAGCGGATAGATAGCAATTTCTGTTTCAAGACTGCTGTTCTACAACACTCATGCCCTTCACACTCATGCCAGTCAAACCTTGGCCCCCCCAGTTCAGCTGTGACCAGCAACATGGACCGAGGGAGAGGATGCCCTCTAACTATCATACAACAGGTCAGGTGGTGCAGAAGTTCCAATGTGGGGTAAACAGGTTGTTGGATACCCACACTGGATGTTCCCCATAATCAGGCACTATTGTGTTCACTAATTATTGCTTTTCTAACTTAGATGTTTAGATACAGATGACCTCATTGACCTCGTCATTCCTGGCCAACTTACTGAATTTCTCCATATCTAAGAGCCTCTCAGAAAGTGCTACTGGGGTTCCCATTACCCACTGGTTTTACTCCATGGTTATGTCACAAGGAATTAAAGTGTAAACTTATTAACAGTTCATCTGTGCTTGTTTGTGTCTCCCCCCCCTCCCATATATCTAAACTATTAGTACAGTGAAGGTATATTCCAGACCTCACTGGTAGTATTTTGAGATAGGCCTTGTCATGATAAGTATTCGAGTTTGATTTTTTTCTCCAGTGCATATCAGAATTATCTAATGAATTCAAGCTAGGCAGATGTCTGCACTTATTTGATGGTTGTTTCAGGCAGGCTTCACTGTTTGACAATGTGTGATCTGAATTGCTCTCTGATGCCCATCTACTTTTGTCATCTACAGAAAGTGCATGTCAGTGGGTGGGTTCAGCTAAAATTCTAGAATTCAGCAGTAGGAATCTAAGTTCTTATGTGTAGCCTTGAATCAAACATCTGAAATCCAAGGAAATACTCTACTTGCTAAAGTATAAATTTTCTGATTTGCTCTTGAAACTCTTCAGTTTCTTCTTGCTTGAGCCCTGTCTGCCTGTGCTTACATTCCATAGGCTGGTGAATGATGGTCAGTGTTCCCAGACTTTATGATAAAGCAGTACCACACTTCACTTTAGACTTTGTATGAACACTGATATGGGAAACCTAATTTAGACTACCTATCTGGGCTGCTTTATTCAACCACAATTTTAAAAAGTTTTTGCAAACCCAGTGATGGCATTTAAAATTGGCGGTCTGGATCTTGTGTGTTTAGTGTTTAGAAATACCTATTATCTTTAAATAAGTGATGACAGCAACTCAAATCCAAACTGATTTAATGTCAGAATATAACAGAGTTTTGAGAAGACATTTTTCAACACCTTAAGCTATTTTCTCAACCCCTTTAGCTATTTGCTAAAATAGCCCAAGGGAAGTAAAACAGTCCAAAATAATTTTGTCCTGAGTAATCCAGAGAGATTGGTGGCTAGAGTTACCGTAGCTGGAGTTAAAGCAATAAATAGTAGTAATCATTGTAAAATCTTACCTAGCAGTCTCTTGAAAATTATACTGCTAAAATCTTACTATAACTCTTTACTTAGATTTAAAAAACTAGGCAAGAAAATGAAAAAGACATTTTCAATCTCTTGGGTATAAAACAGATTACTATTTATAATAAGTAATGATAATCAGTATTCAGTACCTAGACAAATGAAATCTCCATATACTCGAGATCTATAGTAGGAAGAAAAAGGAAATTCAAATTATTATTTTGTAGTGAATGCCAGACATTAGAACAGACTCATGGGAGGCATGTAATTAAACAAACAACCCCTCTTCTCCTAAATCATAAAGACAAGAGAAAATAATTATATCTTCAATGTATATTGTTTATTTGAGCAAATCAGATATGTTTCAAAGTCTATATTAAAATCCTAAATTTAAAAAACAAAAAGCACAAGATTTTATATCTGTAATAATAACATAATTTAGAAATCAGAAAAATAGTCTCTACTTCAAAGAACTAACTTAGTAGAAGAACTATTCAATGCATAGTTATCAAAAACAGGAAACCTACAATACAATTTGTGAAATATATCTAGAATAATGTTAGAGACAGGCCTTTGGCCATTTCTGCTCTTCTTTTGGACTTATAACATGCATTAGGGTAGATTTTGTCTTTTCTCTGTTTCCATTAGACAATATGAATTTGAGATGATAAGGCTGAAGAAGATTAAATAAACTATGCTAAACAAGGTTAGCATGGTATGACAGACATGCAGGTCTTATATGAATTCCAAAAGCGAGAAAGTCTGTACTGTAAAGAGATAGTTTTAGCTATTCAGACATATTTCTGAGCTAAAATTAATTGTAGTCCTTAATGAAATGTTAGCTTGTGTTTTAGATAACTTTAATAAAGCATTTGCCAAATATTATTATGGATAAGAATACACTAGAATTTTTTTTCGGATTTGTTACATTACTCAGTGTAAATAAAAGCAAGGACACTGAGCTGATGAAAGGCAACATGAGGAATTAGCTTATTGAATTCATTATCATAGTAAACGACATCTGTCAAATTTTAAATATTTTAAAAATTAGTTGAACTTACATGATACATAGTATTTCATTACCATCTTACTGGGAAAAGAGGGTGGAAATTTGATATGTAATGGCATATTTCAAGCAAATATTTCAATCTTTAAAAAAATGAAAATTCATTATAAGGTGATACTTCTTATCACATATATTAGCTTCTTTTACCCTTTTCTCAAACTAATTAAAATTATTTTTTATTTGAGGCAGAATTTTGAAATAAATGGACTGTTCATCTGATGAACTGAAGTAACTTGAATTTTGTGGGGTTTCAGTCTTCAGAGACCTTTTTGAAGAAGCTTTCTTCTCTCATCCCTATAAAATATTTTTGTTGGGTTTTTTTCCTAGAATAACCCATGTAGCAGGAAAAAAAAAAAAAAAAGAAGAAAAAAAAAGAGGAAAATTTGTTTTGGAAGTAGATTTATGTGTTTTGGAAAAGCAAACATTCAAGGAGAGAAAACTCTAGCCACTATTATTTTGCAAGCTAGACATATTTGTGCCAGGAATTCATTAAGTTTATGCATACAATGGATTTAACACTGACTCTATCACCTTGAAAACTCTTAAGTTGATTTCCAAGGTTGAAGTGATTTAATTCTTCTTTTGTATTTTAGTGTGTGCAGTATACTGGGCCTAAGATCTGTCATATCCAATGAAATATGTTACTGACCTGGGAGAAGAAAAAGGGAAGCTCTTTCTACAAACAAGAAAAAATTTAAAATGAAAAAAATGAAAACAAAATTTGGTCTGGTTGGTAAGATAATATTCATGTAATACAACTTGGCAAAACTCTAAAAGATTGTAAGAAAATTCCTAATGTACCTGAAAGGAATATAAAAGCTACTATTGGCTTCAGTGAGACCAAAATATTCCCTCCTACCAAGGAAATAACTCTAGATTATGAGTGGTCTAAGTCTTTGATCACTGTAAGTAACATACTAAGTCAAATATGTTTATTACAAGCTATTTCATTACACGCTTGCAAATGATTGTATCATGTTCTGATTATTAAAGAAAAACAAAGCAGTAAAAAAAGTCCCCATTGTTTTCAAGTCTCTAACATCTGCTTCTCAATCCAGGTGGACACAAAGAACCACATTATTCTAACTACAGAAAACAATCATAATTTGCCTCATTTGCAACACGATACAAATTCTTTTAAACATATTTTTTCTGGAGCCAACAGGCGAGCTGGCAAGGGACCCTTTGTGAGGAAGTGTAGTTGCAGGACAAGGGGTAACGAGTTTAAATTGGAAGAGGGAAGATTTAGATTAGATATCAGAAAGAAATTCTTTAGTGTGAGGGTGGTAAGGCACTGGAACAGGTTGGCCAGGGAAGCTGAGGATGCCCCATCCCTGGAAGTGTTTAAGGCCAGGCTGGATGGGGCTTTGAGCAACATGCTCTAGTGGGAGGTGTCCTTGCCTATGGCAGGGGGGTTGGAATTAGATGATCTTTAAGGTCCCTTCCAACCCAAACCATTCTATGATTCTATGACCTCTAAAATAGTAATGAAGTAATGAAGTGTTAGCACACATGAGGCCATCCCGAGACGTTTAAGAGCAACAAAATCCAAGCTCTATCCAGTGTTTCAAATCTTACATTTATATACCTAAAAATCCATCCATTCTCTCATCCATACGTTTTTCACCTTGGTTTTAATACTGATACCAGACAATGAGATCAACAGAACCTTTTGGCTGCTCAAGTAATATAGAACAGCTTCAAGTTATTTATATATGATTTAAATATTGCCAATGCTGAGCAGAAACACTGGAAATTTCTCCTGCCACATACACAAGTGAGATCATGGTAACAAACAAAAATCCATCAGTACAAAAGGGGAAAAATCAAGAGATTTTTGGCTTTCCTTCCACAGTGTGGGAACTTGTATGTTCCTTTGTGACAATGAATACCACCAAACTGCGATAAAATCAATGAGGATATAGCATACTCAGACATACATAGAACACATCCTTTCATACTGAGATTTTTTCTTTTTTTTTTCTTTTTTTTCTAGGTAAATGTAAGGATTTGCACAAGTCTTTGGTTTGAAATAATTTAAATGTTTCAAAACCTTAGAATTACTTTTATAATTACCACTTAGGAAATAGGATGTCTGAATTTAACTTTATCAGAACTGTGACATTTTCAAATCTTTAATTCACAATATTTTAAGTTGTTGAAGAAAGAATGCACATAAAAATGTTATTGACAGTGCTATGCAACTTGTAAATCAGTATTAAGAAATCAATGTAATTATTGTGATATTCAAAACTTGTTGTTTTAACCAAATAAAAACTTGACTCATGCATAAAAATTAGTTATAGGATTGTGTTTATTTCTGTTTTAATGGATTCTCAAATTACAATTTTAATAATAACCTTAAACAGAAAATGTTATAAATATTTTTTTTAAAAAACCATAATCCTCCATTTAACAGTTTATACTTCCATATATATGTACATGCACACAAAATTCCATTCCAAGAGGATGACAGGAGTGATCTATAGAATATCAATCAATTTCCTAAAATAATTAATTATACATTTGTTTTACTGAGACTTGTTCAACTCTGAGATTTGCAAAACTGGGAAAAAAAAAGGTGTGAACAAAATGGTGGGCTCAATAGAGCAGAAGTTGATATTCCAAGCGGCTTCATGGTATAATGGTCCAGTTACAAAATGGTTTTGTAAAAATAATATTACTGTATTATCATTTAAATAAATATATTTTGTTATGAAACTAAGGATATAGAATATCCTGAAATCCTTTTTTCACCAACTCAAAAATATTTCAGGAAAGTTCTCATTTTCAAAATTAGAATGATTTCATTAGCCACTTTAGCTTATTATGGGGCTTTGAGTAACCTGGTCTAGTGGGAGGTGTCCCTGCCAATGGCAGAGGGGTTGGAAATTGATGCTCTTTAAGGTCTCTTCAAACTCTAAGCAATCTAATCTATGATTCTATGATTATTCCTGTTTCAGTTTGTGCCAGTTTTTTGTTTTCCTGATTCTTATTCTTACAGATGCTTATTGCTTTAATAACCTCACCTTCCTGCTGCCCGCTCTACAGTGCAATGACAAAGGGTAATTAAATATTAAAACATTCAGTATTGAACTGCTGATATTGTGTCCGAAAGGTTAAACTGTTCACCTCTCAATAAAAGGATTGCAAGTCCAAGAAATATACTGACATGTTCAACCCCCAAAATAGCTAGCATTTTTATATCCTAGGTATAATGGGGAATAAAAGTTTTGGGTTTCTATTATTATTATTATTATTTTTATTCAGGTATATTCTGGTTTGGTCTACTACTACTACTATTAATGCTACTACTGCTACTAATATAGTAAAAGTTATTTTACCTAAGTGTATGGAATTGCCTGGGTTTTTTTTAATAAGAGAGGTGATATATACCAGAGAATGAATGAAGCTGGGAGAACTTATTCCTCAAGTTTTTTTCTGGTTGAGACTCTACTGTTTGAAGACTTTGGCATGTTGATGTGGCTCCCTGCTGACTATATCATTGTCTTTCTTCACCCATTTGCCATTCCCACTGATGTTTTTAAGCACCAGTCTTTGCATTACCTATGTCAAGTTACATGCCGTCAACTGGTTTCATATCCCCCTAGGTACAATTTAAAAATTATGGCCGTCTTTCAAAGTACACTGATAAAGAACTCATTTTGAAGTATGGTATTGATGATTCCACTTTCAAGTACTGAACTTCTCAGACAGAATTTAAGTGGGTTATTGTGAACCTTCTGCTGTTAGACTGAGCCAGCTGGAACCAGCAGGGTAAAACAGAGTTTTTCCAAATGTCTTAGGCAATAAACGGTTACTGAAAATCCAGATGAGACCACAGCTTTATAATCTTGATTCTGCTCGTGCAAAAAGTTAAATTTTCTTCTTTTCCAGGAGGTAGAGGTAAATATAAACCCATTGTTTTCTTCTAAATTTCTTCTGAAACTGTTGTTTGTATGATTCCCTTCATGGAGTTGCCTGCTTTCATCCCTTAGTAGACAACTTATTGATGAGTCTCTGACCTATCCATTTCCTTCTTTATTGTTTCTATGAACAGTTTTTCAGCAACAAAACCAGTTTTTTTTAAGTCAGTTGCAATGATTGCTTCTTATGTTTTCTAAAGCTGGGCCCTTTAACTATTTCTGACTCAATATTTCAATGTTCATTGAATTTACTACAGTAAGTGGAATGAAAAGAACACTGTTTTCATAGGTTGATCCCATAATTGAAAAGAAGCTAACATCAGGCTAACATACATCTATTGTCTACGTGAAAAAATATTGAAAGATAAATCACTAGAAGTGTTTCAAGGTGAAATGATTTTTTCTTTTCCTCTCAGAGATTAGATTTGTTTTGATTACTAAAAGCTACGCTGCCTAACTACACTGAATCAGGCAGCAAAATCACTGAATTATACGTATAATTTCTGGTACCTTTTTTTTCTGTTATCAGGGGAAACCACCTAGTTTGTGGGGTGGGGGAATCAAAGACCTATAAAAATATACCTAGAAGTGATGCCAGAAGGTCGTTTACTTTAATTTCTATCTTAGAAAACATTCGCTGTCTCTATTTCTCTTCCAGTGATAGCACACTCCACAGTTTTTGCAGGCATTCTGTTGTTGTTTTTTGTTGTTATTATTATTATTATTATTATTTCATTATTCTAGTCTGATGATTGTATTCTTTTTCTTCTAAAATTTATGCATA
>JAOQGH010000001.1:168111303-168142327 GCA_025769975.1 Gallinago jamesoni
AGGTTGCCCAGGGAGGTGGTTGAGGCCCCTTCCCTGGAGATATTCAAGGTGAGGCTCGATGAGGCCCTGGGCAACCTCTTCTAGTTAGGGATGTCCCTGCTGACTGTGGGGAGGCCAGACGAGATGACCTTCGGGGATCCCTTCCGGCCTGGATCATTCTATGATCCTATGATGTATGGTCTTCAGTGAGCAAAGTACTACACGGTAAAGAAGACCTTACATCTTTAGGAACATATAAAAAATAAACACAGCTTTGAAGAATCATATTCTATATGTTTCTGTCGTCAAAAAACGGCAGGTACATTTAATTCCTTTTATTTAATATTATGTAATATGTTAGTGAATGCAGGGATGAATTCTAAGAAATAAACCGGCTTGGCAATGTAGCTACACACCCTCAATAGAAGATACTAATCTTTCTCCTTCCCCCCCCCCCCCCCCAAGATATTTTTGGTGGACTTATTTTTCCTATTTGCTGTTATATTAAAGAAGACAGAGGAAGGCAGTTTTCTCTGTATTTATTGAAAATAGAGCTAACACAATTAAATCAAATTCATAAATATTCAACCTGAGTTATTGAAATTTAATTGGAAGTGACAGCTGTGCCTAGTTATGTCTTTGAATAAAAATATGCATGGAGTTTTGGGTAGGAATTAGAAGGACGAGGTGAGAGAAAACTGAATTATCTGTCAAAACAAGGATTTGGGCACAATTGTGTCTTACTAACTCAGCAATCTCCTCCAGACTCCCCTTCCCCGTTCCTATAGTCATCTCTTTGGAGTAAAACCTTAAACTTAAGAAAGTTATCAGATGCATACTAGCTTCCTGCAAGTTATACAGTATCAAGGCACCACACCAAATCTTCCTAAGGTACAGAGCTAGTATATGTGAAAATTCCATTATTATTAACTTAGATTAATACAATGTGTACCATGAGGCACCTTTGCTATTTTGCTGGATTTTTGTTACACTATCAAAAATTAAATTTGACCTTTTATATCATAAACAATTAACATGGGTCATATTCATGTCAGGTTTGTATTGAATCAAAATTGTGTTTCTGGGAATAGAGAATGTGAATACTTTTAATAAGGTTTCAGTCACAGAGTGATAAATTCATTGTGACAAAAGGCACATGCTAACCTGTGGTGAAAAAACTAATGTCATGCATTTTATGAACGGCTGGTGTGCAAGAAATCTAAGTACAATTTTCATTTTATTTGGAAAGTTATTAAAATGACTGTCAAGGTTAAAGATAATAAGCAGTCAACTTCTTTAGATTTCCTTTCATTTGTAAAGCATGTAGTTAAAATATAGTGTCCTAGAAGTGAAGTAACTTTTCCTAAGAAAATATCTAAATGTGTATTTAATGAAATTGATCAGTTCTTGTACCTAAAATTCTGAGTGACCAAAACCTAATTGCCAGGTTCTGCTGATTTATTGGCTATTTATACACTGTTCTTTTAAGGTTTTAATGGGACAGCCCTTATCATGTATCTCAATTGTCTATCATGTCTAGCAACCCTATCATTTTCCTTTTGAAGTCAGTCAGGCACAGCAGCCATTCAGCAGGTCTAAGACTCTGAGGGAGCTGTGACCATAGTACTGGAAAAGCATCACTTGGGACTCTGTCACACTCACGATAAGCAAGTCTGTCTAACCTTCTGAGATTCTTCCACACACTTTTTCTGGAGTACATTTTCCTTTGTCTTTTGCATACACAGAAGATTCTCGTTATGTAATTGGATGATCTACTCAATCCCTTTATGGGATTTTGTATTTTTCTCTTGAGGTATACTTGCACATGGTGCACATTGCTCGCTTCTTCCATCTCATTCAGAGATGGAGACTATGGGTTTTTATCTTCTGAAGAGGTGGCTTTAATATCCTATCAGTGTTTTTCAAACATGCTTGCAGCTGTTTTAAGGTTGATCCTGGTCTACCCCATGGCAATGGGTAGCCATCTACCCCTAAGGTCATGGGAGTTAATGGCACTGTTGTAGAATAGTATAGACATAGCCACTATTTCTACACTTTCCTGTGAGTATTAGGTAGGGTGTCCTGTAACTCTTAGCAGGGGAAGTTTCTGGAGTCCTTTCTCAGTAAGTTAAAGATTGAATGAATAAGTAACAGCTGGTGTACAATCTCAGCTCAGAAATGCACAGAAGAAATGCAAGGTGAGGTCATGCTGGTGAGGCCAGAATAAATAGCGAGATATTTCAGTAAGATTTCAAGCTGGCAAGGTGAGGGAAAAGTAGAAAAGTGAAACAAGAGTTTCACAGAGAACAGACAGTGTTTCCAGGGTTGTTTTGTCAGATTTTTTAAAGCTTGTAAAAGGAGAAGTTTTGGTTAATTTAATACCTTCTGTGGATTTAGCCATATTAAAGTTAACTAACCTTCCTATCTAAGTTTTTTTATAAACCATCTTAAGACACCATTTCAGAAGATGGCTGTCTATTAACTATAAAAGAAGCCTATTTGACAAACACAGCTAGCGTTTAAGTTTTAAGCAGCTTAAACCTTGCAATATAAATCCAATGTTTTGTGTCAAAAGATAGATACATCAAGTCTCCAGATTGGCTGAAATACCTTTCTCTTATTAAGACAGGTTTGCATTGTACTTCAGAGCTTGTGAGACTTTCAGTATTGTTTAAACTTTATACACAAATTAAACTATTTTATTTCCTTTTTCTCTCTAAGTTCCCTTGAAACAGCTTTATCTATATTAAAACTGCCTTCAGAAAGAGAACACTGAGCTAGCAAAAGACGGTATCAACAATATGAAATATCTGAGCACCACTTTTTCTCAAGATTTATCTGGCTTGAAATGTGTTATGAACAGTGCACTTCAGAGGGCAACTGGCAACATCAATAACTCAAGAAATACAAAATATATGTAAAGGAAGAAGTTTTTGTGTAGTTTGATACAATCAGCTAAGGGGCTTATTTCAATTTGGTTAACTTTAATATTTCTTATAAAATTTTGAGACTTCTGTACTTATTTAAAAGTGTCCATGAGCATGGTTTTTACTTTTTTTTTTTTTATCAATAAGAGGACTGACATTCACATTTTGCTAATCGTAATTCTTCTCAGAGAATTATTTACAACTAGTGATAACAAAGACTCCATTTCAGCTAGTCTTGTTTTCTGTTTTTTTTATGCTCGAGTTTACAAAATTTTTCTACATATCATGCTTGCTGTGACATAGATTCTAAATTATTTTGTTGAGCAGATGGAATGTCTCATAATCTTATTTTTTAATATGATGGTGAACCTCTGATTCAAAACAATATGTGGTAGACTGAACAGAAGGTCAGAAATTGTTACAGACTTCAGTAATAATCAAGGAATCTGGGCTAGACTACCAGTTTTGTAACTTATATTAAATGATAGTTGCTCAAACCATAGGGTTTATCTTATTTGGGAAAGGATTACCAAATGCTTTCTGCTTGTAATAGTATTATGTGATAAACAAGACACGAGTACATGGGAAACTCTTTTAAATAACTTAATGCAAATACAAAAGACAAATTTTAGCTGGATCCTAGATGTTAACACAGTTAGATGTCAATACTGTCATTCCTGTTACATGGCACCTTACTGCTCATTGAGTTGCTCATAGAACCTGAGTAGAATACATGTACCTGCTTTCATATCTAACATAAGCCTGAAAAAGAAACTTAAACATTGACATTCAAGGGAATTTTCCAACAATATGCTCATTGAAATTATTACTTAATGCAAGACTCATCTAGCACTTACTAGGTAACCTTGTAAACTGTAAAGCCTGCTAGGCTGGATACTCTTTGATTATGCTGAGCATTGCTTGCAGATAAGCATCTATAGTCACTTTCTTAAAGAAGAAAAAAGAAAAAAGGCACACACACCACAAACCGTACACACACACACATATATAAATGCAAAATCTAACCAAAGGAAAAGTAGCAGTAGTACTTATGTTCTGAACAGAAATTTTGTAGGTTTAGCCATGAAAAAAACATCTGGGTTTACTTTGCTCTTCAGACAGAAAAGTGCTCGGACTTTTTATCTACATTTCAGTCTCCTCTGTCCCACCCTCATTATTAAATCAGAATTGGAATCAGAAGATATGGATATGAAGAGATAATTTGATTTACTGTACCTTCTCATCCACTCTTTCAATAGCTGTTGTGGTTTGAGGTAAAACTGAACCAATTTTGTGTTCTGTAATTTTTACATTTTAGTTAGGCCTCCTCTAACTCTCTGAAATTAACGGCATGTTGTGGAGAAAACCGCTCCTTCTCAGCATGATAAGGCCAGTGTTTGTGCTAAATGCCAAGAAATGGTATGCAGAGAGGCCCTTGATTATACTTATTGCTATAACAACCAAGGTCAGCCAATTTTCGTTATTTGCCCCTTAGAGGGTTGGAAACGGAAAAGTGTAGAGGGGTCACACCTGTGGGGAGGAACAGACAGGACAGGTGATCCAAACTTGACCAACTGGGGTATTTCATCCCATCTGCCCCATGCTCAGTATAAAAGCTGAGGGATCAAAGGGTCAACTTTCTTTTCCTGCAATGGCTGACGTCAGAAGAGGCCCCTGTCTGTTCATTTGCCTTTGATCCCAATTCATGTGTTCCTGACTCCAGACCTGGAATCCAGTTCCCATCCATTACTGAGTCCAGTCTGGGACTTCCCCAGTGCCTGCCAGTGACAGGACTTTCATCCTGGGAGCTTGATATGGTTTTGAATATATTGTATCTATTTCATTATTATCTTCTTTTTTATTTTAATATTTTTTCTTCATTAAAGTAGTTTAGTTCATTCTACCAGTTTCAGCATTCTATCATTTAAGTTATTAACTTTTCAGTTGATTTTTCAGATAAATGAGTTCATTCTTTTAACTGATGTCAGTTGCAGTGGAATAGATATTTTCCTAACTAGATTAACTAGTCCTTACAAAATAATGACTCATATGTTTACATTGTACAGTCACCAAAATTTGCTTGGTCTGACTTCACTATATTTGGAGCAGTGATATCTAGAGGCAAAATAGTTCACTGTTATTTCAGAAATGATGTCAGTGTTGAAAAAGGTCTACAATAGATGCTCTTTCTGGGTTCTTTTTTGTGTCTCAGTAGCACAATGATTCATTTAACCAAGCTGGGAGCATTTTACAACTGAAAGTTTTATTTAAGCAAATTCCAAACTAGAATTTGTATTTTTCTGTAGCCAATGAAAAATGTTTTTGAAAAATGTTATTAACCAACTTGCAATCAATAATTGCTAAAGTATTTTTTAAACTATATTTAAAAATAGTAAATGTTATAATGTGCTGCATGTTATAAAATAATTAATGTAACAATTAAAACATTAAGATAATACCAATAGTGCAGACTCTATGCATACAGCAGTATATTGTATTAAGAGTTTATATTTTAATTATTAATTAACATGAAGTCAATATAACACATTTTTTTAATCAAAAGTAATATTTTTGCTGAGGTTTCCTCTTTTTATTCTCCTTATCTTGAGGCAGATACACATGCAGAATAAACACGCTTTATTTCCAGTTGACATTTAAAGCACACTTTTGCCTTTTGTATTTTTCTACTTGAACAAAACAGTTACCCAATATAATAACAGAAATTTTTCAATCTCAGTCTTGCTGTGTTTCTCTGGAGCTATAACTGAAACTGTCAGAAAAATGAAAGTAAGAAAAATAGCACACTAGAGATTGTAGAATAATTGGTGTGAAAAAAAAAAAAAGTATAGGATGAAATATTTTAAAATACCTAGCTTTTAAAAAATATATAGGTAAAGTCTTAGCTTGTGTCTTTTTATAAAACAATGTGATAGAAAAAATAATTAAAAATCAAAACTTCTGAGAACTTTGTGAGTTATACCAGATCTCTATTTTTAAAGATCCAGGGCCTCATCATGCTTTGAAGTTAATTGCAAAATCCTTTTGACATTCGTATGAACAGACCTAGTCCTTGATACATCCGAAATGACATAGCTGTCGGAGTGGACGGCCTGGAGTAACAACGGAGTCTCAATATGAGTATGATCGTTCTCCTTTATTACAAGTTTTAGCAGAGTTTATATAGGCGAACAGCAGGTACACACGCTAGCAGGTGTTACACGATTGGCTGCCAGCTCTCGTTCACCTGCCTTAAGCTTTCATATAATTGGTACAAGGTTGCTGCCCACACGCAACACTACTCCCTTAGTTCCCAAGCACAGTTCCGTTTTATTAAGCTTACACAAAGGCTAGAAAAACATGTTTACCATAAAATAAGCGAGGTCAAGGAAAGGACAATGCCATCCTCAGGCCTGCTGCTAAGGCTGCAGGCCTGAGGCCAAGGCTTTGGGCCTACGGCTAAGGCGTCTCCCCTGATCCCGTGTCTAAAACTGGATTGTTCATCCCAGTCAAGTCATGTCCTTTTGCAGACAGCCATTCCTCCACACATAGCGTCCTGAAAACAGGAAACGCTGATTTTGACCATGCCTTTTCTATATTTATCAAGAAGAGATATTTAATTTTGCAAGGTATGCAGAGTAAGTCGGGTACCATTTGTCATCTCCTTCATTAACTTCAATATCTTTCCAAAATTTTATTCTCCGTCTGTTTAACTGGATTTATAGCACTATATGAAGGTATTTACATCAACATAAGACACTATCTGCCTACACAGAAGTAAATAAAGTTATCATAGAGCCCAGGCAGAACAGATCCCCATATTTCTACAGTGTTGTCCCTTTCCAAGAGGGAACATTTTCAAAAGAAGGGAAGTTCGGTTTTTAGCCTTCTTTATACCCTTCTTCCGTCATTAGTCCTTTCTCTCCTCTCCTCTCCTCTCCTCTCCTCTCCTCTCCTCTCCTCTCCTCTCCTCTCCTCTCCTCTCCTCTCTTAATGTTACATTTCTTCTCATAGCTTCCAAAATCTTTCCAGTAGTACATTAAACCAAATTACTCCCATCTGTCTGTATGATTATTTCTTTCGCTCTTCAGTCATTTTAATACCCACTGTTCTGTGAAAGTTAACAGATCATATAGGTCATATGAATGTTTGAGTCCATGGTACTCTCTTCTGCACAGTCTGTTTTTCCACTGCTTCAAATTTAAACTTATTCTTGGCTTTAAGAAACTGCATATCGATTCCCCTATTTTCAGTCTTTTCTTGTCTCTTCATACATACAGTTTCAATCTTCATTCAGTATTAGAAATATGCAAGTATTTTTTTCATTTTCTCACCCACTCCCCCCTGAGTGGATTATCTATAATATACATTTATGAATTATGACTTAAGTATTTAAACCTGGAAATTATTTTATTGTTCATTCAGTAATACCTATATTCTCTATTAATGCTTTATCATTTAAATGTAAAAATAAGTCATTCATTACTGAATCTTGCTGTGCTGAGCAGATGAAGGACCTACAACATGATTTTTAAAGAATATATATATTCATGTCAGGGAGCAAATATCTGCAAACCAATGCACAACAGTGAATTATCAATTATGAATACAAAATTATTCTTCAAATATTGAGATGACTATATGGAGTTTTCATTTTCAATGAGTTTTTGAAAGCAAAGTATTAAAGAGTAGGTTTGCCTGTGTAGCTAGAGTTCTCAGTAGAGGCAAAAGCTTACTGTTGCTTAGACAAAAGTTGCAATTTTATTGAAATTGAGCATAATGCAATAACAGATGCACTGCTTATTTTTGACACAGCCCAACATTTTTTACTCCCCAGTAATAAATGAAATAATAATAAAAAAACATTACATCTAAATACTGGAAAGTTTGAAGGTTTTGTTTTGGTTGGCTGGTTGTTTTCGTTTGTTGTTCGTTTTTTTAAAAAATATCCAAAAGATTACTATGATGGGATAAAATGCAAAATGATGATAAATTTTATTCTCTGTCTAATTTCCCTTTAACAGTATTAAAAAAAAATAATTAAAAAAAATATTGGAGCTAACCTTCACAAGAAGTCCATTACAGGAGTTTCATAATGTTTTAGTATCTAAGTTAATGAGTAAAAGAAGAAATGTGGTACCTCTTACATAAACTTTAGGATTTTGAGATAAACTGTCTTGTCACTTATTTCAGGAAGTAAGAAGTCATATAAGAGGTAAATATTTTATTTGATAAGAAAACAGGGAACAATCAGGAAATAGAATGACTAGATTTTATCAATGGAAAAAGTAAAAAGCCCTATTCCACCATAAGGATTCAGGTTTAATATAATTATCTGTAATCTCCAAAAATGGAAACAAAGACTGAACATGGAATTTGTATATTCAGTTTATTTAAAGTCAGGGAGAAGACACAAGTGTGACTAGACATAAAAAAATATACCAGAAGTCAACTTATTGTAAAAGGAAATACTGTGCTGAAAGATGCTAAGTAATTTGGGGCAGTGATTTAAGCTTTTTTATGTACAGGATAATCTTCAGAAAAGGAGAAAGTATTTACATTGATGTGGAGAAAGAAAATAATTTTACAGGTGTAGAAACATCAAGATATTTGTAATAAGCATGATGAGAGAATATGACTGCTAGTAATAAGAGATAGGAAATAAACAATATGACCTATATGATATACAAGGTAGAACGTTATGTTGATTCATAAAAATTTCATTTACTTGACAAAATAAAAAAAAAGAAGAGGAAGACAAGAGGGAATATCATGACATTTCACATAATGTACTATTGCAGAGGGGAAAAAAAATCAAAAACTATATAGACTTTTCTATAGCTGTGGACAACTAGTGACAATTATTTTCTGTAAAGTTAATATCTTCTGGAATGAATGAAGGGCAACATGAAATCATTTAGGAGTCAAGAATCTTGGAGTCTGTCCAGAGACCAAATTTGCTCAATCACAAGATAAGATTATTTTCGGTTAGGATTTTTTTTTCCTGAAAACCTTGGAAAGGATTGACGGAAAGCAAAACATAACTCTCCTTCAGGATTTAAGATCTAGTTAAGCATTTTAAATTGTTCCTGACTGTCTTCAGTGCATTTTTTCTGATCATAGTATGAATAGTTAGATACTGAACATTTATAGGTTCAATGTGATATCAGTTGGGCAACTAATGAGATCTAGTACGGCATCTCCTATATTCCAATAACGTATGTGTGCTTGGGGATAATAACCTGAATAAAACATAAAACATGCAACATAACTATAAATATTCTTTTTTTCCTTATTTCCTTGGTAGAGCAGACCTGCTTATAGTTGAATGGCATAAATGTTATTAATCAGTAACTGAAAATGTGGTTGGTTTGATTGTTCTATTTTTGGCAATCTGTCAAACACCACAGCTTTCTGGTTTATTTTCTTTTCAAGAAATGCTTGATCCATTATTAGCTTTTTGCATTCAATACTTAAAATATATGTATTGACTTTTTAGCATATAGTTAACATCAGTCTGCTGCTATTGATGCTTGCCTGGAAAAAAAAAATCTGGAAAATACACTTTTGTGATTATTCATGTGAATTAATATTGACAACTAAATATGAGATCCCTTTAAATGTTCTTTACTATGTTGTAGTATGACAGAAATAATAACAATATTAAAGGGCACATTCTATACCAAGCCTCATGCCAATTGTTTGTTTGTGATTTGTGTCATCCTGGTTGCCAGAGCATATTCCATTTCTTAACAGTGAATACATCTCAATAAATAATAACCTATATAATGAACTGATATTTCTCTGCCATATTTATTACATAAACTTGTGAAACTGTACTTTTAATGTTTTTGATAAAGCTACAATTTAATAGCAAAGGTGTTGTTATGGTCTTGATCAGACTTTTCTTATACGATTATATTGCGTTCTGACCTTTAGTCTTTTGTGCAAAACCTTAAATTTCATTTACACCTCAATTATACCCTTAAAATTAGATATTCTTAGAAGCAAGGATGACATTAGTGCTAGCACATAGCAGACATTACGTAACATCATTTATTGGTTTCACTACAATATTCAGGTATCATCAAGTAAACTTGACAAACTACTGTAGCTCTGTGATGAAAATTGAAAATGTGCTTTTGAAATAAACTTTTAAATATTGAATGTGACATATATCTATTTTAATCAAATCATTTTCCTCCCTTAATGTGTTTTCCTTCACTTCACTTCATGTCAGATCATATGCAATGGCATAGCTATCTGTTTATCTGTGAAATGTCAGAACAGTGAAGCTGACCAAGGAAACAAATGCATATTCATCTACTAATTCATGTGGTTAAATGAATTCATTTCATATGCATTAAAGTGGACCACTAAATAATTTACCAATATCAAAGAACAAGTGATTTCTCAGCATATAAACTTGACAATTTAAAGAATTGCACAATACAGTGTTGGACATAAAGGACATTTTTAAAATGAGAAGTAGGCTGCAAGTTGACAGTACAGAAAGACTGAAATATAACATAATATATTGTTACAGAAAGGCTTCTTCTCACTCTTCACCCAAACAGTCAGACTGACTTCATTATTTCTGCTCATGATAGCAAGGATTTTTTGTCTCTGTAAAAATACATATGCTTTTACTTTGAACCTGCGAGCTCTGAGCTAAATCCACTGTATTATTTTTTGGTTGATGATGTAAGACCTGTAGGTAATACTAGATACTCTGATGTTATAAACTGCTGCAAAAATGCTCATTGAAATCTGAAGACTGCATGTAAACAAAAGTACAGAATGCCTTCACTACTCAGTCCGTAGAAATTGATTATTACTGTATAGATTTGTTTGTACTTCAGATTCAATTAAGCCAAATGATAGAAGGGTTTGATTAAAACTGGGTTTTTTTTTATGCTACAACATCAGTTTCAAAGAATTTGAATGATCTATATATTTACAAATTTCTTCAGGCTTTTATGGGAAAAAAGTAAGAATACCAAAAATAAAAATGAAAAAAAAAGGAAAAATTCTCACTTAATTTATGAGGTGGGATTCATCTCACCTAACAGTCCAAGGTTTTTCCTCACCTGTTAGTGGTGAAAGACATACTATGACTTTTATAAAGGGATAAGATAGCTGCCTGTTTGAATTATTTGTCTATTGACTAAATTATTTTAATTGCCATCTTAACCTGGATTTAAAAAAAAAAGCAAGAAAAACAAAGCAATAAAAAAAGAACAAATCCAAACCAAATAATAATAAAAAAAAAACCAAGGAAACCTTTTAGATAACTAAAGATAAGAAGGATAAATTCATTCCCTAACTTTCAGAAAGTTAAATTTAGAAAAAAATACCTTACATCCCCTAAGTAATGTCAAAGATAAAATCTTGATTGTGCTGAATTAAGTTGCATATTGTGGCAGACTTTTAAAAGACAAGATTTTTCTCTAAATTTGTATGAGAAAGTCCAAAAAATCAAATTAATTTCATAAAATAATCAATCTTGTTCCTATTTTAGGAAATAAGGGATTGCCTCTTCATTACATAATCACAGGTTCTTCTGCAGATAGCAAATATAGTAGTGGTGAATGCTACCTCTTCAAAAAAGTCTAGATGAGTCAGTATATCACACACCATTACATAGATCGTACTATACAATTGCAGCACACCCATTTGGTAAGTCAGCCCCTCCTCACAGTTTTGTATCATCCGAAAAATTATGTTTAGGAATTATTTCCTCTTCACAAATCCATGCTGACTACTCCTGATCATGTTCTTGTCTTCCATATGTCTGGATATCATTTCCAGGATTAGTTGCCCCATCAGCTTCACAGGGACTAAGGTAAGGCTGGCAATCCTGTAGTTTCCCAGGTCTTCTTTCTTGGCCTTCCTGAAGACAGCAGTGACATTTGCTTTCTTCCAGTCTCATATGAGGGGTCTGTGACCCCTGAAGGTTAGTCTTGCCAGCAAAGACACAGGTGAAGAAGAATTTAATAACTGAGAAGCTTGACCTTTTCCTTGGCCTGTCAATAGCACCCAGGATAATCTTCTCCATAACTTTTCCAGGTTCTGTGAACTAGCGTACTAGGTACTCCTGGGTACTAGGAGGTCTGTCGTTTCCTGGGTCTTCCCTCATTCCCTTCTTGTAAACTAGAATAATGTTGGCTAGCTTCCAGTAAGTGGAGAACTTCCCAGACTCCAAAGACCTTTGGAGCTCATCTAAAAGATTCCTAAGGAAAAGGCACCCAAAGATTGAACGTTAACAGGAGACTGAATGGGAGAAGAATGTGTTTGGCATTCCCCCTCTTTACTGTGTATTTAGTCTGGCTATGTACTCTATTTTATCACAATAGATTTTGGTAAGGGTGTGGACAACAACTGAGGAGATCAAATGAAAATGAAATGGGTGAAATTTCCACACAAGCTAGGAGTCTAGATTCTCAGGCTTGACAAAACAAAAAGACACATGGATGTGCAGAAGAACACAAATTGATGTGTTTGGTGACAGGAGGGTATCTTTGATATGAAGCTTTTTTTCTGTTTTCTTGTTTTCTGTTTTCTGTTACTGAATTCACGTCAGGTTATGAAACAAACATACTCCAAGTCTGATCAAAAGAGTCAGCATTTGCTTCAGTTGATGTTTTGGGGACAAGATTATGACTTGCATAAGATTATTGATACATTGTCAGTAAGAAGGAAAGAACTCAAACTAGCCTGTCCGAGCTACTATTTTAGTATTGGAAATATAGCATGAGAACCCACAACCATGGAAGTAAGGAAAACCAAGAAAATAACCATTGGCTTTCTGTCCCAAAAGCTTCTTTCCTATTTTTCATGTTACAGGATAGATATTCACATAAGTTTAAGTCCTAGAAGAATTTTCAGAATGTTGATTTTTTTATTTTCTCAGTTTCAGTGGAGACGATTAGAATCTCTCCCAAATCTACATAGTTACATTCATGACCTTCCAAAAATTACATTTGTGCATTCTTATTTCTGACAGAGGGAAAAGCGTATGTCCAACATGCCTGATTTTGCTGAAAATTCAGAAGCTGTTTCTGGAGAAAAGGATACGTTTACATTAAACATAGAGAAAACAAAACAAAAGGTTTATGATAAATAATTTTTTTTTAACGTAACTAAACATGTGATGTCATTATTGAGTAATATCATGATATTAATAGAGTTCATTTTGCATGTTTTAAGCTATCTGAATATTATAAGTTTCTTTCAAGATTACAATTACCTATTGAAGAGCTCACTGGGCTTTGTGACCACATCAGTTTACTTTCTTACATTTTTTTCAGAGTATTATAATAACTTGAAGTTCATGAGATTCCTCTCTGCCCAGCTCTCCAGCGTGTCAAGGTCCACGACACCTTGAAGTATTAGATTGAACAGTTATGATAGATACACATTACTGACAGATACGCTTTACTTTCAGTTGCTGAAAGGGCTGCATATGGGTCTAATTCATAGTTTGACCTGTCATCATTGCCAACCATTATTTGATTGAAAATGTAAGAACATGCAGAGCACAGAATGCAAAGAAATGTATGACTGATCCAGAAGTGTGCAAGATATGTGTAATTGGTCATACTGTAGTTCACTCAGATAGGCTGAGTCATAAATTGGGCTATTTTTCTGAAGTTTCTGCCCGCACAAACCATTTGCTTGACAATCTTTGATTTTTTTCTTGTTTTCTCTGTATCGATTTCCAATGGAATTGTCACTCTAACTGATTAATCTGTGTAGGTATACGGAGCACAGATGTTCTCTTCCTTTTTTTTCAGGTTAAATCTCATACAAACACTCCTGCTCCTTGCCTGAAACAATAGGGAAGCAAGCTGAAAATGTCTTTGAAACGAGGGCACAGAATATAGGAGAAAAATGACTAAACAGAGTAGTAAGAGAGATGAACGTGGAAGGATGCAGACAAACAGGATTCATATTGCTGCAACATAGATATTTGGGTATTAGGCTTCACTGTTTTCTATTGTTAATGCTTCATATAAGTTAATGATTTTTTGTGGATTCTAAAAAATCTATTTGTTCCAAGTTTGTGTCTCTACTTGAAAACATCATATTTCAATCAGTTATTACTGCCCGTTGTTACGTCTGTTAAAGACAATGATGAACTTTACACTGATGTCAATTAATTCAAATGAGGTCCAGAGAATGAATAAAATTGAAGCTAGATCTATATCATGGAGCATTTTATTTTTTTCCAAACATGATTTTTCTTATAGAATCATAAATTATATTGAATTGGAAGGGATCCATAAGGTTCATCAAATCCAGCTCCCTATTCCTTGCAGGGCTACTTAAAATGTATTATTACTTCAGTCAGGGATTGGAATTGAGATGGAAATCAAATGAAGCATTGCAATGCTACCACGCCTGTTCTGTCACAGGTGCTTTGTCTCCTTAGCAGCTTTGTCCCATCAGGTGTAAAGCAGAGTACACATTTGAGGAAAGGATGTCTGGGTGACGCTCTATGAATCTGTAAGACCAGCAAACTGGAGGCTCCAATTCCAAGTTCAAGATTGAAGGATAAACAAAAGGCAATTAATATTTAATTAATCCTATGCACTTTTTTACTTCTATTCCTTTATGTGATCCACAAAGTTATCTTCAAGGTGACTTTTGGTTCACAAAACTGAAAACTTTAGTTAAATCTTCACTTTATTCACAAATAAACTTACAGAGAAGCATCATATAGTAATAGAAGGTTTGTACTCACGCTACAGTTATTGTTTGGGATCCAGCTGCAACAAAAGCTTTGAAAGGGGAAGATAAGTTTTTATTCTAAATAACTGTTAGACCACTATGTACCAACACCTACCTAAGAATAAAGATCCTTCTGTCTGGTAAGCCTCATAATTCTGTTAACAGGCTCACTTACACTTGGAAAATCCTTTTATATAATAATCTGTCCATGGAATTTTCTTCCTAACCCACTCGCTTTTTATGCCAGTAAATAGAAGCATTCATAATTCTCTGTACATACAGAGAATGCACAGAGGGGGTTGGACTAGATGATCTCCAGAGGTCCCTTCCAGCCCCATGTGATTCTGTGATTCTGTAATTCTGTAATACCTTCACAAATACATACATACACACATACACAAGTATATAAATATAAAAATATATACATATATGTATCTATTTTGTATTGTCTGGCTTTTCTTTGTAAAGCCATGATGTTTTATTTTAGATGATTTATAATTTTCTACTTCTGTTTGGTTTATCTTTCAATGTTTTTCTGGTACTGAATGAACTGTCACAACTTTATACCTTCACAAATCAGACTTCTTTTAAAGTGAGTTATAACACATTAGACTGCACACTTCTATAATAACACATTTAAATATGAATTTAATATTTTTTGTTTGAAACATTTTTGTTTTCAAAATGTATAAGAAACCTTTCTATTCCCTGTTTTTTTTTCCCTAGCATTTTTCAACTTGACACCTCTATGTCTCAGTATCTCATCTTTTTTTAACCTAAATTAAGTCTCTACTAAGTATCATTGCACTATTCTCTACAAAGAACGTTAAAGGAAAACATAAGGATGTTTTTAATATTCTTCCAATCTCTATTTCTGATTTACTAGTCACTTGAACTCTATGTAAACTAGGAGATCTACATATTGGTCTATAGATTTTTCAATTCAACTATATTTGAATAACAAACAATAATTTATGCTACATCAACTGACTATATTTAATGCATATATTTAATTTGGTTTTTATATCTTTTGCCTTTGAATATAGCATTGATGCTGAACTTTTACATATTAAAGACATAAAATCTGTTTTTTCCATATACAAAGTCAGATATATGTTAGGAGATCAATATAGACTTATATTTACTAATTCAGATTTTTTAAGATATTTTATTATTGTATTAATTTATTTAATAGCCAGATGGTAAATATTTCTACTGCCTCATTAAATATTTAATTTTGTTCATCTGCGCTTCAAATAATCACCTCTAAATCACAAGACACCTAATATTCCTATTCAGTGTCTTCTTCAGAAGCCTGGGTTTGAGTTTCTGCTTTTTGGTAAGATAAGCTGGAGCTGAAATTCAGTTCTTAATATCATAATAGAAGTTTAGTTGCTCTTTTTCCACTCAACTACCAAATCCTTTCAGCTATCTTGGTTGTCTTCTTGAGAGGGTCAGAAGGACACATTGCTACTTGCTGAGTGGAAGAATACTGTTTCAGTAATGAGAAAACTCTTCTGTGTTTATTCTTCTCATATCTGAGACTAATTAAGTCTACATTAATCATAAATATGTATTGCCATTATACATTAGAAACTTCATGTAAAAATATGCTCTGCTGTGTTGATACGTAAAAATATTCCTAAAAAAAGCAAAAATGATGCCTTTTTTCAAATCATTGCTTTCTCCCATGAATAATCTAATTTTATTAATGTCACTGCTCATGTGGCTAAAACCCCAAAGTGAGTACAAGAAGTCCAATTATGCTCTAAAATTACAAAGGGTAAACAGCAATAGAAGCAGCAGAAGCAGCAGAATTGGTTACACATTTCAGAAGGAAAGGCAATTCACAGAAACATTATTGTCAGGAGGCTATAACCAAGTATATGAATCAACAAAGTGAGGTTGCCTTCCATAGTTTCCTCTGTAACAGACACCTCTCCTATAGGTGGTTTTGATTACATTCTCAGGCAGCTGCTGCTAGGAAATTTTAACTCAATAGGGAAAGAAAATATTCTGTAACTTCCCAGGGCAGGAGGGGGAAGAGGGTGGGAACATGGGGGAGAGAAGAAAAGAGATTCCACAGACAAAACATTTCTGTAATAAATTGCACAAATTTTCTTCTGAAATAAATTAGTAAGCCAGACATGACATATATGACAGTGATTTGCGAGAAAGCTGGACTCGTAATGAGAAAAACTGTTAAGATATGTGGAAATCTACCTCTCTAATAGTATGTTATCACAGTGATTTCTTTGTTCAGGAGGCAGAGCAACAAGGACAGGAGCAACACCAGCAGTAGTGGTGTCTACCCAAATTGCTTAATCCGAAATGACTAAGGCTGTTTCTTTTTACCAAGTCAAACTGTTTCCATTGATAGTGTAGTACTGGCTAAACATAGAGTAATGGAGCAACTTTTCTTCGTTCATGTATATCTTCTTTTGTTACTTTATACATATAATTTTGGCGGTGCTGTGAATTTGTAGCTCTATTATTTATTTTTTCAGATTTCAGAATTTTGTCAAAATAGGAGCTTGTTAATAAAATGGCAGGATATGTGAGAAGAAATATGTCTGGTGTTTTGAGAAAGACGGGGCAGCACCAGCCATTCTTCTTCCAATCAAAGTCTTCATTGTTACATGTGAAATCAATCACCAGTTTTGTGGGATTGATTTTTAACATACTGAATTTTACATGGTGGGAAAAACTGTCTTGTTGCAGTTCAAATATATTGCTAATTAACTTAGGCAAATATTAGCTACCAAATATTACAACCACTGCCATATTCTTTGACAATTTAAAGAAATATAAAGTCTGAAATGTTATAAACCCTATTTAATCAAAATTTTAAGGTGTTCATCTTATTAAAAAGGAATTAAAATGACAGGTTTTTTTGTTTAAAGCGAGGAATTAAAGTGTTTAAAATCTCCACATTTATGACCTTATGTATCATGTCATGTTGTGTTAACATCAGTCTGAACACATTCATTTTTAAATATATGATGTGACATACTGTAATACAATACACATTGCTTAGGATTTAAGGGGCCCTTTTGTAATTGTAATTTGAAATAAGAATCATATCATTCATCCAATCCTTTCAAGACCCTGTTTTCAAACACTTTCAGGAACTAACTTTGTCTAACAACTGTTAACATTTTGGATTTAGTGTGCACCACCTACCTTATTTTGTGATCTACTGAGAAAGTGCTCTTATCATATGTGTCAGAAAAAATAAAAGCAATATGTTTAAAAGCTTTAATATGTCACTATTAATAGAAGTTCTATGCTTACATTAGAATTTCACTGATGTAACACCAGTTATTTCAGTGAGGTAACTCTTTATTTACTACACTAGGAAGAGCGAGACAAGAACACGACAGAGTTATTTGGGACCCATCAACTAAGTTGATGCACTTATATGCATCATGGTATTTATTAGCAGAACCTACATCCTTTATTTCACAACAAATTTGACAAATGTACAGCAGCTTAGTTCCCTTGAATGGGGAAGTTGGGATAGTGCTAAAAGTACCTAAATTTTATCACATGGAAAGGAATGAATAAAAGAAACTTACAGGGAGCTCTAGAGAAAAATAATTTACAACAGAAATAATCTTTATTTGTTCTTCTGCTGTAAAATCATTTCATGGAAGGCTGGTAAATTCTACTCAACAATCAATTTCAGTTGATAAAGTCAATACAATGATGAAATCTCATGCATTAACCCTGTAAACCATCACACCTATGAGCATATGAGCCATAGGATCTCTTATTTCAGTTTATCCATCATCACAGAACACTTTTAGAAATTCCTGTTAGTTCCATCTGAGCAAAGCAATCAAAGGCAGTGTGTCTGCCCACTGTCACTAGGATTGTAGTTAGAGGATGAGGAGTCCCACGGATGTATCTATGATCCAATTTAGGCTTCAATATGCTTATTGCTGAGGGTGAAAGCAAGGATGTGGAATAATTTTTAAAAATATATAAAAATGCTCTCTAACTTTCCAGAGCTACCAGTCTGTTATCATTTTGGCCAGACTGACCAATCAGAATGACAGATGGCCCCTCCCCCCCCCCACCCTCCCCCTGCAAAAGAGAGGAGAGGAAGAGATAAAGACATTTATGAGTTTTAGAAAAAACTAAACTACTTTAATGAAAATATTAATAAATAATGTAATAATAATAAGAAAATTTAAAAGGGGGGAAAAAGGTATACAGTATATACAAAACTGTATCAAGCTCCCCAGATGATAATCACATCACCAGCAGGCACAGAGAAAAGTCGCAGACTGGACTCAGTGACGGACAGAAGCTGGATTCCAGATCTGGAATCTGGATTGCTCTGATCGGGATCAAAGGCACATCAACAGACAGGGTCCTCCTAGGACATTGGCCATTGAAGAAAGAGAGTTGACCCTTTGATCCCTCAGCTTTTATACAGAGCATGATGGGATGGAATACCTTGTTGGTTACTTTTGGGTCACCTGTCCTGTCTGCTCCTCCCCACAGGTATGACTCCTCTATGTTTTTCCTCTTCCAACCCTCCAATAGGGCAAATAACAATGTTACCTGACTTCGTTGTTACAGTAATAAGTATAAGCGAGGGCCTCCCTGCATACCATTCCTTGGTATAATAAGGTCTTATCACTGTGAGACTAAACAGTTTCTGACCTATATGCTGTTAATTTAAGAGTTAGTTAGAAGAGGCCCAGATAAAAAGTAAAATTAACAAAATAGAATATTTTACCTCAAATCAGTACACAATTTAAATATAATACTTTTTATTTGTAAATCCAGCACAGAAATTTGCCATGGACACGAGAAAGAGAAAAAATAAAACATAATGTCTGGGCATTTTTCAGAGAAGGAATAATGCCCTTTCAAATTATACAGTCCTTGTTACTAATTATCTTAGGGCACTGAGTCTCCCTGGAAGATATCAGACAAACCCATTATGTCACTGCCTTCTGGCAGTGTTCCTGGGGCTCAGAGATACAAGCACCGATTGACATTCTTATGTGTAATATTTGAAAAAGTTTCAGAATACAACACACACTGAAACAAAATACAATTCAACGATTTGAAGATAAATGGCTGAAGATATTGTGAGGGAGAACAAGCCTTGGCAGTTTGCAAAAATATAACAGGTATTGTGACTTAACATGAAAATGGCAGAAAAAACTTGCTTTCTCACTTAGTGTATAGATGAATAATAAAGACATGTAATTTAAATAAGATTCTGGCTCTTTTCAATGTCTGAGTGGAACGTGCCTCATCCTGTTACAATCACTGAGGAAAAGCCATTAGCACTTCATGGGACAGGTCCAAAAATATCCCTAACATTTCAACTTGAGTTTTTCTATAAATCTCACTCAGCGTGTGGGTATGTGCATTGCAGGGAAAGTTTTCTTTTTAGTTTCTTACAGAATACAACTAAAGTTATCTCAAAAAGTTATTGCATATATTTAGAAATAAATATTTTGAGTTTCCACTAAAACCTGATGAGTACCCTATAAGCAATCTTTTTTTTTTTTGTCATGATGTATTACATATATGAATTTCGGCAAAAGAATAGAATTATTTTATTGTATTATTTATTATTATCATTATCTTTATTATTATGAAAATATTATTTAATAGAATGGAAAAGTCAACAAAAAGAAAACACCTAGAATTACTTTATAATGCTTTAGGTTCAAATGAGATCTTTGTTTACAAACACCATCTAATCAGAGACTATATAGGATATTTGGCATTATTTTTCCTTGCAGCAAATGAAATCCTATAGCTCAGCTCTGTCCATTTCTTTTCTATGCAAAAACATTTTATCTACATTTGAGAACCTCTATGACTTTTGGTATTTACTTTCTCTTAGAATAAGTAAGAGACTTAAAATGCCTTAATTCAATTTAGCTGTCATTTCCCACATCCACTGGATGCAAGTATCATGACTTGTAGCTCAGCTGCTTATATATTTAATAAATTTTTGTAGCATACAACACCAACGGTCCCAGGAAAAAAAAGCACTTCTAAGCTGATTTGCTGCCACAGTAAGAACTACAGTGGCAGACAGAGTCTGAATTTTCATGGACATTCATTTGCTCGCTGTCTCCTACATTGACATGCCTGAGCCCATATTAAGAAAATTGGCAAATTCATGTTTTTTTCTGTAGCCATGGTGTAGCAATCACCTAAAACCTACACCTCAGCTTAAATATAGAGTCAAATCAGGACCTGAAGTAAAGTCTAGAAACAATACAGTTCCTAGAAATTATGATAACAGTTGTGGGATTTAGGCTACAACAAAAACATGAATCTTTTTCTAAATGGATTTCTATACATAGGTGTCTACTCATCATGCATGTGATTAATGTTCCAGAATGTGCAAGGCAGGGTAAAACATAATTCAAATTCCCAATCACAGATGCCTAATGACACTTGAGATGCTGTAGTGTATCTGCAGTGGCTTAAAACTGTTGAGAAAGATTTGGATGTCCCATATAACCTGTGTCATAAATTTTAGGTTCAGATCCATAGATCAGAAACCCAAGTGCTTCTGTAGATAAAGAATTTAGCTTCAGAGTTAGGTGGTAGTGAGCATTTAAACTACAAGTCTGAGCTTGTTTTTGGAGAGTCACTTAAATCCTCCACTGGGAATCTAAGGCCTTCTTCATATCTGTCCCCAAGATTCAAATCCAGATGTGATATGCCAGACTTCTGGATGGATTTAAGCTGTTTACTCCAGACTGTATTTCTGAAAGACTCATGGCATAGAGTTTTCTATTCTTAAGAAAATAAATTCTGTGCTAAGGAATGCTTAAAGTTGTAGGCCAGGTTAGAAATCAGCAAAAGGCATAAAAGCATGAATAATCAAAAGCAGCTTGTCCCATTCCAGTACAAAGAGGAACTGACTGCTGTCCAACAGAGCATAGGGAATGGTAATTGCTATATGAGGTGGTAGCAATAGCGAGACACTAAAAAGCATTCCAAAATTATGGACCAAACTAACCAGGTATGTAACTGGATACTGTAAGGAAATAAAAGGGTGTTGCATATGGTTAGAAACTTTACAATTTCCTTTCTTCAGACAGCTCAAATCCTACTCTACCCCAGGAATCCGCTGTGCAAAGATTTCCTCCAAACACTAGTGATACTGAGGTGTGTTACTCTCTGATATGTGTCTACTGCTGGTGCTTGAGCTATTTCTGGACCATTTCACCTGAGGACATTCACGAGATAGTGAAAACAGCATCCGAGACATTCAAACCTTTTGGAGCTTTATAGATAGGTCTTGTAGAGTTATATTTTTGCCTAGCTATTATTCATCATACTATCGTAAATGATATTGTCATCTTTTATTCACGCTATTCTGGACCTTCCCTTCCACTCTCAAATGAATACAAGGTATCCTACGGCCAACATTGTTGAATGATTAGATACAGATCTGGAATATAAAGAAAGTAGATCTGCTTGTTACCAGAAGTTTATCTATCAACAACCTCATACTGGTTTCCATTCATTATCCTTAACTGAATCCGGATTGTGCTTAGTTTTCTAGTATATCTAGTTTTTTTACAGGACTAATTGTATTTCATTCCCTATAGAACATTTTTTACATGTATCTATGATTTCTTCCTCAAAAATTCTGAATCTTTGCCAAAAATTTTACAAGTGTGGTATGTTTGATCTTCAATTGTCTTTGTTTTTAAATTATTATTGAAAGATTGTAAACTGTTTTAAGTTTACAGTTGAGGTAAAATGGTAAAAACTCATCACATTATCTATACAATATTCAAAAGTATTGTATTCATAATTGGGTGTTTCAACAAAAAAAAAAAACAACAAAGAATTATTATTTTATCTTTTTTTTATAATGTATTTATTTCATTTTTAGAATTGGGAATAGAAAATATCTCTTTTATTTTTTTAAGTTTTTGAAAAGTGTAAGGGCAGTTTATTTGTGTTATTTTTAAAGATTATTTTTTCCTTCAATCTGAAAATCAAGCTATCACTCAGAAATGTGAAGTACCTTCCTTGTATACATTTTGATCTTATGCTCTCATGCAAAACATCTAAAAAAACCTGCATGCAAAATTATTTTCAATTGGATTACAGCTGATTTTCCAAAATCTACATGATATACTCGTGCTTAAGTGTCTATGTAGTTGTTATGGGAATTTACCTATACATAGATTACTTCTGTCTTTTTATGTATGATCAGAATTTCAAACATTAATATCTTTATTGACTTCAAAGTGAAATTCCCTTAATTTGCTAATTCTAAAGACACTGATCATTCATTATCATACTTTTAATGTTAATAAAGGACACCAATATTATCAAAATTTATAACTTTAATTAAGAAATAGTAATAACAAGTGTAACTTCCTGTCTCGTTTAGATTGCAGCAAAGTAATTGTTGCGGGTTTACACTTAATATTACTTTTCTCAGAGATGGCATGAAAGAGGGAAAGGGACGAAAGTGGAGGCAAAGGGACAGAAACTAAACCAGCATTTAGTTGTTCAGGGAACAAAGGTAAGACAATCACCTCAGGTTTGACTGAAGCTAACAGTTATAAAGGCTGGAGCACAGGAGGTGTACTTTTTATGCCACCAAATGGATGTTCTGATTTTAATCATACTTTGTTTTCAAGAAGCATTTTTCCAGCCAAAGTCAATGTCTCTTGCCTTAGGTGGATTCCTTACTCCTGCTCTAGATGGCAACGTATCTCAGACCCCTTAGTCCCGAACCCACTGAAACTTCCATCATTCTCTCTGCTGTTTCAACTAATCCTTTCATGTGTATACTTGTTTCCCCTTTTAAATCAGATCTGCTATCCTTTATTCACTGTCATGCTTTTAGCTACAGTTAAATCTTTCAACTCCAGTCTAGTTTTCACTTTGCTTCCCTTTCTTCTACACCCACACAGTCTGGTCTTCTTCACACTGATGAATCTTTGATGCTCTTTCAGACAGTCTTACTTCCTTTTTTGTCTGCCTTCTAAACTTCAGACAATATTTTCTAGCTTTCCCTTTGTGATCTCAGATTATTTTTGAATTAGAAATAGCCATGAAGTGAGATCAAGAAGCATATTTCAAAAAATGATTTATGCACTCTCAGCTTACTCCCTGATTCTGTTTTGGACCACTCCATTTAGCTTTTCGTAGGACAATTTCTGGCTATCATTCCAGTACAATTTATTCCTGAGGCTACTCCCAAAAGGCAGTATAGATGAAACTGCATCATATTCAGTTTCCTGCATTTTACACTGTCTTCCAGCACTATTCCTGAGGATTCCTAACCTTCAAAGAACTTCTACATTTTCTCATACCATGCCCCAGGATATTCAGCTCACACCTTTAGTGTCATGCACTAAAAACACTACCTTGCTCCAAAACTTCTACTAGGACTAAAAATAGTTAATAACAAAAAAGTAATACAATCTCCCAGAGATGTCTCACATAACTAATAAGAAAAGTAATGCATAGCCTTTCATAGTTATCCTTTTCTTTTTAATATTTAAAAAAAATTATACTGATGATTGAAAAGAGTAGTTTCTAGCCCTGCTGCTGAATGGGTAAGAGCATTGCATAAATTCCCATGTTAACCTGGCAGTCAGAATCATGAGTTGTTATGCAGCTCAAATCTGAGCAGACAACCTTAATTGTCTTACTAGGGGGATTGTTGTAAATATCTACTGGGAAACACTGTCGCTTTTATCCACGACCTCAGCAGATTTGAAAGAGTAATAGTGGAGTCCAAAGCCAAGTACAAAATTTACTATACCGATTCCAAGTTCCCCCTTTTATGACCTTAATTGCAACCAGTTAATTATTAATCTCAAATAATTGAGGTGGGGTTTTTTTAGCTACTTACTTTCTTCTCATCATATCCCCAGCTTACATGTGTTTTCAAACTTCCCTGCATTAATTTGGCAACCATTTATATAAAAGAAGATATTGGCCACAACTCAGGGTATTATATTCCACCTTTTTTGATCTAGCTGTTGAATTTTGTAATCTTAGAAAATGGCAGTATTTAGGAAATCCAAGTGAAGTCCCATGTTAGGTAGCGAAATTCAGAACTTTAAAAGATTGAAAAATTTTACAGCCAGTTTCCAGCCTGGCTAAATAGAGAGCTTTGGCTGGACCTCAGGAACAAAAGGAAAGCTTATGGTCTTTGGAAAAGGGGGTCGGCAACTGAAGAGGAATATCAAGTTGTGGTAAAGCTATGCAGGCAGAAAATTCGGACAGCAAAAGCTCAAACAGAACTCAACTTGGCCACTATGGTTAAAGACAACAAGAAACGTGGGTTTTTTCAGTATATCAGCAGAAAAAGGAAGACTAGGGAAAATGTAGGCCCACTGATGAAAGAAGTAGGTGCCTTGGTGGTGGAATACACGGAGAAAGTGGAGTTACTAATTGCCTTCTTTGCTTCAGCCTTCACTGCTAAATCTGTCCTTCAAGAATCCCACACCCTGGAGACAAGGGGAAAGCTCTGGAGAGAGGAAGATTTTCCCTCTTTAGGGGAGGTCTAGGTTAAATATGACCTGGCCAAACGGGACATCCATAAGTCCATGGGCCCAGATGGGATGCACCTACGAGTGCTGAGAGAACTGGCAGATGTTATTGCTGGGCATCTTCGAAAGGTCATGGAGTACAGGAGAGGTACCTGAGGACTCAAGGAAGGCAAATATGACTCCACTCTTCAAAAAGGGAAGATGGAGGAGCCAGGAAATCACAGGCCAGTTAGTCTCACCTCTTTCCCTGGGAAGGGGATGGAGCAATTCATGCTGGAAGTAATCTCCAAACACGTTGAAGAACTGAAAGTTATTGGAAACAATCAGCATGGATTTACCAAGGGAAAATCATGCTTAATCAATCTGATAGCCTTCTATGATGCTATAACTAGATGGCTGGATGAGGGGAGAGCAGCAGATGTTATCTACTTTGACTTCAGCATTGCTTTTGACACTGTCTCCGATAACATCCTCATTGGGAAACTAAGGAAGTGTGGGCTAGATGAGGGGGCAGTGAGGTGGATTGAGAGCTGATTATGTGACAGGACTCAGAGAGTGGTAACTAATGGAGCAGGGTCCAGTTGGAGGCCTGTAACCAGTGGTGTCCCCCAGGGATCAATACTTGGTCCAGTCCTGTTCAACATATTTATCAATGACCTGGACAAGGGGACGGAGTGTATCCTCAGCAAGTTTGCTGATGATATCAAACTGGGAGGGCTGGCTGACACTCCAGAGGATTCTGCTGCCATCCAGCGTGACCTGGACAGGCTGGAGAGCCAAGCAGAGAAGAACCTAATGAGGTTCAACAAAGGCAAATGTAGGGTCCTGCACCTGGGGAGGAAGTACCCCAGGCACCAATATAGGTTAGGGGTGGACCTGTTGGAAAGCACTTCTCAGGAAAAGGATCTGGGGGTCCTGGTGGATAGTAAACTATCCATGAGCCAGTAATGCGCCCTTGTCACCAAGAGGGCCAATGGCATCCTGGGCTGCATAGGGAAGAATGTGACCAGTAGGTCAAGGGAGGCCATTCTTCCCCTCTACTCTGCACTGGTGAGGCCACAACTGGAATACTGCATCCAGTTCTGGGCTCCCCAGTTCAAGAGAGGCAGGGAACTACTGGAAAGAGTCCAGCATAGGGAAACAAAGATAATTAAGGGATTGGAGCATCTCCCTTATGAGGAAAGGCTGAGACAGCTGGGGCTCTTTAGCCTTGAGAAGAGAAGGCTGAGGGGAGACCTTATTAATGCTTATAAGTATCTAAAGGGCGGGTTGAGGGAGGATGGAGCTGGACTCTTTTCAGCGGTTTCCAGTGACAGGATGAGGGGCAATTGGCAAATGCTGGAACATAGGAAGTTCCACTCAAATATGAGGAAGAACTTTTTTAGGGTGAGGGTGACAGAGCACTGGAATAGGCCGCCCAGGGATATTGTGGAGTACCCTTCTCTGGAGGTCTTCAAGACCCACCTTGATGCAGTGCTGAGTAATGTGCTCTAGGCCATCCTCGTTTGTCAGGGGAGTTGGACTAGATGATCTCTATGGTCCCTTCCAACTCCAGCAATTTTGTGGTTCCGTATGATTAAGGATACCTTTCTGTTCTACAACAGATTTTTATTATTGATTGACATCATATAGAAAAAAGACATTTTGGAGTCGATCATCACATGCATTTAGTATATCACAGATACTTTTGTAGTTTAGAATCATGTGGGCTAAAGCTATTAGAAAAACCGGGTAATTTCTGAAGTTAGTATAGCTGGCTGCTGCCATGCCCATAGTCACATGGTGTGCAAAAATGAGCAGAAAAAGGCATAGTTGAAGTGTACTCTAGGTAACCTGGTCTGGTGTCTAACCTTTTAGGAATGATAGGGAACTCCTGTAGGATAGAACAGCTTCCAGTGTCTCTAATAAGCACTGGGGATCAGTTATGCCTTAAGAATTAGGGACCCATAAGCTATTTCACGACAGACCCTCCCACTGCCTTGTTAAAGGGAAACTTGGGACAAGTGGAAAGATGAGCATTTTGCTCTATGTCAGTCCTTGACAGTTCAACTTCCAGCTCTTTCCTATAAGCTGCTATTTTTTCCACGTTGTTATGCATATGTAGCTGTTATATATGTGTTTATATTTGTTAATCTTTATATAGGGCCTTAATTAAGCACCCTGACCACATGAGGCTGTAAAGGATAATATATCTGTCCTCTCTGTGCCCTATCTCTTGAAGGCTGGAACTAATCTTGAAGGCTAATCTGGCTTCTATTATTAAAGTCTAGTGATTGCTTCTCTAGTTCCCACATGTGTACCAGGATGATAAATAAAAGGTGGAAATTAGACGTTTCCTGACCTGTAACATGCTCTGCATGGTTTATTTGCATTTCTGGGCATGGTTTACAAAGGTAGCGAGTGTTTTAGAGGTAACCTGCTTAGCCTCTGAGCAGCAGGGCAGAAGAAATAGAGTTTCACATTATTCAAGCAGCTATTTCTCATACTGATCAAAGAGTAGCTCTAGTAGTCTCTGAGGGGGTTCAGCTTTTAATTCTTGCCCACCAGATGCTGTGTCCTGGGTCTTAGAGCTTTATAGTGCAGTGTAGCAGATCTGAATGGTGGCTCATTAAGACTAGTATGTTGCCCCTGTGGGGGGCTTCAAAAATAAATGGTAGTCCAGTCAAGCAACTGAGAATATTTACCAAGAGAACAAAATTCTTCCCTGTTCTCAGTGGCAATAATCTTAAATCCTGAAGAGTATTAGCACTCCTTTAGTGATGTAATTACCCTGGAGAAATAAGAGGATGCAAGTTATAGGCCGAACTTGCAAGTACCAGTCTGACAGAGCTACGGAGCATAAGAAATTAGCCCTTACTCCACAGAGACTGATACACATGATACAGTAAGGAGCAGAAGACCCTTAGGCTCCAGCAGTTCAAGAAATATTTTCCTGTGATAATTAGGCCATTAATCAAATATTATTTATCATATTCACCCTCTTTGCCTGAATTCAAGACATGACAATACATGATTTTTAGCAGTAGACCTTCCTATTGGCAATGTATCTATTACCCATCATGTTAGCAATTTATAAAATACTGTCAAATAGTTTATTCAAAAGGCAATTGCACTTAGCAATTTGAAAGACAGCCTATTTATTTGGTTTTTTTTTTTTTCATGTCCTTTTTCCTTTCTAGTCCATGTATTTCAGGTAGTGTTGGTATTGTCACACTGTCATTTTCTATTCTAAATTATTTTCTGCCAAACAATGAAAGTTCAATCTGCCTATCAGAATTTCTACATACTAAATGGAAATTGACATGTATATCTATTTACAGGTAATTTTCTTTTTGAAAAGAATTTCAGGTCTGCTGGATACCTTAAACATTGATACTGTGTTGTATTTATTCCTTACCTGACATACCCATATTTAGATCACTCTTTATCATGTATTTCAATGCCTGTTAATATTGGATCTGATGTGTAATTTTATCTGGATACGTCTGTTCTACAAAAAAAGGTAACAAAGTTAATAGACTATATACATTAAACAGTGGCAAATATTCTTCTAGACACATTAGCTGTCGAAACACAAATTCTGTAAAAATCCATGGTTTCTTACTGATCCAGCTGATTTAATAAAAACACAATTAAAGTCCTATTAAAATCCTATTGGGAAAGAACAGTTATTGTCTTTCTTTATATGCGTGGTTGATAAAGCAACATGTGATGCTGAATATTTTCCTGGGAATAGGACCAATATAAAACTAAGGTTTTTATATACTGCGAAAAATTTTACTGATGTCAATAAGAAAAGATGCATTATGATGTGAAAGAAGATTGGTAAATCTGAAAAGACAAAGAAATGTTTCTCTGTGTCAATCAAAGTACAAAGACATGAACAAAACATTCTGATAATTTTAATACTTACTCTTAAATATAACTCCGAAAGTTACACATCAATGTCAGTATTCTACTCATATCTCAGATGCTAGAATTGACTCTTGAATATTTTGTCATGTCAGAAAAAGACTTTTCCAAGTAAGTTTTCTTTTACATAGCCAACAATAAATTCTGCTTTTCTTCTGTCTTTTGTCTAGGAAACTTATTCCTGGCATCACTGTTTCATTCATCCAGAAGCACACCAAAACCAATAGTTTACAGAAACTGGTTTCTTAGGAAGATACAGTAAAAAAGGTACATGTAAATTTGTCATATAAGAAGGCAATAAGACATGCTCTTGTGTTTAAGATGAACATACACCTGGAAAATTGAATTGATTCTTTTTTTAACATCCATCTTCATTGAATGAGCTCGAATCTGGTCCCACTGACAGAATGACTATTTGAGGCTGAAGAGTACTAAATGGGCTCCTAGATAGTACCTTCTAGTTTAATTACACCAGAAAGAAACACCACAGTTTGTGTACCTTGTGATGGTTTCACAAGGCAAACCAAAGCATGATGCAAACAAAATATGAACAATTGGAAGTTTGCTTCAAAAGTTCACTCCTGATCTAAGACAAATATTAATTCAGACAAATCCTAGAGCTTCAATAACACTGTAGTATGCTCTTAGAAATGCTTAAGGGCAGTTTTACTCACTTTTCTCGGTATCACACCAAGTTTAATTAATATTTTCTTCCAGCAAACTTCTAAGGGCAGAAAACAAGATTCATTGTTCATATAATATACTTTAGCACTTTAGCAACAAACAATTTGGCATTAGTACCATAAATATCTTCTTTAGATCATTCTAATTTTACATTTTTATTTTTTTTTTTCAGGAACTTCGTAGTCGCTGCAACTGCAATAATACTGGCCCTATTGTTTCTTCTTTTAATTATAAAGTTCATGTCAATATGTTTAAAAACTGATGACTGACTGTAACTCAACCGAATTTTGTAACATGCTTCTCTATTTGAGAAAAATTATTAGATGTGTTGAAACGCTTTTTGCATTTCTTTTTTTTTTTTCCCTTCCTGTGCCAAACATATAGATTATATAGAGATGAGCTGTAAAGCACAGTTACCTCAAAGTTTGAGGTACTTTTTACACTTAGATGTAAGTATTTATGTACAACTTTGTGTTTAAGTTAGTAGAGATCTGAAGCTTATTTCAGTTCATTAATGAAAGCATCTAGTATTATTTTAGATGGCTTACTGTGTCTTGCCTCCCTCCAGCTTCTGTGCAAGAAGGCAGTTTCCCATGTAGTAACCACCAGCTCTCTGTAGCTGTTACAAATACTTGATTAGTACAATCAAGGGAATATATAGAAAGCAAATCAAGTGTAGATGCCTAGGACAATCTGAATAACATTCTCTTTTGAGTAGCTCACCATTCACAACGGTGGGAGTCCAGACACCCAGTTCACACGTAGACACTTATACAGTATTTTAATTGACGTGTCTTAGGTGTCTCAACTTATATTTGAATGCCATCCCTGTATTACATGTAGGCTGACTATATGTCCTTTTAGAGGAAATCCTAGGGATTAAAGCAGTGTCCCACCATCTCTTGCTACCTATACTATCTCTTTGTGAAAGCCAAGATTTATACATATTGCACCCTCAGCAAATTTGCAGAAGACACCAAGTTCGGTGGGAGTGTTGATCTGCTGGAGGGTAGAGAGGCTTTGCAGGGGGATCTGGACAGGCTAAATTTATGGGCTGAGATCAATGGAATGAGGTTCAATAAAGCCAAGTGCTGGGTCCTGCACTTGGGCCACAACAACCCCAGGCAGCGCTACAGGCTTGGGACAGAGAGGATGGAGAGCCACCTGGCAGAAAAGGATCTGGGGGTGTTGGCCGACTGTCAGCTGAACATCAGCCAGCAGTGTGCCCAGGTGGCCAAGAAGGCCAACAGCATCCTGGCCTGTATCAAG
>JAOQGH010000001.1:168146432-168157365 GCA_025769975.1 Gallinago jamesoni
GAGGTCTCCCCTCAGTCTCCTCTTCCCCAGACTGAACAACCCCAGCTCCCCCAGCCTCTCCTCATAAGGCTTGTGCTCCAGACCCCTCACCAGCTTTGTTGCCCTTCTCCAGACCCGCTCCAGCACCTATTCAGTTAATGTAGGCAGAATGCTGATATAGATGGAAAAGAATGAAAATAAAAATGATAGAAAATGAAAGTATTATTTAAACAGAAGGGAATAGATTGCAAACTTGATAGATTAAAGACCGGGAAGTATTGCAAACTATTATATCATAGTGTAATTGTTTTTCATGGTACTGGTAATAATCATATCGTAACAACTGAGCATTTCAAGAGCCAGTTCATAACCAAATTTGCAGTTATTGAGTTTTTCTACTGAATGACATTTGTCTCATTTTTTAAATTCCTTGGGCCTAACTTTTCTTACCAGCTCAAGTGAGATAGTACTTCCTTTTTCTTTTTTTAACACAAGTTGTTCATAAGCTTCAACATTTCCTACTCATTAAAAATAATAAAAAAATCTCATCCAACTGAAGACACTTTACAATTAAAATATACTACGTTTACTTTATCAAGTTTTAAGGTGGCCATCAAGCAAGTAGAGAAAATCCTAAACAGAAAGAAAAAAAATTACACAGATTTTTTTTTTTCACTTAGAAACATAGGGCGAAAGAAAATTCATTATAATTATTTCATATGGAGAAATTTTCTCCTGTCTTTAATCTGTAGCTAAAGAGGGTTCAACGACAATTATAAACAATCGTAATAGCCAGGATACATTAGCCTAAATTTAACACAAATACTGAAATAGTGTAACTTGCCATAGTATACCAATATTTTGTAACACTGTGATGGAATAGACAGACACAGAGGATTTTACATATATGTTTGAGTAATATGACAATTGAAGGACTAAATAAAGACTGGGATTGTTGCACCAGAAGGTATCCAAGTGGTAGAAGAACAGAGAATAAGAGAAGTAGGACATCAAACAGGCAGAGCATCCTCCTGATTACACCAGAGGCATAAGTGATAACAACAAAATTACGTAGCAGCAGAGGAGATAACCCACTTTTGGGAGTGGGACATTAAAATCCTGTTAGGCATAAGTGAAGAAAATCAGCAAAGACAGAAGACAAGTTCATCTCAGTTCAGCTTTTTTTTTGCCCAAAGAGTTCTTAAGTCTGATGACTCTGATCTTGGTGGCATGGAGCAACCAAAGACCACAGCCATCAGTGATAACTATATGGTCTCATCTCCCCAGTACTACAGACTCACAACTAAAACTATAGATATTAAAGCTGAAGAACCCTATTTATGTGGTGATAAGGAGCAATAATGTATAAGAACAAAGCATTAGAAAAAGCATGTTGTTAATAAATGAATTTAGGAAAGTGTTTGTTTATTTTATTGTTTTAGTTTTTAGTTTAAAACTGCCCCGATTTGTCAATCTTCTAAATAGTCCAACCACAGTAATCTTTAATTCCCTAACTAATATTAAAAATATATGTACAAATATACATACACATGTTCAAGTGCAGTGACTTTTTTATTTCACTTTATTAAGTATTCCACATTGATAAAAATTATTTAAACATCTGAGATTATCTTTAGTAGACTGTTGAGGGAGCAAATGGAGAAACTCAAAAGCAGCTGATTGCGAATAAAAAAGCCTTTACATTAGAAGCCATCTTAATCTGTTAGAAGGCAAGATAACAATCTTAAATTATCAGAAAATATTGTAAACTGTTAAAAAATAGTTTACACTTACTTGAAAACTTTTATATCAGTATTATTTGAGAGTGGATAAAGCAGCAGATTGTAGCTTTACTGATATTCAAAAAAAAAACTTTAAACTGTTTGGCTCAATGACTTCTTGTGACCAAGTTTCATGAATTAATCAGACATTGTATGCAAAGGAAAATCAATTCCTCTTATCCTTCTTTATTTTCTAATTTTTTCAAGGTGTAGAATATCTCATTGTTCTTGTGCCCATCCACAAGACAGAAATAAATTAATTACTGTTTCTCTAAAGCAGTTAATACTTTAGATACTCTTAACATTGTTTTAGTTCTAAGGAAAACTATCCACTCTCTTCAAAGGATTTTTAGATGACAGCTAATTCTTGTCAGTACAACAAATGTGCAGCCTCCTTTTGGCTTTGCAGTAATCAGCATCGTGTCAAACTCTAGTTTTCACAAGTGGTACAGCTGTCCCTGCTGCTAAATAGGATGGTGTTACTCTAGCTGCATAATCCTGTTTATTCCTTTGTGTTGGCATTAATGGTCAGCATAGTAAGTCAAATCAGCTTAGTTATCTGACTGGAAACTAATCTTGCAGGGTCAAAAAGAAAAAAAGGTTTTCAGCAGATCAGCAAGTTCGTCTGATTTACTGAGTAATTACTACAGCCAGCATCGCAAAAGCAATAGCAAAGTTGATGTATGGGCACAAGGAAGAGGTAGAAGCGATGTGCTGGGACCCTCTCCTTCAACAGAAGTACACCAATAAGCTTAAGACAACTGTGAAACAAATCTTTTGTTATTCCCTCAATATATCTATTTATGCAAAGAAAACCTAATATTTTTACATTCATCATCACTTAATTCCATTCATATCTTAATAACATGTTCACTTCTTGGGTATACCTCCACATCAGGCAGAGGAATTAATCAGTTACAGAATGAAAAACTGCTTGGTTTTTTATGTATTTAATTTGCAATATTACCCAATTATAGGATGGGTCAAAGATAAGGAAAGTGTGAATAGATTATAGGGAGATGATTTACCAATATATTCACAAGTATATTATTCATATATATCAATACTCAATTTTACTTGCAAACATACTCTGCAATACTCTACTGCTGAAACTGTCAGGTCTACTGACCATGGTTCCCACTTTTAACACCAATTCACTCTCTTTTTCTCCTGAATAGGGACTGGATTTATAGAAGGTCAACTGCACAGTGTTGGAGACATCCAGAAGGCTTGGACAGGAGTACTCTCTGCTGGGTTAAAAACTGGTTGGAGGGTCAGGTCCAGAGAGTGGTGGGAAAGAAATGGAGTTAAATTCAATTGGCAGCCAGTCATGCGTGGTGTCCCACAGGGCTCGATACTGGGGCTGGTTCTCTTTAACATCTTTATCCATGATCTGGACAAGGGGATCAAGTGCACCCTCAGTAAGTTTGCAGAAGACACCAAGTTGGGGGGCAATGTCAACCTGCTGGAGGGTAGAAAGGCTTTGCAGAGGGATCTCGACAGGCTGAATCTATGGGCTGAGATCAATGGAATGAGATTCAATAAAGCCAAGTGCTGGGTCCTACACTTGGGCCACAACAACCCCAGGCAGCACTACAGGCTTGGGACAGAGAGGATGGAGAGCCGCCTGGCAGAAAAGGATCTGGGGGTGTTGACCGACTGTCAGCTGAACATCAGCCAGCAGTGTGCCCAGGTGGCCAAGAAGGCCAACAGCATCCTGGCCTGTATCAAGAACAGTGTGATGAGTAGGACCTGACAGGTGATCGTCCTCCTGTACTCAGCACTGGTGAGGCCCCACCTTGAATACTGTGTCCAGTTTTGGGCCTCCTACCACAAGAAAGACATTGAGCAGTTCCAGAGAAGGGCAACAAAGCTGGTGAGGTGTCTGGAGAGTAAATCTTATGGAGGAGCAGCTGAGGGAGCTGGGGTTGTTTAGCCAAGAGAAAAGGAGGCTGAGGGGAGACCTTATTGCTCTCTACAACTACCTGAAAGGAGATTATAGAGTGGCGGGGGTTTGTCTCTTCTCCCATGTCACAGGTGATAGGACTAGAGGAAATGACCTCAAGTTGCACTAGGGGAGGTTCAGGTTGGATATTAGGAAAGATTTTTACACTGAAAGAGTGATCAATCATTGGAATGGGCTCCCCAGGAAAGTGGTTGAGGCACCATCCCTGAAGGTGTTCAAAAGACAGGTTAACATGCTGCTGGGGGACAAGGTTTAGTGGACATTTTTTATCAGAGTTAGGTTGATGGTTGGACAAGATGATCTTGAAGGTCCCTTCCAACCTAGGTGATTCCATGATTCTATATCCTGGAAAATGTTTTTCCAAGAGTGATTCTGTACCTTTCTAATTTTGAATGCACTAATTGCATCTGCTTTATGTTTGGGTCTTATTTAAATGTATCTTAGGTTTTTTTCTAATTTTGATTAGCAGAGGTGTCATATAAATACTCTGTTTTCTCTGTACTTGTTTTGGTATTTGTATTGAGAATGGCTAGCTACTTATAAAGACTTTGTACAATATTGATTCTTGCACTGTTAAACTCCTTAAATACTTCATTGTATTCTTTTCCATGTAGGAATTAAGATATTCCTTTCAAGAGGAATTCCCAAGAGCTTGCCTTATTCTCTTCTGTATTGTAAAACCAGAACTACAGCTGTGTCTTAGATTTTTCATGTATAATTTAGCTTGCAAATATGTTTACTTAAACACTATTTTATTTCCTCCTAGTAGATATAGAATGTGAAGAGAAAAAGACAAAACATAGTTCTTTGCTTACCCTCTTTATACAAAACCAAAGACAGAATAAATGGAATATTATTGACCAACATTAACACTTAAGAATTGTTTTGACTTAGAAGAGAGGTGACTTCATCTTTGAAGTTAAGAAGATAAAAAAGAACAATTTTTCTTCCCTTCTGTTTTTATTTTTCTTAAAATGATGTTTAATCAAGTAATTTTAGATGTGAACCACAACATTCACAATTTTTTATGAAACCAGATACTCTTTGCAGGTGCCAGAGACCTATCACTCTCTTTCCAGGAAAAACAAACAAACAAACAAAAGAAGTTTCACAGATTCACGGATTGGACAGTTGGAATGGATCTCTAGAGATCATCTAGTCCAACGCCCCTGCCAAACAAGGATTGCCTAGAGCACATTACTCAGCACTGCATCAAGTTGGGTCTTGAAAATCTCCAGAGAAGGGGACTCCACAATCTCCCTGGGTGGCCTGTTCCACTGCTCTGTCACCCTCACCTTAAAGAAGTTCTTCCTCATATTTGACTGGAATTTCCTATGTTCCAGCTTATGCCCATTGCCTCTTGTCCTGTCACTGGAAACCGCTGAAAAGAGTCCAGCTTCATCTACTTCAACCCACCCTTTAGGAACTTGTAAACATAGCTTAGGTCTCCCCTCAGCCTTCTCTTCTCAAGGCTAAAGAGCCCCAGCTCTCTCAGCCTTTCCTCATAAGGGAGGTGCTCTAATCCCTTAATCATCTTAGTTGCCCTACACTGGACTCTCTCCAGTAGTTTCCTGTCTCTCTTTAACTGGGGAGCCCAGAACTGGACGCAGAATTCCAGTTGTGGCCTCACCAGTGTAGAGTAGATAGGGAAAATGACCTCCCTCGACCTACTGTTCACATTCTTCCGTATGCAGCCCAGGATGCCATTGGCCCTCTTGGCAACAGTTCTGTATTTAAAATTTAGTTATGTTCTGTCTTTGAGAAATTCTTCAGTAAATTATAACATTGGATTAGTTCCTGAAAATTAATTCTTATATTAGTAATGCAAGAATTCCAGCTTGTAAATGTACTTAAAGATCTGGCTGATACTGGTGCAAAACGACCCTCCATAAACTTTGGAAGTCTGAGACAGTCAGGGAAGGTTCCTGGTGACTCAAAAAAAAAGCAGATGACACTCATCTTCAAGATGGACAAGAAAGAAGGATTCAGGAGCTGCATACTGGTGCTCCTAATCTAATTCATTTGAGGGTTATAGAGCAATACCTTCTGGAAACCACATCAAGGCACATGTAGGACAAGAGGAAGACTGAGATTATCCATTTACTGAGGCCAGATCACACCTGACCAAAGTGATTTCCTTCTATAGCGAGAAAACTGGTTTGGGCAAGCAAGAAGAAGTAGCAGCCTTAATTTTACCATATTTTTTTTTTTAAATGGTGTCCCATAGTATGTGTTCTTGTACCTGTATTTGAAAGAAATGGTCTGAGTATGTGGAATGACAAGCTGGGTGAAAAATTCACTAAATTGCCATGCTGAAAGAGAAGCTGCTAGCAGTTCAAAGCCCAGCTGTTAGCCAGGCGTTAAACATCAGCCTGAGTTATTCCTCAGGGTTGATGCTGAGGTCAATACTCTTCAGTATCCTCATTAATGGTCTGCATGATGAGGGAGAATTCACTTTCAGCACATCTCTGGACAGGAGAACAGCCAATACACTGAAGGACTGGCTGCCATTGAAAAGCCTTTCAACAGCCTAGAGGAATAGGTGAAGAAACTTCTTCAGTTTCAATAGCCCTGTACATTGGATGAAGTAATACATGCAGTAGTACGGGATGGAAGCTGATTGGCTAGAAAGTTTATAGAAAAGAGACCAATCTTTTGTTTGAGACAACAAGATGAACATGAGTCAGCAGTGTGCTCCTGCAACAATGGAAGCTAAATGCCTGCTGAGCTACATTAGCAAGACAGTGAGAAAGTATTAGGGAGAAATATCATATATACTTGCTCTGTTACTACCATCCCCTAGGTATCCGTTTATGGCCATTTTAGGAGACAAAATTCTGATCTTGTGCAGTGTGGCCACCCTTGTGTTCAAAAGGTGAGGCACTGTAATGATGAATGGCTAAATTCCCTACAGAGACCAGAGAAAATACAACTACGTGTAGAATAGTTTTTCAATGGTTAATTTCAAGGAATGTGGTATGATGACTGTCTGGGATAGTCTTTTAATGTATCTTGAATTAGGGTCTTCCTAAGAAGAAGAATAAACCTCTAAGTACTTTTCCTCTTTGGGAGGCAAGGGATACTCATCTCATCAGGCAGAAGAGGTTCTTTGTAGATAAACTAAAGTATCTTGTTTGTCAGGGAGAAGTAAAGTTAGATAGATATAGTAGGTGCAGTTTTGACTCAAATCCAGAGTAAGGATTAAACTCACAATTGCAGATCTTTAGGAAGATACCGAAGTACTATGCATCCACAATCCTTGCAAGTGCTGGTGTTATGCTTTACAACTTGCTTTATTCAGATGTCACTATTTGAGATATTTTGAAACAAATATATGGCATTAATCAAGTGGGAATTAACTGACTGATTTTAATTATACTGAAATAAGATGCCAGTGCTTCAATGTTTAACTGAGAGTTTAATTTTTATTATAAACTTCTAAAAAAAAAGGTTTTAATAGAACTGCAAATTGCCTTAGCTGATGTCTCAGCTACAATGCATCATCTCCTATTTTTTATGACTGTGCATTTATGGTTCTATTGTACAAAGAAAAAAAAAAGAAAAAATTGAAATTGAAATTACTCATGCTTGATGAATTGCGCAATCATAGAGAGTAAACTGTGCTAAGTAGAGTCTTGAGCAGACATACCCAATCTTCCCAACGATGCCCTTTGACTAGCTTTATATTTGATTGTTTTCATTCCATAAAGCCTTTGCTCATTTACCAATTTTGTATCTCAGATGCAGACATCCTCACTGAACAGAAACCATGTATATAACAGTGATTATACCCCCAGGTACCCTTGTCATGCCATGCTTGCTGCACAATCTAAAGTACAATTGCAGGAAAGAGAATGGAAGACGTTAATGGTTTTATGATTGCAGAAATATACATGTGCTTGCAAAATCTTTTCTCCCTTCCATCCCCCTGAAAAAAAGTGCAATTTGGCTGCATATTTTCTGCTTTATTTTCAGATGGTGTTTCCAAAAAATGAACATATTTTATTCTTAGAAGTTTTGTATTTCAACAAAATAACTATTTTTAAGGAAATCTATTTAAAAAAAAAAAAAAAACCTAGCAAAACCAAGCCAAAACCTGATACTTTAGGCATTTTTTATACCTGATACACATATAGCTTTTTCTTTCAGACTAAAATTTTATCTAGACTTTTTGCACATTGGGGACACCATATTTTTTATCTCATTAAGTGGGAAATATTGTTTGTGTACAACAACAAATACCATTTCTGGTTCGGGGCTACATTGTATATTTTATATATATAAATGCAGCGGTGAATTGGATACTCTGATTTTTTTCTTTTAACGACTCTTTAAAATAGTCTTTAGTCAAATATGTTAAATATGACATATTTAAATAATAGGATCCTGAGTCTCCATAAGTCTTTATGCTTGTGGAATGGAAGGTAGTACTTTCCTCATCTCTGAAAACATCCAAGATCAGGTTGGAAGAGGCTCTAAGCAAGCTGTTCTAGTTGAAAATGTCTACTCATTGCAGGGACATTGAACTGGATGACTTTTAAAGGTCCCTTCTAACCCAATCCATTCTATGATTCTATTGTATGTTTAATGTGATATTATGTAAGCAGATAATGTGACTATCCCTCCTAACCTTGGAGACTGGTTAAGTCAAATTAAGGAACAAATGTAGTCAGTGCTGATCGTATACCACTGAAGTGGTTAGCAGCTGAAATGGAAAAGGGAACACTAACTATTATTTTCATTCCCATTTTGTAAGTAGTAAGAAAATTACTGTTATAATAATGAGTGAATCTTACTAGTTCTTACTTTAGCATCAAGGTTGCTTTAGCTGTCCAATAGATTTTAGGACAAATCATTCTGATTTTTGTCAAATGTTTCATAGCAATGACTAATTAAACATTTTTGTAAAGAAAGTAAAATATTTCAAAAAGAGAGAGAGGGGAGGCATGTATACAGTACCTGTTTGTTTGTGCATAGTTGAATAAAATCAATTTTTTGACTTTGAAATGTTTTGCTTTCTGTACATGTAGTAAAATGTGTTAGTAGGGTAAAAAAAATACTACAGAATAAAGTTCTATTTGGTCCTTTCTTTACAGTAACTTGATGAACTTATTCTTAGTCCAAAGGACATTTCATACATAGAACTGGCTAAACATGTCTGACTCGGCTAAACACAATGTACATGCATAGAACAAGCATTAACTACACTGTGTCTCTCTAGATTCCTACTATAGTACTAAAGGAAGCCTGAACAGCTTAAAGGGGGTGGGGGTAGGGGAGCAGGGAAAAGTCAAATTTTATCATATAAAAGTGGTTCACTGAGCTAGTTGCCTAGCCTGTGTTTGCAAAATTAAGTCTGCATTCTGCTGCTGGAAGTTATCAATATTTAACTGACACTGACAAGACAAAGGCAGATTGTACGAACCAAGAACTATTACTGTGAATACAGAAATCTTTACTTGCAGTGTCTTTTATATTAATAATTGATTTTCGGTATGCAATTATAAAACATTTGGGTCTCATTATCAAATTAGGACATAATTATCAAATATTCTTTGGTAAGATAACTAGCCTAACAGATAACATTGAAACAATTCAAAAAATTAGGTATTGCTTTTGAAAAACCTTTCATAGTGTCTAAGATGACATTCCTAAAATCAAAACAGATAAATATAACTAGATTAAATCCTCAGAGATAGATACACAAATGATTGAAAATGACACTGAATGAATAGATGTCAATTTTTTGATTGGTTAATACGTAAGTTTTCTGGTCTGGACCTAGTTTTGCTCAATACATTTATTGAGTTAGCTGGTAGAATATGGAGTGTATTCTAAAAATTGTTGAATACATTGACAAATCTGATGAAATCAAATTAGAAGGGTTGCAAACACATGAGATGATTGGATTTTAGACTTGACAAAATAAAGATGCTTTGAAATCAGCAAAAAAAAAAACCACTAAACAGTCATACAGTGTTACAGTACTGTTATATAAAATTCACTAGCAGCATAAAATGCAGAATATACAGTTAAGAAACATTATTGCTCAAAAGATGGAGGCCCACAGTGGTGCTAAGCCCCTTTCCATCATATTTGAGAAATCTGGCAATTTGGCAATCTGGCAAAGCCCCTGCAGACTGGAAAAAGGGGAACATAACTCAAATAGTCAAAAAAGGAAACAAAGAAGACCCAGCGAACTACAGGCCAGTCAGTCTCATCTCTGTGCCTGGCAAGATCATGGAGCAGATCCTCTTGAAATCTTTGCTAAGGCATGCAGAAAATAAGGAAGGGATTGGAGATAGCCAGCATGGCTTTATGCCTAAAAAAGGCTTTGTGCCAACAAATTTGGTGGCCTTTTACGATACTGCCACAGACTTGGTAGACAAGGGCAGAGCAACTGACGTCATCTACCTGGACTTATGCAAAGCATTTGACACTGTCCCGCAATATATCCTGGTCTCAAAATTGGAAAGTCATGGATTCAATGGATGGACCACTCAGTGGTTAAGGAATTGGCTGGATGGCCGCACTTAAAGGGTTGCAGTCAACGGGTCCATATCCAAGTGGTGGCCAGTAACGAGTGGTGTTCCTCAGGGGTCCGTACTGGGACCTGTACTATTTAAAATCTTTGTCAGTGACATGGACAGTGGGATAGAGTACACCCTCAGCAAGTTTGCTGACGACACCAAGCTTGGTGGAGCAGTTGACAGGCTGGAGGGAAGGGATGCCATCCAGAGGGACCTGGACAGGCTGGAGAGGTGGGCTTGTGCAAACTGCATGAAGTTCAACCAAGCCAAGTGCAGGGTCCAGCACCTGGGATGTGGCAAACCCAGGCACAAATACAGGTTGGGCGGAGAATGGCTGGAAAGTAGCCTTGAGTAAAAGGATTTGGGAGTGCTTGTGGATGAGAAGCTCAACATGAGCTGGCAGTGCATGCTGGCAGCCCAGAAAGCCAACTGTGTCCTGGGCTGCATCAAGAGAAGTGTGGCCAGCAGGTCTTGGGAGGTGATTCTACCGCTCTACTCTGCACTCGTGAGAACTCACCTGGAGTACTGTGTCCACCTTTGGAGTCCTCGACACAGGAAGGACATGGACCTGGTGGAACGGGTCCAGCGGAGGGTCACAAGGATGATCAGAGGGATGGAGCACCTCTCCTATGAAGACAAGCTGAGAGAGCTGGGGTTGTTCAGCCTGGAGAAGAGAA
>JAOQGH010000001.1:168173266-168187963 GCA_025769975.1 Gallinago jamesoni
TCTCTGGGCAGCCTGTTCCAGTGCTCCACCACTCTCACAGTAAAGAAGTTCCTCCTCATATTTAGGTGGAACTTCTTATACTCACCTTCAATGGTTGTAGGAGTAGTTGATTTTTGTTATCTGGGTTCCCCACTTTGTCTCTCTGATCACTGTTTGGTTATTGGTTTTTTGGTTTTTGAATAGTCATTAGCTAGACATCCTGATGTTAATTGTTACTGTTAATTTTTGCATAAATCTTGGCAATAAAACATAAAACATCAACCTAAACATTTTGCCCTGCCTATCATAAGCCCCAACTGCATGGATGTAATTATGTTTTGTGCAGTATAGATCTGAAAATACTTGATAGTATAAAGATAGAAGTGAATACTCACTCCATTAAACCTAATATTAAGACTTAGATTACACAGTAAATGATAGACATTTTCCTTACTTACATCCATTAATATAAAAAGTATAGAGACACAATGAAAAAATGATAATTTTATGGATTAATAGTTCTGTTAGTAAAGCACTGGAGAACAATAAAAATCTTCTGACTACGAATTACCAGGATCACTTCCCTTCTGTAACTACTTCCAAGTTTTGCCTTTGCTGTTAAAAAGGTGTATGCCTAATTTGAATCAGCTATCTTAAGGAATATTGCAGTGAAGACAAGCCAGACTGTAGTTTACACATATGACACCCACGTCACATAAACATGAGGTTTCAACAGAATTGACTTACACTGTTAATTGTACTACAATGACAAAATGCAGCTGATTTTAAATCATAATTGTATTTCTAAAGAAAAAGAACTCAATCTTATCAAACACTTTTTACAGGGTGGATGGATTTTCTCATGATCCTGACATTTTGTTTAATTTTAGCTGAAGCTTATTCTGCAATGTGTTCTCATTCTGCAATTTACAACTTTCTAATTTACAGAAACTACAAATGAAAAAAAATTCTGTTTCTCTTTGGTATAAGATTCTAACATCCTTCTTTGTATGTACAGATTTGAGAATAGATTCACATTCTGTGGAATGACTTTTTCCTGTAAGAAAATTTAGTATCAATTCTCCTCCTTTGATTAAACAACCATTACAACTATGATGATGGCAGAAAAAAACCCAACATTCTGTGCCTGCTAGAAGGTCTTGAAGAAGAACCTAAGTTAGTAGCACAGCCGTCTTTTAGTAATGATGGCATCAAAACTATGTCACTTGAGGAATCAGCATAACCATCAGTGTTGTTCTCCCACGTCAGCGGACAAAGTCTCACTCCATAGAATTGCTTAATTTTGAATGATTCAAGTGCATCAATTACTGGATTTATTTTATTACTTTTTTTTTTTTTTAAAATGAACACAACGCAACAGCAATTATATTTCAAGTTAGAGGAATTATTTCTTTCACTACTGCAGTACTTTAGCCCCCTTAAATACTTCTCACCACTTCATCTTAAGATATGTAGAATCATATAGTGGTATTTGCTAGCCACTATTTAACATTTGCTATTATTGATCAGCAGACTTTAACCGCAGTGAGACAAGATACCTCAAGTGTGTGGCTTGTGTTGGCTTCACATAAGTTAATTTCTAGGGAAGTAAATTCTTTGAAATTTGAACACCAAAGAACATGAAGGTTACAGTCATCCACCCTGTATACCTGAAACTAGAAATATCAGATTTCTACCAGCCTTCTAAAGCTAAGGTTCTTGGTGTCCATTCTACCTTAATTCATCTGATAAACCCTTATAGAATGCTTTTAGAAACCTTGCTTAGACTTGTTAGCATATGTGAAATTTTACTCCTCCCACGCTAAGGCACAGGCCATGCTTGGGCATACAGGATCCTACCTGCTCTACAGAATGACTCTCTTTGCATAGAGTCTATTTACAGCACTTATTTACAGGTTTGCTGGTTTTATAGAGAAAATCATCCAATCTGTTTATGTGGATATTCTCAGGACATTCCTCAAAAATAACTCTAACACATAGCCATTAACCCTTGGCGGCATAAGAACATTGATGAACTATGCCTGGGTAACAGTGTTAAACTTCATATTGATATTTTTTCCAAGATTATAAAGTGGTGCTAGTCATATGATAAATTAAGAAGTCATTTCAGAATGTAATAATTTTTCTTTATACTTTCTTCTATAACTTAGAAGATGCAAGAGACCAGATCTATGTATCTTAATCAGGTGAATAATATCTCCTCAGTAGTTGATTAATAGGTGTAGATAGAATGACATAAGGTTTATTGTCTGAAGTTATTTTGTTCATACTCTTAGCTGGCTAAAATACTCTTCATTATCCTGTAATATTAAATAGAAAATGTGATTTTAAATTGTGTTCCTTCTTAAGGCACTAGAATACTTTTATACATTGTTTTACAGATGGAAAACAGGAGACAACAAACTCAAGACAATTGTATTATTCCAATGAATTTAGGAATACTAAAGTTGAACATGAAACAAAGTTATTGAACACTACAAAATTTCTTAGAAATTCAAATCTGAAATTTTCAAAACACTTTAATGTTCCAAACTTTTATTGAATTTCCATTTGATTTACTTATTCTGCCTTTTGATCCTTCTAAAACCCAGGTGTTTTGCAAAACTTTGCCACCATCCTCATTTTTAGCCTGGTGCAGTCAGAATCATGATGTTTTGAAAAACAAGAAACAGGTTTCTTTGACAAATACTCCATAAACCTCTTACCAATAATTTTATAAAGTGGGAGGTATGTTTAATAAATTATAGGTTGTTAATATCCTTAATCTCTCCTTATTTCTTTGTGCTGGATATTGATTCTGTGGTCTATGATCATTTTATTTGATGTGTTACGTTTACTATAAGGTGCTGGAAGCCTTGGGGGATAAAAAATGTGTGGAGGAAAATGGTAAATGATGTGATCCAACACACAGATATCTGTTATACCTGACTGTGCTGCATATCAATACGGAGCATGGATCTATTCTGTCAGTTACGAAAGAATAAACCCAAGGAACTATAATCTCTTTATTATTCACAGTTGTTTCTCCTTTGATTTACTTTATTTCATTTTGTTTGCCTTCTCATTTTACAGCTGGCTCACATTTTGACTTTGTAACATTTAATTTAAGTATTGAAAATCTTCTGAACTTCATGTGTTCATAGGTAGGCAATAAGCAGGTACAAAAAAGACAAATACCCGGAGTCTCAGAATAGCAGCTGAATGAAAATATGCGGTGTACTGCTGTGCAGTAATCCGGGGCAAGGCTCTAACATGATAATCAGACTGAATAAGGCCAGTTTAAAACCAGTAACAGAGTAAACGGTGTGTTGGGATAATAGGGTGCTGACAGGACGGGTGCCCTGCAGCTGAATCTCTCTTCTCTTCCTGTAAGATTTTGTAATAGAGAATTAAGCATTGTCTACCTCAGGCTTACTCAGTCAGAATGTATTTCTGCAGATGAAGCTGCTGATATGACAAGTAAAGGCGCGGGGATAAGTCTTATAAAGCCTTAGTGCTTGCAGGCATGAGTCCCTGCACATTGAGCAGGCAGGGTCAGTGCTCTATCCTCTAGACAGCAACAAATACAAAAGACCATATAGGTATAGAACAATAGCTGATAGAAAAATGTCAAGCATTATACTGTAAGGGCTCGTGCTACTAGTGAGAAATGAGTCTTTTAGGGGTCTGCCAGGAAAAACATCGACATGCAAACCTGCTAAGTCTTTGAAAAGCACAGTACACTAGAAAAATATACACCGAAAAAAAAGGTCTGGTAGATTCATTGCTGTTCAAGTGCTCACTCACTATTAATAGGGCTAATAATAAACAGAAGACAAATAAATGGTAGATCAGAAAAGCAAAGAGTAAGACTCACACTTAGTTACACATCTTTCAAATTTTACTGTGTGCATCTTACACAGACAAGGCAAAAATTGCCCTCTCCAGCCAAAATGTATTTTAAAAGTTTTAATTTAACAGAATACAGCTTTAGAAATGCACTTCTACTGCAAAACAGGTAGAAGTCAGTGATTCAGCTAATCTTATAAATGAACTTTTGCTATTTGTTTGTTGATAAGCTGGAAATTAATAAAATTTTAATAAAAAAAAATTAAAAAGGAATGAAATAAACAATATGAACATCATTTTACACTAATGCATCTTTATTGTTTGGTAGAAGTAGCATCACAAGTAAGCAGTTCTATGAATGCTGGAAATAATGATATGTGATTTTATGGATTAGCAATTATCTGGGGATTAGCTTTGTGTCTAAAAAGGCGCAAGTTTCAATCAAGAGACAGTAACTGGTTACTAATATCGGGTTGATTTAAGAGGTCTCTGGTTGGTTCTTTGTTGTCCCAGTAATGACTGTGCTTACACTGTTGTCTTTACCATAATCAGGGCATACTGAAAGTATCTTTTCCATACTTGGTCACTTACATTCATGAAATATGCAAAAATAGTGTTATCATCGAGTATCTTAGATTTATGTAAATTTTATAAAATAATTGGGAACTTGGAAGTTAAATGCTATCTTATGCATGCTCTCATGCACTTCCCTCTTCCCTCTTTCTCTCATACACAGAGGATAAACTTAGGGTAGAGGGCGGTTGTAATTTTTTTTAAACATAAGAGTTGAGTGTATGTTCTGTGGCCTTCTCTTGCTTCCTTGCTTTAAGAGTCTTTGCAGACTTTCCCCATTCCACACAAACCAGCTATCATTGTTTTTAGAGCATTTTACAGATTATTTTTTTTAATAGAAGTTTTTGTAGAAGGTACCAATCAATCTAAAAACATCTCTATTACCTTTCTGTGGAGCGTTGTTGTCTCTAAAATGTTGGGAAAGATAGTAACTTGAGTTAATCTATGTCAAAAAGTGTTCTCTGAATTTATATTCAGTAATATAATTAATTTCTTGTTCTGCTTTGCTTCCTTGTGAGACTTTTGCTTTACATATTAAACTCTCTTTACCTCAATCCGTGAGTTCTTCCTCACTTTTACTCTTCCAATTCTCTCCCTCATCCAATCTGGAGGGGTGAGGGGGGGTGGACGAATGAGTGGCTGTTGTTCCAGTTGCTGGCTGGGGTTCAACCACGACAATAGGTAATTGAATTAAAGACCTACTGTAATCTATTGTCATGGTTCTCCAATCAGGTGCTTGATCTTTAATTTGTTTAACAAACTTTAATTTGTTTGGGATCCTGTAGATCATTTCTTGTCCAGCAACATCAAATTCAGCATATATTTTGAACTGAAATTTCTGGATTTTTTTTTTTATATAACTTCTGCAATTTTCTGGAGGCAGGAGACTCCTGTTTCTGGTAACAATGATAAATATTATTGTTACTTTTCTGTATAGATTGCAACAATTTCAAATTTCAGAACCTTGTGTAAGACAGAACTTACATCTACAAAGATCTACCCAGATCTTTTCTTGTCAGTGAGTATCTTAATGAAGGCATAAGCTTATTTTTGTTGGATTGTATGAAAAATTAACTAGAAAAAAAATCTAAGTGTCTAGCTAAGACTTCATAAATATTAAAATTTGCTCCTTGGACCTTTTTCCATTCAGAGATCCAGACTTACCTTCTTTCTTTACACAAACTGGGGTCTCTCCTTTTTCTTTTTGTAAACGATTTTTATTTACAATTGTCAGAATATATTCTTGAAATATGTTTATAATGTATGTTATTTAAATGAAGTCTAGTATTCCTATGATGCTGTGACTGTATAAAACAATTTAGACTTGTTCGCTACGGTATTCTTCACATTGTCTAACTTTTCTACAGTCCTTGTTTTCCACATGAGAATTTTGCTAAAAATATGAATAATTTATACAATCTAATAGCAGCTTCCATGCTAAATTGTCACTGCCTCAAACTGTGCTGACTTCAGAATGTGTTAGGCTTGATATGGTTGTCCTCCACAGTTGTACACAAAGATCCTTTTAATGAGATGTGGCATGGAATAAAATGGTTGTTGTGATTACTGTGCACAATTTGCAGGTGCACAGTGATCTAAAAAAGGTATGTCTCAGGCACATTTCTGGCCATATTTTATTTTACATTTCACCCTTAATAATATGAAAAATGTTAACTTTCTGGAAATAATGATTCCTTTATATGGCAGTAACCTGTTAAAAGATTTTAGACACAAAAGAACAATGCCTCCTCAGACTTGATTTAACTCAAGATCATAGTGTAGATTTTAATATATTGTTGTCTGAGTTAAGTATTTTTCACTTAATGGCCGAAGTAAAAAGATAGAGGGAAAACAACAACCTTTTTTGAACTTTGGTAAGATATCTTCACATATATACAGGCCTCTTGCATAATTTATAGATAATAAAAAATTATCTGTTCCATGAATGATCATGATAGCAAAAAGCTTCTGATTGCTCTTCTATTAGAATAGGAGAAATCCAAATTTTTGGCTGATACTTTTTCAATGGAGACAATGTCTAAAATAGACAGTAAAACTGAATTGTAAGTTATAGTATTTTTGAGTACATTTAAGGCAGAAGAATATATATTACACTGATCCACACATAATTGCTGGGATATATTCTCTTTTGATGTCTCACAAATTCTAGGACAATAATTATAACTGAAAATGCATTAAAATATTTTCCTGGAGTATCAGGAGTGGTGTGACTAAGGATGTTCTGAGATTAAAATGAAACTTTGAAGTGAATATAAGAGACAGAAATATAAAAAATTGCAGACAAACTTAATTTGAATTAATCTAAGATGGCATCTTCCTTAATGCTGCAGTTCTGTTTGTTGGCGGGTAAGAGGGTTACCGTGACCTTATGGGCTAAAGTAAACAAGTCAAAATGGAGCAAGTATATTGAATATTTTCCAAGTAGGGGATACTAATACTTATATAGACAGAAGTCTTCTTTGTGTTATCAGCATCTTAGTTGAAAAAGTGATCTCTGATATCAGTGATGTTTATCTTCAGTACTTTTGGGTACTTTCCACCTTGGTCCTATTTACTTTATTATTAATTTCTTATTATGAGCTTTGTCTCTCTGGTATAAATGTGAAATTATTTACATTTTTTCCCTTTTTAATCCAATTGCCCTAGATAAATGTTAACAGTAAGTTAACCATCTATTTGAAACTTTTCAGTTTGCAGAATTCCCCAGTTCTTTACATGTGCCCTCTGCTCACAGCTTTTTTAAAAGGCAGTACACATACCTGTCTTTGAAAAGCAAGGCGCTGGCTTAAATCAGCTGAGGAGCTAGTCCCCTGTATCTGGGGGTATTTTTCTTTATTTGTCTAAGAGCATCTATATCTATCTGTTATATAGAGATAGATATAGATGTATATAACAGATAGATATAGATACACAAATGCATGCGCACAAAGACACAACGGAAATATTTATTTCAATGCAAATATAAAGTTTAAATATGAAATTGTGTTTTTATGGCAGTGTTGTTTACATAAATATTCTATAAAACCAGTCTCTCTATCTTCATTACTTTCATTCCAATCATAAATAACCTCGAAGTGCCAGGATATAGTTGCAGGACTTATCTCTGAACAAGGAACAAAATCCATATGCTTATTTTATAGAGAGTTTATAAAGATCAAAAGGTTAGTTACTTGAGCATATCCTTTCCACCAGAGAGAGAAAATGTCCATATATCTGCATGATGACTTCTTCAAATGATGAGCAAAATAATCTAAACAATAGTAGCTAAGCATCCAGCATGCACAGACTACCAGTTACGTTGATTCTTAATACACTTTTAATACACTTTATTGCCTTGGAGGCATTTTATATTTCCCTCTAGACAAGCCCCCACTGAAATTGGGCCACAGTGGGAGGCAATACAGTTTGCTTTGATATGGCTGATCCCCACTAGTAAATCTAGGTAGAGTGAATAGACACTTGTAGAATGAAAAGAATCATGAAACCACACAGACATCAGTCACAGACTGATGGACGGAGTGTTGCTTAGGTAGATGCATTTTTTGCACTTCTCTCTCTACACTAGAAATGCAAACATAATATGGAAGAACCTGATTGTACTAGCTGCCCTTTACCTTTGGATCAAGCAGACTGGAGAAGGAAAGCTTCCTAGTAATATCTGTTCCTACAAAAAATCCCCAGGCTCTCCTGGAGACAAGTACTGTTGTTGCAGAAATGCTTTTCCTTCCTTGGATAATATTTGTGCATTTTCTGTTCCTCTAGAACTTTTCTTTCTTTTTTTTTTTTTTTTAAATCTGTGTAAAAAAAATATCTTTGAGAATTTGGTCCTATTCAATATAATTTTGTAAAATCTTCCAAGAGTTTGAACATATTTTTAAACTTCTTCTCATAGGCAAACTGCATGTGCATAGCTGGAATGCTAATGTCTGAAGATAGGATTGAAAAAAATATTAATTTAAGCTCACAAAACTTTTTTAATGTCACGTTTAAATCTTGAAAATAATAATTGCACAGGCACTGGTGTCTGGAGGAACAAAAACAGATTTACATCTCCAAATTCCCAGGTATATGAAAAATTTAAATTTTTTACAAGATATATCATTTAGTTCTTTCATTTATTACATTGAAAAAAGTTCCTAATCTCTACTGATTGAGATGACATACCAGTGATTTTAGAAACTAAAGCATTTCTTAATATGAGGGAAAAATTATCTGATGCCTTGACATAGGATCAAGTATCTAGAGGTGACATTGGACCTTAGGGCATTCTGGAAATCCTCACCTAAACCAGCATACAGCTATACAGTTGCCTGCATGAAAACAATGAAAAATATCCAAAAATCAATAGGGAAAAGAAAAATATTGCGGTTAGGCTGGCATGGAACTGGACATGATGACATCACCAATATAAGAGAGGCACAGGAGAAATTAAAATAATTTCATTTTTTTAATGGATTCTATTCCCTTCTGCCTCATCTGTATCTCACAGTTTCCTAAAGTTTGTCAGATCACTCTGCAGCATTGCTGTTACCCCTCTAATTTAGTTCCCAAGTAATAGACTGAAGGATGTGATCTCCAAGGAAAAGCATTTCATGAATAATTTAAAAACTCCAACTCCTTGGAATGCTTCCGTTCTACAGAGTCGTGTCAGTAAGAGCCCCACACCTGCCCCTGAACTGAGAGTTAGTCCTCAGAAGTAAGGAAAGCCGTAGAGCACATCCTGAAGTAGAAAATCACTTCAGCCTCTTTCCCTTTCAAATAAATTAAAAAGGATTTTGTCTGGGGCTGAAAATGCCATTATCATCAAAGTCTTATTCTGTCACAGCAGAACAAGATCAATTTCTTAGAGACACTGCAGTTGGCTGGCTGCTGTATGTGGTTCTCTTTTCCCCCAAAGCTGCAAGCAACCCTTGACAAATTTGCTTTACTTGCTTGAGAGTTAAAAATCGGAGCGGAGGGGGAGGGGAATGCTATTGCAGAGTACCATTCAAATTTATTGCTAGAATATAGCCTCAAGTAAGAAAGGAGGCCTTCTTTAGCAGTCACTGAGAAGGAGAAAAAGAACGTAACTCCCAAAGACATAGGGAAAAAAAAAAAAAAGAGGAAGACAATAAAAGTTGAGAAAGGAGAGCAACTCCTTTTCTTCACAAATATGAGTGTATGTGTGAGGGGGCTACACTTTGTAGCTTGTTGAGGGTAAAATGAAAAAAAAGTTAAACCTTTTTCTTTTTAAATATGTCAATACTTTCAAATAATTCATAAGCTTTGAAATATTTTTCTGATATTCTGGGTGTTAATTCTTCTGCAAGAGGTCTTTTGAATGATTGCTGAAGGGGAATTATTTTCACCAAATCATTGTATTTTATTGCATTCCATGAAAATTTTTCACCTGGAACCCTCCTTTTGACACTGAAAACGTGTTTCACATTTCAGTCTACACTGTTTATCCATTTAAGCTGTCATTTTCAGAAAGACAACAGTAATTTAGGTACCCAAACCAACTGAAACTCTGAGCCTTGAGTCAAAATTCTCAGTATGTCCAGAGAAAAGTTGACCAGCTTTCCTACAGGCCTTGTAGATGAACATATTAGGTGGGAAATTTATTTGAAAAAATTTGTATCTCAAAAGCTGAGACTAGGAGTATTTCGAGCAGTAACCCACAGAGAGGAGTAGCTCCCTAGAGTCTGAGTGATTCCAATGTGGGACAGGGCATGTCATTGATTTCCTGAATGACCTGGATACATCAGTCTTACTGTTTATCTTTCTCCCATGTTATCAACAAAACCCAGTAATGAGTTATGCAGTACAACATTTAAGATCCTTGGTCTAACAGTCTGTGAATATAAATCTTTTTTTTGGAAAAACTGATGTCATTTATGAACCAATTAAGTCAACTGGTAGACTATGGGATTCTGTAATTATGTGTTCATTTTAGAACATACACAGTGCTGGCAAGCTGTGTGCTTTTATAAGGCATTTTTAGAAAACTCTATTGATATTAAATGTATCAAATTTGAGGTAACCAACTTGGGTTATATAATTTGCACTTATTTTTTAAGATAAATTTTATTTATCAGGTTTGCCTGTTAAGTTCTTTAAGTTAAGTAAAAAATACTGTCTGGCACTGTGGCATGGCCAATCATTTTTGGTAAATGTAAGTAGTATTACTTTTTAGCTGATAGCTCATTAACTACTGTTGTATGATGTTAATCTATTTTATTATATGATTATTGCAAGGTAGAACTCATTTAAAACAAACAAACAAACATGATTGAATTGGTTCATAGATTTATTAGCATGTAATTAACTAGAAATCAGTGAACTATATGTTCAGGATCACTAACAGCAATGAATCAGATAAACCCAATACTAGATGCATGCTAAATGTTAATAAAAATGGAAAAATTCTTATGCGCCCTTTTATAACTAATTCCAAAATGTTCTCATCCCCCTCACCAACACACACACACACACAACCCCTCTCTCAAAGGCCTTGCAGGTTACTAGAAAGCTCTTTCTCTGGGAGTGCAATGTGCACACACCGCTCCAGGGAAAGGTGTGGGTGTTCAAGCTTTGCCTGTACCTGTACTGTTCTATGCAACCTGCAAATGCGCACACTTAAGAGCAAGTGGCCCATGAGGCAAAACACACAGCTGAGGTGTTGGTCCCCATTGGTTGCACCCTGCAGTGCCACCTAACCAGCTGGAGTGCAGTGGCTCATGGCAGTTTTTGAGGATGGTGTTGTGCCCAGACTGAGAAGTATTCATGATGCCATATGGGTGATGTCATGCAGTGTCTGACTGCCGCTGCTTCCACTGCAAGTTCTCCCTCTTTATCCATATTGAGTATTTTCTTGTTTTCTTTAGACTTCTCTTCCAGCTGTCTCCTTTGCTTCAAAAGTCTCTGTCTCTCTCATTGGTTACTGTTAATCCCACTGAGGACTGGTTTCCTCTTTAACAAGATCAATTTGGAGCAAACATTTTTTTCAGACAGTTCCATGATTTCAATTCGCATACACACCCTTTAGACTCACTTGCCTTAAGTGGTGTTGCCCAGGTCATTTGTTCAGGGTGGGTTGTGCAAGCATAGGATTTTTTAGAATTAAGAATGAACTTTACCATTATAAATGATACATATCAGAGATTTTGTCACAGTCCATAAGATATTTCTGCTTGATTGTCTGAACTTTCTTCTGCAAAGGTAGACTTCTGGAGAAAGGTTTATAGATTTAAAAAGTAAGCAAATGATGCTTGTATAAAAATGGAGAGTCATCCATATGCTTCAGAATAATTAAAGTGAATTTTGATACTCAGTTAGAAGAAAGGAGTAGATACTAAGAAGGGAAACAATTATAAATAGATTGGTCATGTTTTCACACAAGTCATTTCATCATTTGACAGGATACATGATTCACCCCACTTGCAAATTCTTATGTCTTGACTGTAATTTCTTATGGTAATCTGTTTTAAATTATTAAGATATTATTATATTCTTGGTAGTGACAGTTACATTTTATTATCTCTTGGGCCTTCATCAGTTTGATATTGTAATGTCTAATTAAGTCTGAAGAACACATATTTGGTTAATGACATTTATAGTTGCTGAACCGAACTTCCATATAATTTTCTCACTGGTACAACATACTTAGCAAAGAATTTAGAAAAGAATTCTGCTAATGCTTTGGTGAATTTGTATCTGAATAAAAGCTAACAATCAATGGATTTTTTTTTTCTTCTTTTTTCCTTCTGAAACCGCAGTAATTAGTATCTGCATAGGCCATCCTGTTTCATATGATATGAATGGGACTTCTGTAAAGATAAGGTTCCATCCTGCAAGAGAAATTGTGGTTAAACCCATACTTCACACCTGTTTGCTAAGTCTCCACAGTTTTTTGCTCTCAGCAGGACTTATTAATTCAAACACAGGGCTGTGTTAACACATCTGGATCCTACCTGGTTAGCTCAGAGTAGCTGAGGGAGAACTTATTTGCGTCAGACTGAAAAAAAGTGAAATGAGAAGAAATCAGTCTTTGGCTAATCAGCAGTATCCTCTGATGTCTCCCTGTGCAAGTTACCATTCCTGAAAGTGGAAAAAGAGTTTTCTCATTTCTTTGGGGAATTTGCAGGTCTGTACTGAGTCTTTTTTATGTTCTTTGTTTCATGCTTGATTACAAGAATAAAGTGACAATGCTATGTCATGTTGAGAGAGTTGATATTTTAAAACCTTTTTTTTTCTAAGAAGGCAAACACAGAGCAGAAATGTTATTTGTAGCTTAGAAACCAGATTTTATGACTTTTCTCTGTTGAAAGTGTGTTGAATGTTAACAAATGTTCAAGCTACAGGTTGATTAATTTTCAACTGATGCATGGGAGTTATTTTACTTGAAACTATATTGAAAAGGAAGGCTTCAGTGAAATATGCTAGAAATGTCAGAACTGAGAAAGTGCTCTATTTCACAAACTATTAGGATAGCCTGCCCATTATTCTCCAGGAAAAAAGTTATGACTATGGAGTGTTCTTAGATGGACACTGAAATTATTTCAAATATTTATACTTCATGTTAATTTTAGCATTAAAAAAAAATCACAAATCAATTTCAAATTTCTGAATTGTGAGGTTTGTATCATGTATATATAAATATGCGACATATATGTATTGCAAATATATCTATATTTAATCAGACTGCAACCTGCTGGTTTTCTGTTAGGTTTTGTGTTTTGGGTTTTTTAATAGAAATGTCGCATAAGTAGAACCATATGAAGATATGAGTAGATATCAAGTAAAATCTGTCTAGACACAGAGACTGTACAGGTAAGCTTATTTGCATAAAAGATGAGAATGACAAAGGTGACACAAATCATCCTTATGATTGTTTAACATTAACATTAGTGGTTTATAATGCTTGTCTTTGCTACTCTGGCATATTAACATTTCTTGGTGGAGTGACAGTAAATCATAACTCCCTAAGTGGCTTTTAGAAGTTAACGATGTAAGAAGTAAACTTACAAATTAGGACACTTCTGATAGGACCTGGATTCAACCGGTGGATACAGTAGTATATAACAAAAGTATTAAGGAACCTACTAAAAATTGCTTCAAATGTTTACTCCAAGAAACATGAATAATAATTAGCAGTGTTTCTGTTTTCAGCCAATATAGCATCTGTGTGACACTTCAGAGAAGTCAATCTCTATTTCACACTAGATGAATTATATTTTTATTTCAGGAAATGACATTATTATACCTGCAGGCAGCCATCAATCACCTTCTGATCTACAGAAGTCATGCATCACCGCTAGTAGGATTTCATTAAATTAGTAAAGAAAAGATCTGAACTTCTTTGAAAGAGATGACATTTTACCCAGAGAAAGATAATACAATAACGCAAAATACTGGTGGCTTTTTCTTATTTATTTAATGTTTTATTAATTTTTTCCTACTTAACCCAAAGTTTGCAAGGATTTTAACATCTAGGAGGTTTAAAACATATATCCTTGTCTATCTTTTACTGCTAGTGAATCTAAAAACATCTCTTTAAACAATTAAAATCAACTATAATTGATTTACTGTTGTTACACTACTGCAATATAATTACATGGACAGCTAACTAAATGGCTATAAACTAAGTACTGTATAAATCAATATTTTATTCTTTTATTAGTTTTCTCCTCATAAATATTTTGATAAAACATACATCTTAGCAAAGCTTTTAGTACTTCAGTATAATTCCTTGCTTTGTATTTAGAAGGAATTATTAGTAGTCTCCTATTAGATAACCCAGAACTAACAAATTTGTATGAGAAAATAGATATCGGTTTGAAATTTTTTCTTCCTTGTCTTTTCTTACAGCCTGCCTTTCCCAAAAGAAAACAAAACACAAATTGTAAAAAACTGTTTGAGAAGGATTGGAATGGGCCATCAAAACAAGAGCAGAGAGGGACAGTGAGAAAAAGGACAGAAAATAACACATTTTCTTCTCTTTTGATTTAAGAAGCCTTTCATTCATTTCAATGAGGTCAAAACCAACGAAGAATTAGATTTAAAAAGCATTTGAATCAATATAAAGTTATCTGCTGTACAATTTATATTAAATTTTCGCTATTTAATTAAACTCATTAAAATACTTTTTCTATTTTTTTAAACTGGACTTTTTTTCTGAAATTCTATACTTATTCTATTCCTCTACTAAAAGTTATACTGTTCACAGAATCACAGAATCACAGAATTGTGGTGGTTGGAAGGGACCTCAGAGATCATCGAGTCCAACCACAAAAA
>JAOQGH010000001.1:168188285-168198376 GCA_025769975.1 Gallinago jamesoni
AAAAAACAACAAACCATCACCCACCCACACAGCAGCCCACGACAAACCAATAATCTTGGGCACTAGAGCATGCCCTGTTCTTTGGTTGTGACACAATACTCTTTTCTTATTTTCTCTTTTCTCAGAAGTATCTGAGCTGGTGGGAAGTGGCCATGAGAAGAAAATGATATGAAAGAAAGAAGAAGAAAAGAAGGGATTGGTGATTACTTATTCCTTTTTTGAGCAGGAATCCAATAGATTAATGAAAAGAGTTAAATCTGTGTTACCATTAATATTGACACAGGCTTCTCTTGCCTTCCCATAAAAGCATAAGTTAAATTTGTGCAAAATACTGTTACGTGGTATTAAGAGAGACATATGGGGGCCTGAAATAACTAATTTAGATATGCACAATTATGTTTATTTGGATGAATCCCACATTAAAATTTTCTGGCTGCCTTCTGCAATAGGAATAGTATTAGTGAACCTTCAGAGGGAAAAAAAAAAACATTTATTAGCCTAGAACATTCAAAGGAAATAGCCAGTTCTGCATTAGCTATAAACAATTGAATTCTGAAAAGCAGTGATTTCTTTTAAAAGGGGTTGCACGGAGAGATGGCCGTGTTGAGAGTAAGGAGAACTTTTTCAGAGACTGTGGGGAAAAAATATATGATTGGAGGTTGGCAGAATGTTTAGCTGTAAAAATGGCAAGATAGTCTTAAAGATATTATTTCAAAAAATATTGCAATCTTTTGGAAAAACAGGTAGTATTTTCAGTCAAATTTCTGCAGAATAAAATGTCCATTTGTAAATGTTGAGTATTATTTCATGTAAAAGATGGAGCTGCACTTCTGCTGTGTAATAGTCAACATAGTTGTGCTCAGAAGAACAAAGGTTAGCTTTGAACAGCAAAAAAAACCTCAAAAGTAAACAATAACAGTTTTAATGCTTCACTCCTAAGATGTCCTCAAGTGAGTATTTTTAGTTCTCATCTTTGGAATACATTGTGAATCTTGGGTAAAAAAGCATAGCCTCTTTAGTTACTGATTCTCATAGCAGTTTTATAAACATGAACAAAAATGCTTATTGTCCTTATTGGAATATTCATGGTAACAGAATATTTTAAATGTTGTCCCAGTTTCAAGTAAAATAGACTTTCTGTTTAGTAATTTCACATTTTAGCTAGGCCTCTTCTAACTTTCTGAAATTAACAGCATATTGTGGAGAAAACTGCTCTTTCTCAGAGTACTAAGCCCAGTGTTTGTGCTAAATGCTAAGGAATGGTATGCAGAGAGACCCTTGCTATATACTTATTGCTATAACAACCAAGATCAGCCAATTTTGTTATTTGCCCTGTTAGAGGGTCAGAAACAGAAAACGTGTAGGGGGCTCACACCTGTGGGGAGGAGCGGACAAGACCGATCAACTGGGCTATTCCATTTCATCTGTTCCATGCTCACTATATAAGCTGAGGGATCAAACGGTCAACTCTCTTCTTCAATGGCCGACGTCCAAAGAGGACTCTGCCTTTGATCCTGATCTGTGTATTCCCAACTCCAGAGCTGGAACCCAGTCCCCATCCATCTCTGAGTCCCATGCCTGCCAGTGACATCATACTAAGAGCTTGATACTGCTTTTCATATAATGTGTTTATTTCATTATTTTCTTCTTTTTTATTTTAATATTAAAATTCTTCATTAAAATAGTTCAGTTCATTCTAAACTTTTAAATCACCATATCTCTTCCTCTCCCGTCTTTTTGAGGGGGAGGAGGGGGTAAAGGGCCATCTGTCAGTCTGGTTTTGGTAAACTTGGCCAAAACTATGACAGATGTTTATATCTAAAAGGCAATTTAAAAAGTGTTATTTGTCTAAAGTAGTATTATTAAAACTAACACATCAAACATAAATCTTTTCCAGATAGTCTGGAGATATCTATGAATGCTGTACATCAGTTTAAACATCTGCATGGCTATATCTAGATTGTTTACATGAAGGTACGAAGGACTTAATCTTTAAACAATTTAATCTATGCACCAGTGAAAACTAGAGGCTAACTGGTTGGAGAACACATTGTCAGAAAAGGTCTTGGCCTTCCTGGTGCACTAGTTGACCTGAGCCACTACGTGCTTTTGTGGCAAAGAAGGTAAACAGCCTCCTGGGATGTTATCGTCTCTGCTCAGCACTGGTGAGATTCTTTGGGAGTGCTGGGTACAATTCTGGGTTCCTCAGTATAAGAGACATGGACCTACTGGAGTAAGTCAATGAAAAGCAGCAAAGATGATTAAGTCAAAGATATGCTGAGAAAGCTGGGCTATTCAGCCTGAGGAAGAGAAGGCTTAGGGAGATCTTACTGGTATTTATAAATACCTGATGGGTGGCAGTAAAGAAGATAGAGTCAGACTTTTGAGTTGTACTCAGTGAAAAGACAAAGGCAATGGGTACAAACTGAAAAGCAGGAAATTCCATTTAAAGATAAAGGCAGTAGGTTGTCCAGAGTTGTTATGGAGTCTCCACCACCAGAGATAAGCAAAAGCTGACTGGACACAGCCCTGAATAACATGTGGTTTGACCCTGCTTTGACCAAGGAGGTTGGACCAGGTGATCTCCAGGGATGCCTTCCTACTGCAGCCATTCTGTAATTCTGTGAATCAGTACTAGGATTTCATACAAGCAAAGTCGCTTCAGAATGAATTTTTTGAGTGTAAACCCACAAATTTCTTACAGTAATTATAAAGTCTTGATTTTTTTGTTATCTTTTATTTTCCTAAAAGAATACTGTTTAAAAGTACTGCAACACTGATCAATCCTGGCTGATTAAAATGCGTTAAGAAATTTACAATAGCGATATAAAAAATAATCACCAAAGAACGCAATTAATAGTGGACTGAGATCAGGTGGTTTCATTCTTAGATTCATTAACCATCATCAATACTGTTATTTCTAATGTGATCTCTATATAACTGTCTGATATTAATCTTCTTGAAGAGCTATTATGTGTGGTTTGTCTCTTTGTGGTAATTTGTGTGCTCTCTTTCTCCACATATCCGGAACAGGCACAGCGCTCACTGTCCGGGCCGGAGCAGCCGGTGCCGCTGCGGGCGGGGCGGGGGCTGGCGGTAGCGGAACAGGGGGAGCGGGTAGAGTCACCGTTACCGCCGGCTGCCCAGTGACCGGGGACGGGACGGGACGGGGCGCGGCTTGTGCCGGAGCCGGAGCCTTGGCCGGTGGAGGTGCGGGCCTGGCCGGGTCCGGGGCCCTGGCCGACCGATGCCGTTAGGGCCGGTGTCGGCGTGGCCAGGGGCGTGGCTTTCGGCGGGGCCGGAGCCTGGGCCTGTGCCGGTGGCTGTGGGGGGGCAGCCGGTGTCGGCCTAGCCTTGGCCGGCGCAGCTGCGGGCGGGGGAGGAACCTTGCTCTGAGTCTCTGCTGCTTCTGATCCCACCCGTGTCTGAGCAGCAACACTGCGTGCAGCGTAACGCTCACTCCCACACCGATGCCTAACGATGAATACTGCCTGCGTTACATTCAGTACAAACAACAGCACTACCGCAATTAAGTAACCACAACAATATTCACAATAATTCTCCAAAGAGCCCACAGGTTTTCCATCCCCTGATTCTGTTAGTATCGCTTTGGGATAATCACTAACAGGCAAGACAAACTTTCCCCAGGTGAAAGCAGAGCTATAATTAGCAACAGAATCCACGACCTGATGCCCAAGATATCAGAAGTCCCGTCACCGGCAGGCGCTGGGGGAGTCTCAGGCTGGGGGAGTCTCAGGCTGGACACAGCAACGGATGGGAACTGGATTCCAGCTCTGGAGTCAGGCACACACAGATCGGGATCAAAGGCAGTCAAACAGGCAGGGTCCTCTTCGGACGTTGGCCATCTTGGTAGATGCCAGAGGAGCAGGAGAAGAGGGCCGGGGAGAAGAAGAAGGGCTGGAGAAGAAAGAAAGGCTGGCCCCTGATCCCTCAGCTGTTATACTGGGGCAGATGGAATGGAATACTCCAGTTGGTCAGGTTCGGGTCACCTGTTCTGTCCGTTCCTTCCCATAGGTGGGACCCCTTTACGAATTTTCCGTTTCTGACCCTCTAAGGGGCAAATAACGAAAATTGGCTGACCTTGCTTGTTATCACAATGTCTAAGCACGGCCTCTCTGCATTCTGTTCCTTGTCATTGTAGCCCAAACATTGGCCTTATCATCCTGAGAATGAGCAGTTTTCTCTACAATATGCTGTTAATTTCAGAGAGCTAGAGGAGGCCTAACTAAACTGTAAAATTACAGAACACAAAACTGGTTCGGTTTTACCTCAAACCGTGACACATGTGGAAAAATGAGATGTGTTGCTTTCATGCCAGTAACACTTAGTTGTTTATGTAATATCATAAAATGGGTTAAGGTTATAGACACATTTCAGTTTGCTCATACTCCACTAAGGGAGAGCTGCTTGTAGGAAAAACTGGAAAAATATTTGCCTTTGATTCAGAGGTATTTCTTTGTTGTCATTATGTATCTTGACCGGAATAGTACAATAGTATTTTACTTTCTCCATCTACTTGGAAACTGTGATCTTTCTTTCTTAAGGTAAACAGAAATTGTGGTGGCATGATTACATCATCAGGCTAACATTTATTTGGAATTTAGACTTCTTAGATTCACTTCTTACTGGACTTCAGTTTAGAATCATATGGAGCCTGACACCAATACATAGAATAGAAATTTACTCCTTTAAAAGTTTTGTGGTTGGGAATTTGTGATTTTAATACAGTTGACTTTTTTTTTTTTCCTCCCTGGCTGTCTATTGGTCTCTGAACAAGTGTTTAGAATTAAAAGCTTTGAGCAGTAAAACTTAGGTGTCTTAGGAGGTGTTAAGCTGCTCCATCTGTCATAATTACTACACTTCTGGCCAGAAAGGGTATTTGAGACTTCTGCTCCAAAATGGAGTAGATAGATGTTAAAAAAGAATCCCACCTCTGTAATAGGTGGACTTAGAGGCACTTTATTTGGAAATCTAATTTCTCAGAAGCCCTATTACACGGCAGTGGAAAGAATTTATAAAGAAGTCTACCTGTCTGATTTTTTTTATATAAATAATTTGACCTAATGTTATTTTGGATTTTCTTATAATCTGTTATTAATAATGCTGATGGACCTAGGCGTTTTATAGATATATGATTATTATATTAATTTGAAATAATTAATTCCAGAGGTTTTTCTACAGTATATACATTATAAAAATTAAAAATAATTAAGAACAGCAATAGAAACTTTTTTTCACTCTTACTTGTGTCTTCTGAAGAAAAAGGAGATGGTCCTCAATTATCAGAACTAGCTAAAAAAAGACATTTTGGGGGTTTGGAAAACCCCACTATGAAAAAAACCTAAACAACACCTAAACAAAAAAACCCCAATCTTCTCTCATGATGGTAAGAAGTGCAAAATAACTACACTAATGATTTGACATTCATCACCAGTTTGTAGCATCTGCTGTTGGAGCTGGCAGTCCACTTAAAATTAATCCCAGGAGGCCAGCAGTGCTTAACTCGCAGACAGCTAGCCATGGATATTAAATGATCATGAGAATCTCAGTGATGCAAAACTCTGGGGTCATGGCTTGCTATTGTAGAGGTGTATGTTTGAGCACTGAATACTACTTATGCATAATGAGAATGAACTTTGGTATATTTAGAAATCATTTCTGCCTATTCTTAAGAAAATGGATTTATCTGAGTATGCATAGGTAGAAATGGTAAACGCTGAAAATGAAACAGTACTGGATTCCACTAACTGAAAGAAAAAGGCAGTTTGGAATTCTTTTACCTTTAATAGCTCAGTAAAGTTGATATTACATTTTTTAATAACATAAAGGTGGTTTATGAGATTTTGTGCAATAAGGGTAATTCACAAAAAAAGACAAAAAAGGTATGAAAGTAATTATCTATTTTTTATTCCTTTCTAAAATAAAAAAGAAGATTATAATTATGCAAAGGTTATGTAATTTCATATTTCAAAGAGATATACAGCTATAATAATGCTAATCCAAGCAGAAAGAAATCTAAAAAGAAAAAATAAAAAGAAAAATCAGAATGTATGCGGTAAGTATAATCTAACCATACTGAGGACCGTTGCTTTAAAGATCAGTTGTCTATTCAATGTTACCTATTATTTAGGAGCTGTCAATTACCTTTTGGAACTAAGCTATATTTTCAACATATGTACATGTTTCATGAAGTCTTTTTGTGTTGTTAATATGGAAATTAATTATTAATTAAATAATCATTTTGAATATTGAGAAAAATAGTTTGGATCTGTACTTTCTGGTTTTAAATTACTAATAACTAGGAAAAAGATTGAGAAAAGTTTGTGAATTTTTTAGGGGTTTTTTTTCATAGAATTTTAGCAGTAGTGTAAATTTTTAGATGAGCCTTCTGTTTACATCATAAAATGGATCAAAATGATCAGACCCAAAAGGAGAATAATTTCAGTATGCTTCATACCTCTTTGTCAAATAATATCCCTCTTGTAAAATTAAGGCAAATTTAATTCTAATATATGTCATAAAAAGGAGATTCTAGGGAGTCTCAATCAAACCATATCTTGTTTTAGCACTGTGTTCAAGATGATTAAATTTCCCATTTTCTGTTCTTGATGGGAGTTGAAAAGGGGAGTTATTTTTATGCCTGGTTCCATCCCATGCTGATAAAATTACAGATTGCAGATTTTCAAAGAAAGTAAAAAGTCAACTCCCATATGCACTCACTTATCCTCAGGGAGGAAAAAAAAAGCTATTAAAAATATCATTGCTGTCTTCTTTCAATTGTGAGGATCCAGAGGAAAGAAAAGGAAGTGGTCTAAGATTAGCAGAAATTCTACTTAAGAAAATGCTTATAATATAATACAGTGCAAAATCTATTGGTATGCAACAAAATGCAATACAGTAAATTGGTATGAAAAAAGTAGCATTTTGGCAGCTTCTCAAGGCTGAAACTTGCAATTAAGGACACTGGGAAATCTTTCACACTGAGTATAAAGATATATTTCAGAGCATAACACTGGCATCTGTAAGAGCTATATGATTAACAAGATTAGATAACACTCAGTATTTAGGTCCTATTTGGGAAGTTTGGGAAAAGAACCTTCTGGACTTTTCTTGGCAATGATCTTGATATTAACCAGTCAAAAGAAGCTAAACAATGTAGGTCTGATACTCACCTGTGTTCACTTGTATAACAGAAGGAGGACAAGATCACTTTTGAATGCTCTTAATACATGAAAACAGCTATCTTTTAAAATATTAAATATCTTTAAATGGCAAAGGTGCCATTTCTTCTTGTTTCCATGTACTTTGATATATACTGGTGAAGGCATGAGGCATTATGGGGTTTACCGTGATGTTTGTTTTCTTTTCTGTACAGCAGACTTCTGCATTTTTTTAATTGTATTTAAGCCACTGAAATAAGTAATTAGATCAATTCTGTAGAAAGTAAAATGAAGAAAAGGATAATAGAAAAAAAATAATAATTTTATTATAAGGATTATAATAACTAGAAAGCTGATATACAAGAAATCCATAGGTAGCCAGATAGCTAAAGCATTTTGGTCAAACTTGAATGAAATTAATTATCGACAATTATCTGAATGAAGTCTAGGATAAAATAGGGAAAAATATTTTATTATGGGTACTGAATAGTACTGTTTGCTTATATGAAAGATAATATTTGAAAAGGACAGGAAAAAAGAAGAAAATATATTTCTAGGAAACTTCATTAGAAATATCTTTTGTGGTGATTTGTATTTTTTTTCCAAAAGAAAAAACAAAACCAAACAATCATCCTAACTAAATGGCAACTCAGATAAAAACATCTTGATTTCAAAAGTAATACTCAACAAAATGTTTAACAGAGTGGAATTCAACAAACAAATGCTTGCATTACTAATTGTGCACTTTCATTTTTGCCAGATGTAATTACATTTTGCAGATGTAATTAAACAATTAAACTGTAACTTCAACCATTATTATGACATTGGACAATAGCAGATTCAATTGCAATGCATTATTTCTTTGTATATTTATTTCTTTTTGCTGCTTGTCTCAAATTAGGAGTATTTAATAAGTTCAAAGTTTTAAAATAACTTTATTCATTGTCCACGTCTTTATTTTGACTTAAATTTTGATTACTAAACTTCATTGACTAAATAATTATCTGTATAAACAGATGGAGACAGAATTTAATAAAAACTCCAAGAACTCCAGTCTTCATAGAAAATCGATTTGAGATTCTAAACTAGATTTTATATTAAATGTTGGTCTTTTCCACACCCTGGGTTATACTCTGACTCACATTTAGCATTCATGATATCCAAGTAAAATATATGAATGTTAGGGGGAAGGAGGGTTCTGTCATTGGGAATGTTTAGTAGAGTCTGGTGAACTACAAATAGATAGAACTCCTGACAATTTGTTTTGGGATCTTCTCAGTAGCTTGTAGCTCTTTTTTTGTTTGGGTTTTCTTTTTTGGGTAACTATTTTTCATTCTTCATTCTGTTGAATTTTTTATTTATTGTACTTACCATCTCAGTCTAGCTTCTGAAAACTGGGCTTCTTTCCCAAAACAATCAGATTATTTCCATTATTTCCATAGTCTACTTCTACACATGAGGAAAATGATACATTATTATACAAATTATACATAAATTATACACATGAGGAAAATTTCCATGTTGTGACTCAGTCCATCCGAAGATAAACCTCTAAGGCAGATGGGTTGAATTGCTTTCTAAGGTACCTATCTCTCTGCACCAAAACCAGACAGAAAATAGCTGCTTCCAAAAAACAACCTTCATTAAAAGTCACTGTAACAGAAATCATGCTTTCTTGGTTTATCTTCTATAACAGAACCAAAAGCTCTACAAATATTTTTGCTAGTATAAAAGATGTACACCTATTATGGAAAAGGAACATGAAAGATTCTAAGATATGTTTACACTGCTATCCAGAGGGCAAGAGAAAATACTTAGCTTCAGCACTGATAACATAGGTACAGTATTACTGAGTCTGAAACTTCTTGCTGCTCTGGGTAAGTCACCAGAAGTCTGGTATATATTGTACTCCTTGTTGCAAATAGTTTTCAGTTCTGCATGTTGTTATTTTACCAGTTAGGAATTAATTAACTTTTTCAAACTAAGTAACAGAAATGATCATTCTGCCTTGTGGATAGAAACATCGTGTGTAATATGAATAAATCTGATAAATATAGGATTTATGAGATTTATCCTGTTACACATGAAAAGCATGATTAGAGTCTATGTGTGCATGCACATGAAAAGTAGTGACAGCACTACTCTTTTAGCAGTGGCTAAAAAGTGTAGCTTAATATACGTCTGTGTCAATGGCAAGAATTATTTTATTACTTCACCCTCAGGTTTAGAAATAGCAGCCAACTAAGGGAACTAGTTATCATACAGTCTCAGGTGTTCAACATTGATCACTGGGCCACTTAGATGTTTAAGGGTTCTTTTATCCCTTCTTTCTGATTTTCTTTCTCTCTTATTTCAAAAGGAAATTAATTATCTTCCTCAAGGCCTGTAAAACATTAATTAAAAAAATGGTCTTCTTTCTTATTTAAGGGTGCATTATCTGTTTTATTCACACAAATTAATTCTATTAATTACAGTAGCGATTTTGGGCAAGGGTATATGTTATATAATACTTAAAAATAACAGTGCTGTAAAATTTAAGTTAAACTTGACTTTCCTAATAGTGACAAAAGATGCTATCTTTCCATAGGATTCAAGAGAAGTTATATGCATTTTATAGGGTAAGTGGGCACAGAGAAATTATTTTGATATATGAATATATTCTTATTTGATATGTGAATTGTAATTCTGCATGCACTCAAATACATTCAGGGTTGATGGATTTTGAGTAGTAAAGCACTCAGGTGATTGATTGCAGTCTTAGAAGTTATTATGGAACAAAGCTGGAACACAAAGTTGCTTTTTAGCAGTGAAATCGTATTTTAAGACCCATCAAAGGTACTGAATGCCTTCTTTGCCTCAGTCTTTAGCAGTGGACTAGGGTGTCCCCCAAGTGCCCAGACCCCTGAAATA
>JAOQGH010000001.1:168198476-168222247 GCA_025769975.1 Gallinago jamesoni
AGAATTTCTTCCTAATATCTAATCTAAATCTCCCCTCTTCCAATTTAAAACCGTTGCCCCTTGTCCTGTCGCTACACGTCTTCGTAAAGAGTCCCTCTCCGGCTCTTCTGTAGGCTCCCTTCAGATATTGAAAGGCTGCTATGTGGTCTCCCTGGCGTCTTCTCTTCTCAAGGCTGAACAATCCCAGCTCTCTCAGCCTTTCTTCATAGGAGAGGTGCTCCATCGCTCTGATCATCTTCGTGGCCCTCCGCTGGACCCGTTCCAACAGGTCCATGTCCTTCCTGTGTTGCAGACTCCAAAGCTGGAGTAGTAGCTTTAAAAACATCAAGATTGGAGTAGCTAAGTAGCTAAGTAGCTAAAATTGGAGTAGTTTACTCCAATCTTAGTAGTATGCCATATACCATACATATGTTTCTTAATCACTTACCCTCAATCACTGGGAAGTTACCCTGTACAGTGTCTTGGACAAGGAGGGGACAAATCTCCTATAGGCCAGCTGTATTGTTGGAAGATTTCCCATTTTTCTCCCCAAACTTTGCAGTTTATATTTCCTGATTCGGTGGGGGTACAGGATTATGCCTGAGTGGATTACACTATCTGGGATATTTATCTCTGGTGGTGTGATAGATAAGTCTCTGTTTCCAGTTTTGTGATGTCTAGCATTCAAAGTCAGTGGTGGAATGGGACTCGGGGCATTTGTTTGTTAAGGCTCCATTTGGTTTTGGTTCTTATTGTGATGCAATCTTGAGACAACCCTGGGCTGAGCTGTTTTGCAGCTCCCCCCAAGCTATCTCTGCATAGAGGAGACAAGGCAGAGAGGAAGCTGAGTTGGATAACAACTCCCTGCATCTCACCTATTGTGCTCTGAAACCAGTTTGGCTGGGTGCTCCCATACAGACTTTCTTCACAACATCCATGAGTCCTGAATGCTTTACTGTACAGTGTCTTGGCTCCAACAGGCTTATAAGGCAATATTTGTTTCTGAAACTTCATTCCACATCTAAGAGTGACACAGATTATGAAGCACACAATATCACATTCAAAGTCCTAGATTCATAAAGCAGACTGTGTAGTCCTAAAACAGGTGCTAAAATCCATGCAGGAAATGGAGCTCTGGTCAGTACACTAGTTGTTACAGATCCCAAAGTTTGCCTCTAACTTTCCATCTTTTCAGAAAATGCACTATATGGACTTAGAAACCTAAGCCAGCCCTGAAAATTTCTCTTCCAGAGCTTCACAGCTAAATTTTGAGTTCTTCAGGCAGAAAGCCAACTGCTCTTTGATGTTTTTAACATTTTACATTTCATCAAAGGCAAATATCTCAAGGCTACAGACAAGTTGCTGATAAACACTTTTCAAATACAACCAGGAAAAAACAAGGACTAGTGTTCTCGAGCATGTTTCAACTGACCCAAAAAGATTACTTCAACAGACTAGACAGATATAGATGATATAGATATAGATATAGATATAGAAATAGATAAATTATATAGATATAGACAGAAAACTTAGTTCTATATAAGTAAATTTCAATGGGCTCTTTTTTTCCTAATGTAAATTTTATTTCAGTGAAAACAAAAACGTATATGACTCCAGTTAACATTTAAATAATGAACCTGGTGTTTGTGAAAACACTTCTGTACTCAGTAATGTGTAGTTTATTTATAGCTTGAACTATAAATAGTCACAGGCAAGCAAACTTTAGTGAGGGACCTGCCATTAACAGCTATTCAAAAATACCAACATGTTATTACTACAATGAAAATTCAAGAATCAGCAAAGAGATTGGTGCCATTCCAATGATTTTGTAAAGGAGAAGAAGACTAACTGGTTTGGGTAAAGTACATCTAAAGTTCACTTCATTAACAAATTAAAACATTTTGGCATGAATCACCTAAGCAGTACTGTTTCTATTAAATTTAGTTGTGCGTTATATTTAGAGTGGTTACATTTATATTTATTTTTAGAACTACTATTTGAAGATTAATGGCTTAACTAGCTGTATGTGCAGTACAACTGGTCCAACTTTTCATGATCAGGATAAAGCTGAAGATTTAGTATTTTTGTCTACACTTTTTGCTCATTTTTTTACATCTATAGTAATTTTTATTAGTTTAGCTATTACTACAATTTATGTCTATTTACATATGATTTACATTTACAGAGATGAAATGTAGATACTGCCAATGTAAAATTTGAATTGCTTTCTCTGTTTTCACAAGGAAGCAAGCAATTTATAAAAGACTCAGAACGCTTAATTATAGCATCTAACTTTGGTCTAATGTTAATATTTTTAAAACTTAGCCTTCATAAAGGTAATTCACCAGACAGCAGAGAAAAGAAGGTGCCTTTGAATGTCTTCAGAAAAGAAAAATAAAGAAAAAAAAATCAAATTTGTCTGCTTTAATGTAACATGTAAACTAGATGCTTAAATTTAGCAGACTAGATCCTTGGGGGTTGGGGGGAATAAAAAGTTTGATAATAAGGCTGATAGAAACTGTGATGACTTTAACCTGAAATCTAATACAGTACCTGGGAAAATCTTACTAGCCTATGCAATTACAGGAAGGTAGGTAAAATGTTCAAATTAACTAGGCTTTAAACAAGATTATCTTAATATAAAAGAGTTTTATCATAAATTTCATGGGATTAAGGATTAGATGGATTAGACTGCTATTGTCTCTTATTTAGACCTAGCTAAATAAATCTATTCAAGTATTTGAAGTTTCACTAGCAACAATGAAATGCATTAAAACCTAGAGTAAAGGTGAAAAAGACCCCCCAAAATTGATCCACTTAAAGCCATTTGAAGTAACTAAAAGTGAATAATGTATTTAAAACAAATCTACTGTGCCTTGGACCATGCTCTGACCAAATATGATTGATTGTCTGCTGTATAAAGAATATGTTTCTGTTGACTTATATCAATTGTTTTGCACTTCATTTTTGTTTAGGTACATTGATCGTGGCATTATATCATCAGGTTCCAACATCTTACAGGTTGCAGTAGGCAGTTTTTCTTGACTACATGCTGAAGGATAAAAATGTCATGTCAGTTTACTAAAGTTTACAAAAACATGGTCAAAGCCATACATCCTCTGTGACTTAATACTTGTACTGGTTTGGGGTTTATTTTTTTAATCCTGTGTCTATTGACTATCTGAAATTCATGAACTTTCATTCTGTCCACCAGCAGTGATACTATAATCTCAACGAGCTTTCATGTTATGAAATGCAATTATAAATTCATATAGTTTTTTTCAGATTAATGAAAGTTCTTTCTCTAACCAAATACACTAAGTTCTGCACCAGCCTTGTGCTGCCAGAGTTTACTGAAAACATTTGTCCAAACTTTCAAAGAACTTATGATTTGCTGTACTACATGCTGTAACACCTGTCTTTTAAACACAACTCTCCTGACACACCTTTGATGCTCTTTCCCCTTCCTCTTTTTCATAAGTTCTAAATGTTTACTTTACAAGCATATGAAGTTTAACCAATAAAAGGATTAAACATGTCTGAAAGGGATATGAGCTTTGACAACAGGAAATACTGACAATTTTGAAATATCTGAAGTTTAAGGGTTTTCCTCATAACAAGAATATGCATGCCATTAGAGAATTATACACATGGATACTCAGGATTCACAGCCAGGGATATATTCTTCAAGAGAAATACTTATACTTTTTCTTTCAAAAGACAAACATGATGAGAAATCTCCATGACAAAAGAATTTTTTCTATGAAAAACTTTAATACAGGTAATTTTTCTTCAACTACTTTTGACAAGGGAAAATCTTGATGACATCTCCAAAAATTATCAAAGTGACATCCTCATCTCTAATGTAGACAGTTTTATCTAACAGAAAAAAAGTGTTGCATATGGAAGGGTTCAAAAAGATGCGATCTTTGGTTCCAAGCAGACAGGCAAGTGCAAGCTTTTCCAAGTAATATAGAGCACGCAATTGATTCTAATTGATCAGTCCCTACCTCCATTATAGTACTCCATGTCTATCTACAAGACATTGAGGTGCTGGAGTGTAATCAGAGAAGGGCAATGAAGCTGGTGAAGGGTCTGGAGAACAAGTCTACAAGGAGCACCTGAGGGAATTGGGGTTTTTTAGCTTGGAGAAAAGGAGGCTGAGGGAGATCTTATCACTCTCTACAACTATGTGAAAGGAGGTTGTAGGGCGGTGGGTGTTGGTCTCTTCTCACAGGTAACATGTTATAGGACAAGAGGAAATGGGCTTAAGTTGCACCAGAGGAAGTTTAGATTGGATATTAGGAAAAACTTTTTCACCAAAAGGGTTGTCAAGCACTGGAACAGGCTGCCCAGGGAACTGGTTGAGTCACCATCCCTGGAGGTATTTCAAAGAGGGGTGGACATGGTGCTTGGAGATACAGTTCAACGGTGAGGCTGGCAGTGTTAAGTTAGTGGTTGCACTCAGTGATGTTAAGGGCTTTTTCCAACCTAAAAGATTCTATGAATCTATCACACTATCTAGATCACTTTTTAAAAATTATGATGCCTGGATGTTTTTTCGAAACTCTTTGGGAGTTTAGTATTAGATAAAATTTTTGGCAGGTGTATATAAACCCACCAGAAAAAAAAAAAAAAGGATTTATTATAAAGAATTTTCATCAGGTGTGAGATGACACTGTCACTCAAATAAAATCCCTCTCAACCTGTTTTAGGTTTTAGGGGTCTGTCAATAAGTAGTACAAACTGTTATTTTAACTAGAAAATTTCAAGTCCTCCTTTTCTTTTTAATTTTTTTGGCCTCATATCCTGAGTTTCTTCTCCTTTATGATTATAACTGGTAAAGAAGACACCATAGAATAAGTAAAATTTTTACAAAATATTACAGCAAAATACCTCCAGGTGGTAGAGTGATTTATAAAAACATACTGTGTTTTCTAAGTTTCCATGAATCTGTGAAATACACAGTTATGAAAGCAGCAAGAAGAATCTGTACTTCAAAATCATGTTAACTGTACTTTTTTTAATTTTTAAGCCATCCATATTGCATTTAGCTAAAAGACATGCAGAAACTAGTGTAGTTTCCTTGGAAACTAATGGATCAAGAAAGAAAAAAAAAGTACAAAACATTATTTTATACATCAAAGCCTCTGGTTTTTGTTTATTGATTAATTCTGTAGGCCCCTGAAAATGATTTAAAAGAATTTTACCTTCAAGAAATACCTAGGCTAAGAACTTTCTCAGACTTCAATCCTAGTACAAAGATTTGAAAGTGTTTATGAAAGCTTTTTATTCTATTGACATACTTGCTGACCTAAGCATAAAAATTATACAAATGCCTTAACCCTAACTATGCAGAAGCGAAACATGTAAACAAACAAAACATAGGTGATAGGAAGAAAAAAAATTAAATAGTGCAGTACAAAGATTCAGAGAAATAATTGTATATTGAAGTATTCTCAACTACTGATATTTCTAACTATTGAGATATTTATCCAGTATGTGGAAATTGCCTCATGCTAATTTTTCAGTTTGAAGTAGCTTTGAATAATTTACTTGAATATATTAAAAAGTATTTCAAAATTGAACAGTAAATTTTTTATTTTTTTTTTACACAAAGCCTCAAATCAAAATCCATTTTCAGTTTCTACAGCCTTCAATGCAGTTTTTCTGAAGTCTTCAGTGGCAGCTTCTCACACCACAGATACAGTGAGAATGGAACAGACATGAATGTTGAGAAGGCAGACACTGTGTCTGCATGGGCAGGTGCAGCATGACATGAGCTTGCTCTGACCACAATCCAGTCTGGCAGGCCATATGTCGGCCATAAGCCAGGAGCCATGTGGTGACATTACTGTAGCACTGTGCCTTCTGAGAGGAGGGGCTTATTAGCTGAGACAAAATGCTATGACAATAGCAGTGCAAAGCTTCTGGATTGGCACTGGCATGCATACAGCCAGTTCACATGACAAGCAAAGGAAATATTGTCATCTATATAATGTGTATTCTCTCTTGCTCTCTGATATCTTACATCTCACCATACTTAGGCATTGACTATGCATATAGAAGTCTATGGTGTCATTGTTTAAGCCCAGTTGGCAACAAAGCACCACACAGCTGTTCACTCACTCCCCCTACATTAGGATGGGGGAGAGAATCAGAAAAGTAAAACTAGAAATAGGTTGAGAAAAAGACAGTTTAATAGGCAAAGCAAAAGCTGCACAAGGAAGCAAAACTAAACAAGGAATTAATTCACTACTTCTCATCAGCAGGCAGGTGTTCAGCCATCCCCAGGAAAGCAGGGGTCCATCATGCATAATGGTTACTTGGGAAGAAAAACCACCATCCCTCTGGACATCTCTCTCTTCCTTTTGCTTCCCCCAGCTTTATATACTGAGCGTGACATCATATACTATGGAATATCCCTTTGGCCAGTCTCGGTCAGCTGTCCTGGCGGTGTACCCTCCTAGCTTCTTGGGTGCCCCCTGCTTTCTTGTTGGCAGGTCAGTATGAGAAGCTGAAAAGTCCTTCATTGCTTACCATGAACTAAAATATTAGTGTATTAACATAATTTTCATCATAAATCCAAAACACAGGAGTATACCAGCTGCTAGTAAGAAATATAACTCTATTCCAGCCAAACCCAGGACTTCTAGGAAGTACCGACCTACCAGTCTCAGCTCCGTGCCTGGGAAGATCATAGAACAGATTCTCCTAGAAGATATGCTAAGGCACGTGGAGGACAGGGAGGTGATTTGAGACAGCCAGCATGGCCTCACCAGGGGCAAGTCCTGCCTGACCAAACTAATGGCCTTCTATGAAGGAGTGACTACATCAGTGTAGTAGGGAAGACCTATGGATGTTATCTATCTGGACTTCTGTAAGGCCTTTGACACAGTTCCCCACAACATCCTTCTCTCTACATTGTACAGATGTGGATTTGATGAGTGGACTGTTTGGTGGATGGTCGTATCCAGAGGGTAGTGGTCATGACTCAATGTCCAGAATGGGATTAGTGACAAGTGGTGCTCCCTTGTGGTTCCGTATGGGGACCAGTACTGTTTAATATTTTCATCAATGACTATGACAGTGGGATCAAGTGCATCCTCAGCAAGTTTGCAAATGACACGCAGCAGAGTGGCGCAGTTGACATGCCTGAGGGATGGAATGCCATCCAGAGGGACATGGACAAGCTTGAGAATTGGGCCCGTATGAACCTCATGAAGGTTCAAGTGCAAAGTCCTGTACCTGGGTGGGGGGGACCCCTGGTATCAATACAGGCTGAGGGATGAAGGGATTGAGACCAGCCCTACTGAGAAGGAATTGGGGATACTGGTGCATTAAAAGCTGGATGTGAGCCAACAATGTACACTCACAAGCCAGAAAGCCAACCGCATCCTGGGCTGCATCAAAAGAAGTGTGGGCAGCAGATCGAGGGAGAGTCCAGAAGAGGACTACAAGAATGAACAGAGGCATGGAACACCTCTCCTATGAAGACAGGCTGAGAGAGTTGGGGTTGTTCAGCCTGGAGAAGAGAAGGCTCTGGGGAGACCTTATTGTGCCCTTTCAGTACTTGAAGAGGGCTTATAAAAAAGATGAGGCCACACTTTTTAGCAGAGCCTGTTGCTGTAGGACAAATAGTAATAGCTTTAAACTAGAACTAGACTACACCAGATAGAAGGAAGAATTTTTTTCTCTGGGGTTGGTGAAACACTGGAACAAGTTGCCCAGAGAGGTGGTAGATGCCCCATTCCCTGAAAACATTCAAGATGAGGTTGGATGGGGCTGTGAGCAGCCTGGCCTAGTTGAAGATGTCCCTGCTTATGGGACTAGATGACCTTTAAAGGTCCCTTATCACCCAAGTTATTCGATGGTTCTACTTCTGAACAAACTTTTCTACATACTTACACATACGCATCAGATTCTCAGACAATACATGATTTAAAAGTTTTAAAACTTTTTCAATGAAGAAGAAAAAAAAAAAAACAAAAACTAAAACTAAAATAGCAACTCACTAGTGTTCCATATTCACATTTTCTGACTTTGCTGCTGCAGCATCTATAACAGTTAATTTTCAATGCAACATATACATTTCTATACTTTAATTACACATAGATGCATCCTTTTCTTACCATCTCATCCGAATGATCTCTCAGTTCCTTTTGTAACTCCAGAATGTATGAATACATGTCATCCAGCTTCTGAAGGGCCCAAGAAAAAAGAGAGACTTGCTGTTTTTCACTAAGTGACTCAGAATGTCATTAGTAAAAGCAAGTTAGAAGATCCTAACAGCTAGCAGCAGTTCTAGTCCTCAGGCTAGTAACAATTTTTTCTCAGTTTGTATTGTAATGTGGAATCTGTAAGCTGTATGCAAAGCAGAGTGAATATATAAAGCACAATCCTCAGAGCAGCCACATCTCCAGATAATTCTTTGAGTTGCCTAGATGCACTTAGATGCCTATCGCACCAAAAGATATGTAACTCTCATCTCATGTTCTCCTGTATCATTGTATGGGACCTACAAAAATACTTGTCCTGAAAAGAAACTTTGTGTAATTTTGAAAGACATTGTGAATATCTAGGAATATCTAGTAATAATTACCCCTGGCTTTTTTCTTTTTTTTTTTTTTTTAGCTACATCTAGACGATGCAGCCTAAGTTACACTCTTGTTCTTTCTTCATGTTTTCATGGGCTTAGAGCACTTGTTTACAAGTTATAGATTTTAGAGAAAATAAAATAAAATACATACTTGTACAATAAATGTAAACTTGATAAGAATGTACTTTTATTGTAGCATTGAAACAAAGAAGCTGGACTCAATAGCCAACGTGACTATTAAGCGGTATTCTTTATTGCAGCGCTGGGGTCGCACCAGGATTTCTCCTCAAGATGCTCCCACTTAACTTTTGATTACGACAGGGTTATATTTACAGAGGCATTGCATATTCATTACTTCTCTGCAAAATTATTCGCATAAAACAGCCTTCTAATTACGTATTCATTTGATCTCACATTTCACGGTCTTTTACAGTTATCCGCTGGTTACTTGCTAAAATTACAGTCATTCTAGTGGTCATTTACTTCATCCAAGGGTCGTATCCTCCTCTTCATCAATTGTTCTCTAGGTTGCCTCGCTCCTTTCCTGCTGACTTGGCAGCTGTTTCAGTCACAAACCAGTTCTGTCCTTTATGGTTAGAACACGCTGTTTACCTATTCGTCAGGCCTCGCAGCTTCTTCGTATAGCAGCTAGTTCCTAACAATAGTTCTAAGACAGTTATGTAGCATAAGCAGCTGTGTCTAGACAAATTATTAACTACTTTGGCCCCAACAGAATACCTCCCATCTCAGCATTGCATTGGTTACTTTTGCATGTTTTATTTACCAATTTTTGTATTACGATCACTTTATCAATTCCATTGCTAGTATGTTTTATCTGTGGTGCTGGTGAGGGATGCATGCAGCATGCACAGGTTCAGATTCAAATTCAGTTATATTCTTATTTTATTTAATACACATGAAGAATTACTATTACATCTGTTGACTAAGCCAAATATTTTTTTCAGTCTTATTTTACACAGTGCAAGATATAACTTGTGAGGACACATATTAATGTGTGCTAAAAACATTGTACAAGAAAAACTGTGGGTTTTTTTCCTTTTTTTTTTTGTTTGTTTGGGTTTTTTTACCACATTCATGGGCACTGGATACTGAATGTGCTTCTGATTAAGTCTTTTTTCCATCTGCTTTCATAGCTTTAAGTAACTCTTTCTTGACAAATTATTTAGTCCGTGTAAACAAACTTATCTATCTACCTGTCCAACAACTGTTGAATATCCTTCTATTTTGTGTATTTTGTGTATCTGGATAAGTCAGATGGTTTGGGTTTTTATTTTTTTTTTCTAAAAAAAGAACCAAAAGGTATAAATTTATTTATTTACTTATTGATCATTAACAGATTAAATAAAACAATATGAGATAATAATAATTACCATTGAAATATTTAAAAAAATATTTTACACATCTTTGTTCTTTTTTTGATTGTCATTGTTGAATTATAGTTGACATTTTGGCCACCACATGCAAAACATACATTTTTTCAAGTGTGTAAGTGGAAACCAGATCTGCCGTGTGCCAGTGATGATTCCCTTACCCACAACTGTGACTTACAAGATCACAATTCAAACTGCATGGGAAGGATTTGTGGGTCCTCCACTACCAGTGCAGTACCAAATAAAATCTTGAGCTACTCACTTTTTGTATTGGTACAAAAATGAAATACAATTTTTTCTCCAAAAGCCACTCCTTCTGGCAATAGTCTAAACTTGAATGCTAGAAAATTCTTTATATATTTGTAATTCATGGAATATGCTATTTTGCTTCCCAGACTTCTCTTTCTCTTACAAGGACTTATGACTGAAAAATTATAGCTTGGTTAGAAATGATGTATGGATGGAGCAGAAAGCAAAATATGAAGCATGAAAAGGGAATGTCAGCTACGAACTACCAACCATCTCTTAGCATTACTTGTGGTTAACTAGAAAGAGATATTTGGCAATCAGCATGTCACAGTCTGTCATTTTATTTGTGGCTCCATAACTGTAGTTCCTGTCTTCACAGTAGAAGTTGTTCATTCTCTTTTATTTTATAAGCCATAGCAGTATGGATACATCACTGCCTAGAACTCTATTTGCATTGGATAATGTTTGTTATTCTGTCAAAGTATTGGCATGCAGATTGGTGAGAAATGATGTGTGATCATTTCAAATTGATTATAAAACGTATCACACTAATCTCCCTTTAAGAAATGACAGAAAGAAGAGTTCAAATCCATGCTAATTATTTTTATTCACATGGCTGTCAGTTTCTGAGTATTACAGGTTTCTGCAAAACACTGTGACTATATAGAGAATTTTCCAGAAAATATTTGGGTTTTTAAGAAAAACAAACTGTAGTTGCGTTTTTCAATTATTTCTTTTATCATTAAAATAGAAATAAGATACGCAATGCTAAAACAATTAGCAGAAAAGGAAAAGGAAAGAAGTAAACCTTATCAGCAATTTTCACAGGTATAAAAACCACGGCCATAGCGCGAGCTTCCCTCAGACCGGGCGGAGAGCGGCAGCGGCAGTGAGTGCTGCGGCTTTAAACTTGAGCTCGACCGAGACGGAGAAGAGGCTTCCCGCAGACGGAGCAGCCGAAGGAGAGCGGAGAGACACGAAAAGGACTCGGGAATCTCGCGAGGGAGCGAGACGCTAACGTAGCCGGGGGCGGGCCGGGCGAGCCATAGCCGCCTCAGGCGCAGAGCGCGTGCCGGGCGCGCTTAGGCACAAGGGTGGGTACACTACCTCGCGGGCACACGTACGTGCGCACAGCGTGTGGGAAGCAGCCATCAGGTGTTGGACGGACCACGTGGAGAGCGCCGAGGTCTTTAAATCCTCAGCCGGACTAAGACGGAGAGGGGGCTTTCCGGAGACGGAGAAGCCGAGGGGGAGCGGAGAGGAAGAAACGAGACAGGAACGTGGCGCGGGAGCGCGAGGCTGACGGGGCAGGGGGTGGGCCGGGACACGTGTAAAAGCGGCTTGCCAGACGTACCGTCAGCGTGAGTGAGGGGACTCGTGCGCAGGACAAAGAGGGGTAATGGTCCGTTCAGGCTCAAGAGAGGAAATGGCAACGAAACGCCCCAAAGCCCCGTTGAAGAAGAACGTGGGAGGGAACTCGGACCGAGCTCCCACGCAAAGACGCGGCCGTGCGGGGCCCTGGCTGCACCGGATGAGCTGTGCCTGGCTGTGGTACCACAGGGACCCAGAGACACCCACTGTGTGCGCTGTGAGCAGATAAACGACCTGCTCAGGTAGGTGGTGCAACTGAGAGAAGACATGAAAAGGTTAAGAAGCACTAGAGACTGTGAAAGTGAAACTGAATGGTGGAGCCCTACCCTGGCAAAGGCAGCAAGAAGAGGCTCTAATAAAAGTAGATGATCCCTTCCTGCCCAGGCAGAGAGAGGGGACTTAATAGAAAAGGGGGAATGGAGCCTGGTCCTTCCTTGGAGAGGCAAGCAGAACCCCCGACAGCCTCCCTCACCTTCACAGTTGCATTTGCATAATAGGTTCGGAGTTCTGGATTTTGTGGATGACGTAAATGAGAATGGAGAGGATGATCTACCCAGTGCGTCCCCCAGGACTAGTCACCCACCCCCATGCCTCAGGACCTCATCCACTAAGAAAAAAAAAAAAGGTGATTGTTACAGGTGACTGCCTGCCGCGATTGAGAGACGGGACACAGCTTGATGCAAGCCAAACGTCGATTTATTGTGAACAATTATTTCTTTATATACACTTCAGAAGACTGCGTGTTTTAAACAGATTGGTCCTTTTGAACATACACTGCTCGCAGGCTGTGTCCGATTGGTCAGCGATGTACCGTAACTCTAGCAACTATATCTTATCTCGAGGACACACTCATTAACACCCCTTTAGGCAGGGGACCTTTGCTTATCTCAGTGTTGTAACATTTGTCCTTTTATGGTCATGGCTACCTTCAGCTTCTTGCAAGTTCCAGCACATCCCCGCCTATCAATTGAGCAGCACTCAGGGCTATGCTATTCAGGCTCCATCCCCCAACTCCCTTCTGAGTGGAACAGATGGCCCAATCTGTAGACCAGACCTGTCTCACAGGGAAGTCCCTGCCTCCAGGGGCCAGGATTAAGGATATACAGAGGAAAATTCACTCCCTGGTTCAGCCCTCAGATTATTACCCACTACTAATATTTCAAGTGCGTAATGATGAGGTAGCTAACAGAAGCCTAAAGGCAATGAAAGGGGACTTCAGAGTGCTGGGACAGCTGGTCAAGGGATCGGGGCACAAGTGGTGTTCTCTTCTATCCCACCAGTCACAGGGATGGATGAAGGGTTAAATAGGAAGAATCAACAGATCAACTCATGGCTAAAAGACTAGTGTAAACAGCAGGACTTTGGATTCTTTGATCTACAGCTGATCTACAGTTCATCAGGCGTGCTGGCAGCAAGTGGGGGAAGCCTAACCCAAAGGGGAAAAAGGATATTGGGACAAAAATTAGCAGGGCTCATTGAGAGAGCTTTAAACTAGATTTAAGTTTTCTTTTCTTTGTTCTTCCTCAGATATGAGGAAAAACTTCTTCACGGTGAGGGTGACAGAGCCCTGGAACAGGCTGCCCAGGGAGGTTGTGGAGTCCCCTTCTCTGGAGATTTTCAAGACCTGCCTGGATGCAGTCCTGAGTTACATGCTCTAACATGCTCTAGGCAATCCTGTTTCAGCAGGGGAGTTGGACTAGATGATCTCTATGGTCCCTTCCAACTCTAAAAAAATTCAGTGAAATTCAGTGTAAAACAGTACTTTGTCTGACCCAAGAAACAAGAGGGGAGGATGGAAGGGAGAAAAATGGAAAAGGAAGGGAAGGGAAAGAAAAAGGCAAGGGAAGACAAAGAAAGACAAGGGAAAAGGAAGACTTCAAATGTCCCATATTTCTGAACAGAAGATCTAATACAGATCCTGATGTAAGGTATGCAGTCAGAATTAGCAATTTTGTCACATGTTGCTTCAAGTGAAAACAGTAGTAATTTTCGTGCCGAACTTCACACTAGAGAGTACTATCATCCTATTCTAGCATCATTCCTGGTTTTTTTGTTATGTTATATTTGAAGTACAGTGGTTAATCAGACAGTTTAGGAGAGTTTAGGATTCAGATTCGTTTCCATTTAAACTTTTTCCATGACCCTGGGAATTTATTTAAGAGACAGATAAACAGAAAGTCTTCGAAGTTTAACTACTTCGAAGTAGTTTTAGACATCTGGGACCAAAATGTAAAACCTCAGTTAGTAACCATTATTGAGGGTACCTGAGTTTTAGTGGTAATATATCTCCCTGACCTGAGTTTTGACAGCCTAGAGGCTGGATTCTTCAGAACGTTTAGCCATCTAAAAATTAATTCCCTCTGTAGTCAGCAGAGGCCCACAGGTGAGAATAATTCAAGCTGTGAAGGTGCCTGTTTTGATATCTACTTTAGGGTGGCATTTAGTTTAATTTTAGAGATGCATTATCTCTTTTGTCACACTGAAAAAAAATCCCAATTTTGTTGCCCAAATCCATGTAACAGTTACCAAAATATACCCTGATATCTTAATAATATATATTATTAAATATAATATAAATTATACACACACAGTCCTGAAGTATATGAAGGTTATATTAAAAACAAAATGCAGATAGCAAAAAAAAAAAAAAAGATAACTCAGTTTTCACTAAATTTCCTATAAATTACTTAACGGATTTAGGAAGAAATCTTTTCTCTCCTCAAATGTTTTTTGGCTTTATTTTCCTTTCTGGTGGAACAGTGCATTAATCACTACTTTTCACTGTGATAGGGCTATAAAGACATTCAACTCATATAAATAATTAAACATTTTTCTTGTTTCTTACTACACTTAGCCAGCAGCCTAATTGTTATGTGTATTTGCATAGCATGATATTGTGGAAACCCTATGCTTGTTTACTGAAGTTGTAGCAAGGTGATCAGTATTTCCTCATTCATTTGTAAATTCAAGTATTCCAAAACCTAACAAGAACTTACCAGGATAGAGATCTTTATAGATCTCTTATTGTACCAGGCCAGAAAAAGAGCTTTTAATGCATTCTTTCTCCTTTTTTCATGCATCGAAAGTCCCTTTTCTATAGACTGGAAGTTTTGCTGTGAGTGTTCACAGGGCAACTTGAATGTCAGCACTCTGAAATCTTAGATGTCCACTATCAAAATCTTCCTACGCTGTCAAAAAAATTTCCAACATGACTTCTTTTTGTCTTAAGTGGCTTTGAGGAAAGGTAAGAGACACAATATAAGCTGGCAGACAGTATACTGCTGTGCATTAGATTTATCCTGAACAAATACAAGTCCACTTTTTTCCAAATTCACAAAAATTACCTTAACAGAAACCTGATTATGGGCTGGCGTATGTCAGCATGGCCATAAAACTCACAAGCAAGGGGAAGCACAGTTTTGGCAAACATTGCAGACAGACCTCTTTTCAAAATTTCCTTCAGCTTTCAGGTAAAGGGGAACTTCTTTGTTTATTTTTATTTATTTTTGAAGATGGTCATAAGTTGCTACTATTTATTTTTTATTATTTATTTTATTATTATTTTATTATTTATTTTTTCATTTCTAATTGAATATCACAACTGTGAGCTGCAATACCTTACCTTACAGCCTTAAGTCAAATGTTATTAAATACATCATATATCAGTGAGTTTAGACCACAACTGCTACAGAGCTAAAAGTAGAGTCTAGCTAATGATTAGGGATACTAAAGCTACACAAACAAATTTTAGTGTGTAGCTAGACAGCATTTGATAGTATTATGGTTTTCAAAAGTGCCAGATATTGAATTCATAGGTTGGCTCAAGAGATTCAGTATGAACAGTAGAAAGGATTCTCCTTCTTGAAAGTACAGGTCAGTAGTGAAATTTCAGACCCAAAGGGTATAACAATTATATAATAAAAGACATGTACATGTTTTAATATACCATCATTGCAAATAACATCGCATTGTAGTACAACAACAAAATCATTGAAGCTGTATCAGACCACAATGCTTGGAGGCAAGTAGTTATTACTGCACAGTCTCTCCTGAATTCAGAATTTAGCCACTAATGCTCATTACCTTCCATTTTGGAATGTATATACCACTTCAAATACCCAACAGGAAAACTGGTTAAATGAATAATAATAAGAAGAAAAAACAACTGCAAATGAAACCAACTCAGCATATATTTTCTTTCTTTTTTTTTTTTCAGAGGACATGAGTAAATTACATTTCTGACAGACAAATCTGTCCTCTTTCTGTTTTAGAAAGCCAATGAAGATAACATAAATATGTATATGCCACAGCAAAGGAGGAAAAAAACCTCCACTATTTAACTGAACTTTAAATGTTTCTGCTTTTGCAAGCAACTTGTGCATATACTGGCAAGCAATATCCTCTAGTAATTGTGTCAAAGAAAATGAAAATAAATGCTGATATTTGATCAGATTAAATAGTTTTGTACACACCTAATTATATTTTGTACACATGCATAGAAAAACTCTTAAACTCAGTGGAAGATGTGTTGCCCCCTTTTATTCTTTGGATTATTAACATCTAGCTACACAAGAGGAAATGTCGTACTTTTGAACTTTCATTACATTTAAATTGTATGAATTATTTCAGGATTCCCATTGACATAATGTTAGGAGAAATAGATATGACAGCTAAACACTGTGATTTTTCGAGTTCTGTATTAGGAATTACTTTCTGAAGTGCAAAGAGGATTTTGTGTGAAACAACAGAAATTATAGTAACTTGCTTGTAGGCCTGAGTTAGTGTTCTCCTTTGGTGCTAAATATGAACTTGAAAAGAGTAAACTGTTACAGCCAGGCATAAACATTATTTTTAGCTGATGGCTTTGCTTCTGTTGACTTAATTCTTTAAGACATTTATGTTAGTGTTTCCTTTTCATTTCTTTGAATTTTGTGCTGTTGGAAAGGGTAAGATCCGCTAGTCAAGCTGGAGAGTATATGATATTTACGAATTAATAGTTCTAAATAAATTTATAAATAGATTTTTAAATTTTTCCATTTAAACTCACTTTTTTTTTTTTTAAATAACTGTTATTTCTCACAGCAGGGAATCATGGAACTTCATTTATATTCATTGTGTATTAAAATAAAAACCCCTCAAGAGTTATTTCAAATGAAAGACAATATCTCATCACAATACTACAGAAATAAAAACATCAGAAATAAAGTCTAGTGTAACTATAACAGTGTTTAATTATAATAGCTTCATGCAAAAAGTATTACAGTTATGACAAAGAAATTGCTTAGTGTCCTTGGTTAACTACATTCTGCTAATATTTCAAGTGGTGCACATGTACCACTTCTAGAGCCATAATAATTCATAAAATTATCATAAACTCCACATGAGCCGAAGCCCAGTTTTTATTTTTAACCAGAACAGAATACACTCAATCATCATAGATAAAGCATAGTTATTTGCTTCAGGAACTCCTGACATGGCTGTTCTGTTATTTTTGTTTGTTAAAAAAGGTGGAAGAATGTACTTGTCAACTGTGATATAAAATCAATAAAGTTATTGAAAAAAATACCAGAAGAGAAACTGTCAGCAAATAGATAAAATAAGGAAAACATTGTAAGAATCTTTCCACAAGTTAATAACTTTGAGCATTAATATATATTAGAGATAGAATTAGGTCTGTCAAATTTCAGATCCTACTTGGTTTTTCTGGATATAGATGCATGTCAATAATACAAAAGTAGAATTTATATGGAGGCATACTGTGACCTGACCACGAACTGCTTGATAGAATTTAGATTATACTTTATAATCCATCATCTGAAAAACCTTCATTATGAGTAGTTAAACAGAGGAATTAGCAGATTTTTGTTTGTTTATGTTAAAGTATGTAAAAGAAGGAATTTGTGCTCTACCACTTAGTTGAGCAAACTTGTCCATGATCTGTCAAAAAATAATTTTAGAATAATTTCTTCTTGCTCACAAGAAAACGCTCAACCTCCAGGCTCCAGGGAGGAGAAGAGGAAATAGGAGAAGCAGCACATTACACCCAACTGCTATACAGATGATCAAAGAAAAGAGACAGAATATAATTAATGAAGACTGAATAAAACTGAGAAAGATATTATTGTCTATCTTACCTGCCAAAAACTTTCAGGAAAGAATTTCAGACTTTTATGACATTTTGTTCATTTTCATTTTGGCAGAACCCAAGCTACCAAGCCCCCTAATTTTTGCAGTTAGGCATTTTAATTGATCTTAAATGTTATATTATGAATTTATTCCCACCCCCATGCCTCCCCCCACTGCAACTTTAAGTAACATACATAGATATAAGGTCTTATGTTAAACACATATAGGGACAAGACCAGTGTTGCAACAAAAGGTAGTATTTTGGAACACTATGTCAGATACACAAATTTTAAAACTGAGTTCTAAATTGTTTGAAATCATAGTAATTTGGTTTCATGCAGCACATTTATTTCAATCAACTTCATGTGTCATCCTAAACCTTGCAAAATCAATAGTTTTTCAGTTGAGTTCAAATATATCTGGGAACTTCATAGAGTATGAAGTGTCATAGCCCCAAGCAAAGAAATATTATAATGAAATATTAATAGTGTGATTATATACATAAAATAACATGTCATGTTAGTATACTTAAAACATAGTGAATAAAGTACTGTTGTTACTTCACCCGCTTTTATGTTAACTAACAAGGAACCAGAGCACTTTATCTGGATCAGAGAAGTCACCATAAAACTGACCAGGTCAGTACAACTTTCAGATTATTACCCACTCCTACTCTTTCACATGGGTACCAACAATGTTGCAACAAGAAGTCCAAGGTCAGTGAAAAGAGATTTCAGGGCCCTGGAAAGAATGTGAAAGGATTCAGGAGCACAGGTAGTACATTCCTCAATCATCCAAGTAACCGGGGAAGACTTATGAAGAAACAGGCAGGTGCAGGATATCAATGCTTGGCTCCAAGACTGGTGCCTCCCCCAGAATTTAGGGTTTTTTAATCATAGAAGAGCCTTCAAGACAGAAGTTAGGCTGGGACCTCATAGGATCTACCTGTCCCGTTAGGATAAATGCTTCTTTGCACTTAGGCTAGGAGGACTGATTAAAAAGGTGTTAAACTAGGATTGATGGGGGAAGGGGATACCATTAGGAGAGCTGAAGGTAAGCCAAGGGTTGCCATGCCATGCCATGCCATGCCACACCACCACCTGAGGGTGGTAACGATAATGGGAACATTTATGCTGCATCTTGGAGCCTGGAGGGCTCAGGAACATATCTGAAATGCTTGTACACCGACACATGCAGTGTGAGAAACAAACAGGATGAATTGGATGCCTTGATCAGCTCCCAGAGCTATGATATCATTGATGTTAGTAAGACTTGGTGGAATGAGTGCCACAATTGGAGTGCTGGGATGGAGTGATATAGGCTGTTCAGGAGGGATAGGTAGCGCAGATGAGGTGGAGGAGTTGCACAGTGTGTAAGGGAGAGGTTTAATTGTACAGCCCTTACAGTTAGTGATGATGTGGTTGAGGGTGAGGGGGGTGGAAAAAAAGAAGCAGATGTCACTGTGTGTCTATTGTCAGTCACCCAGCCACGTTGCAAGCACTGATGAGTTATTTTGTAGGCAATTAGGAGAAATATCTGCATCAGTAGTCCTTTTCCTTGTGGGACGTTTCAACTCTTCCCAGACATCACCTGGGAATATCATACTGCTGTCTTGGAAATTCCTGAATCCTGTTGAAGATAATTTATTGTCACAATGACTCAATAAGCCAAATAAGAAAGGTGTCCCCCTAGACTTTTTGATTGTGAATAGAGAAGGACTCATGGGATATATCATGATAGGGGCTGTCTTGACCACAGTAATCATGAAATGGTTGAGTTTAAAGTTTTTGATGTAATGAGGAAAAAGGTCAACAGAGTTTCTACCCTGGATTTCAGGAGAGCAAATTTTAAGCTTTTCAGGGAGCTACTAAGCTGTGTCCCCTGGAAATCCCTTTGAAGGTCAAGAGGAAAAAGGAATTATATGATCTGTGGAAGGAAGGTTGGCATTCACAAGAAGATTAGAGAGTGGTGGTTTACATGGGAGAAAACACCAAATTGAGCCAAAGCTCAATTAGAGCTGAAACTGGTCAGACAAGAAAGAAATAATTTTTTAAGTATGCTAATAGCAAGAGAATATCTATTGAAAATATTGGAGAAATACTTGATGAAGATGGTCACCTGACAAATGGGGATGAAGAAAAGGTGGAAGCCTTTCATGTTGTTTTTTTTTTTTTTCCCTTGGTCTTTAATGTTAATTATAGACCTTGGGCTGACAGATCATGTGAGTCAGAAGACTATGGCTGCAGGATCAGTAACTTTGCATTTGTGAACATTGAAATCGTAATGGAGCAGCTGTATCAGATTCATCCCAGATTCCTGAAGGAGTTAGAGGATGTTACAGCAGGACCCTTCTCAATTGTCTACCACAGGTCTTAAGAGTTGGGGAAGGCCCAGCTGACTCAAAGCTAGCTAACCTTATTCCAGTTTACCAGAAGGGCATGAGAGAAGACCCAGGAGATGAAAGACTTGCTAGTCTAACCTCAATTTCTGTAATAGATATGGAGGTCATCCTGGGTGCTATTGAAAGGCATTACAAGAACAATGCAGTCATCAGGCACAGTCAAAATGGGTTCACAAAGGGTTAACTCCCATCTAACTAGTTTGATATCCTTCTATGATATGGTCATCTACCCAGGGGATGGTGGGAAGGCAATGGATGTAGTTGTTCTGGACTTTAGTAAGGCTTTTGATAGTGTCCCTCACAATAGCCTTCTGGACAAGGTGACCAGCTATGGGATGAGCAGGTACACGATGCATGATGTGAAAAACTGGGTGAATGGCAGGGCTCAAAGCATTCTAGTGAATGGGGCTACATCTGGCTGGAGACCAGTCTCCAGTGGTGTTCCTCAGGGCTCAATTCTAGGATCAGGTCTGTTCAACATTTTAATCAATAATCTGGATGCAGGAGTTGAATGCATTGTTAGCAAGTTTACAGATGATACCAAACTAGGAGGTACTGTTGACTCTCTTGAGGGATGAAATCAGGGGTATCTAGGTAGATTGGAGCATTGGGCAATGATTAATGGGATGAAATTTAACAAGAATAAATGCCAAAAAAAAAAAAAAAGCACCTGGGATGGAGTAATGCCAGACACAAGTATAAACTTGGAGAGGAGTGACTGGAGAGCATCCCTGCTGGTTGACAGCAGGTTCAATGTGAGTGAGCAGTGTACCCTGGCAGCCAAGAAGGCAAACTGGTGCATCAAACATAATATGAACATCTGGTCAAAAAAGGTGATTATCTAGATGTGTTTAGCATTGGTGTGGCATCATCCTGAGTACTGTGAGCAATTCTGGGCCCCAAAGTTTAACAAAGATGTGAAGGTATTCTAATGCATCCAGAAGAGGGCAACAAGGTTGGTGAAGGGGCTGGAAGGCATTTCCAGTGAGGAGTGCTAAGGACATTTGGTTTATCTTCTTTTGAGAGAAGGTGGCTGAAGGGTGACCTCATTGCTCTCTATAGCTTCCTGAGGAAGGGAAGTGCTGAGCTCTTCTTCCTGGTATCCAGTGATAGGATATGTAAGAACTGCCCAAAGCTGCATCAAAGGACGTTCAGAGTTGACATTAGGAAACATTTCTTTACTGAGAGTGTGGTCTAACACTGGAACAGGCTTCCTATGGAGGTGGTTGATGCCCCATGCCTGTTGGCATTTAAGAGACATTTGACTTCCCTTCCCTTCCCTTCCCTTCCCTTCCCTTCCCTTCCCTTCCCTTCCCTTCCCTTCCCTTCCCTTCCTGTTCTCCTTCATGTCTTCTGCTGTGAGGTTGTAATCTATACTGACAAAATACCCACAGGTTCTTTGGTTCTCAGGAATTGAGGCTAGATGGCAAAACACTGTTAATGTTTCTGCCAGTAAATTGTTTTTGTCTTCTCACAGGGTGGCAGTATGAAAATTACTTCTTGAGAAAAACTTTTGGGATCATCTAATGCCCAAATGTGCCTGCAAGTTTCCTGTTTAGCATCCTTCCCATCCCTGATGGGAACAGATACTGTTATAAAAATAGATAATTGTGAATAAGTTGTTAATAATATGACAAAAATGTTATCAAATGTAGCACCTGCAAGTAGCTAAACACCTGGATGGTTAAGCTTTTATAATTAAACAGGGTTTTTATTTACTTTTTTTTTAACTGCATTGAACACATAACCTAAAGCAATCCCATTTTATAGATTCACATATCTTTTATAAAATTTTGTATGTTAATTTCTTAGTATCTGCTTGATTTTGTTTTCAAATGGAGAAATATTATGTCTGTGAGACTCTTTATATAATTATATATAAATATATAATTTATATAATTTTATTTTTGTTGTGGATATCAGAGATCTACATTATTAATTAAAATAACCATTAATAATTTAGCTCCTATGTTGCAGGGAAAAGGTGCTCAACTCACTTGGCTTGAAAGAAATCAGGATAGAAGTGGCTTATTGATTTGTTAACAACATATAATTAACTAACAGTCAATGAACTACGCATCCAGGACCAATATCCTAAAAGCCTTTCTACAACTCATTGCAGGAATTTTTAATCCTTCCCTCAGAATCACACAGCAACCCCCCTCCCTGGGGCAGAGGTTGGTGCTACAGCTTTTTGTGCATCCTTGCACCTCACTAATGCCCTTGCCAGTGGGAGAGCAACCCATGATGCCACAGACATACATCATGAGTCCCCATGTGTCACCCCACAAACTGGAGTTCAGCTGCTTATGGCAGCTTACAGGGAGGTTGCTGTACCCTACCTGGGCAGGGGTTGAAGTGCCACATGGTGACTTCTGGCAGTGTCAAACTACGTTCAGCACCTCAAACTGCTCAGGCACGCTCTTCTCACACCAAAGGCTGTCCTTACAACACAAATTGTCATGCTTCTTTCCTACTTCCTTTCAACCTGACACCCTCTTTTCTCAATATTCTGCTGGTAAATTCCTGGTTACTTCTTAATGCAGCTGATGTTCATCTTAAGAAAACTTCATTATGCTAAGTTTCCATGCAGTGTTATCAGTTTTGGGACAAAAAGAAAAAAATATCCCAGTGAGCTTTGGGTATTTCTCCTCATATAGTTGAGCTTTTCTGAGTGAAAAGCAACAACTGTTCAAAGTAACTTCTTGATACCTTCACAGAATGGTAGGCGCTGGAATTCCCCTGCCAAAGCAGTCTCCCCTAAAGCAGGCTGGACAGCAGTACATCCAGGTGAGTTTTGAATATCTCCAGAGGAGACTCCACAAAATCTCCAGGCAGCCTGTTCCAGCGCTGTGGCACCCTCAAAGTAAGGAAGTTTTTCCTCATGCTGAGATGGAATTTCCTGTATTCCAGCTTGTGCCTATTAATCCTTGGCCTGTTGCTGAGCACCACTGAAAAGAGTCTGGCCCCATGGTCTTGATACCCACGGTTTAGATATTTATAAGCATTGATAAGATCCCCTCTCAGTCTTCTCCAGGCTGAACAGACCCAGATCTCTCTGCCTTTCCTTATAAAAGAGGTGCTCGATTCCCTTGATCATCTTAATAGCCTTCCACTGGACTCTCTCAAATAGCTCATTATCTTTTTGAATTGGGAAGCCCAGAACTGGAAACGGTACTCAGATGCAGCCTGACCAGAGCAGAGTAAAGGGGGAAGATTACCTTCTCAATTTGCTGGCCACACTCCTTTTAATGCACCCCAGGAGACCATTTGCCTTCTTTGACACCAGGGTACATTCCTGCCTCGTGGTCAACTTGTTGTCCACCAGGACTCACGGGTCTTTCTCCTCAGCATTAGGTCAGCCCCTAACGTGTACCTGTGTATGGGATTATTCCTCCCTAGGTGCAGGCCTTGCCCTTGTTGAACTTCATTAGGTTCCTCTCCACCCAACTCTCTAGCCTGTCCAGCTCTTGCTGAATGGCAGCACAGCCTCCTGCTGTGTCAGCCACTCCTCCCAATTTTGTGTCATCAGCAAACTTGCTGAGGGTGTACTCTGTCCCCTCATCCGGGTTGTTGAATATGCTCAAGTAGACTGGAGCCAGTACGGACCCCTGGGGAACAACGCTAGTTCCGAGCCTCCAACTGGACTCTGCAC
>JAOQGH010000001.1:168222373-168245510 GCA_025769975.1 Gallinago jamesoni
ACCCACACTTCTTAAGCTTGCCTATGAGGGCAGTATGGGAGGCAGTGTCAAAATCCATGGTGAAGTCAAGGTACACAACATTCACTGCTTTCCCCTCATCCACCCAGCCAGTCATGCCATCATAGAAGGCTATCAGGTTAGTCAAGCATGATTTCCCCTTGGTGAATTCATGCTGACTACTCCCGATAACCTCCTGGTTTATAAATGACATCCAGGACGAGCTGTTCCCTCGCCAGGCATGGAGGTGAGTCTGAGTGGTCTGTAGTTTCCTGGGTCCTCCCTCTTGCCCTTTTTGAAGACTGGCATGACATTAGCTTTCCTGCAGTCCTCAGGCACCTCTCCTCCATGACCTTGCAAAGATGATGGAGAGTGGCTTCGCAATAACATCTGTCAGTTCTCTCAAGACTTGTGGGTGCATCCCATCAGGGCCCATGGATTTGTGGGTGTCAAGTTTGCTTCAGTGATCTCTAACCTGATCCTCCTCAGTTGAGGGACAATCTCATTCCAGGCTGTCTCTCCTACCTCCAGGATCTGAGGTTCCTGAAGGCTGGCCTTAGCAGTAAAGACTGAAGCAAAGAAGGCAGTAACTCCACCTTCTCTGCATCCTCCATCACCAGGGCACTTACCTCATTTAGCAGTGGGTTCACATTTTCCCTAATCTTCCTTTTACTGCTGATGTACTTGAAGTACTGATGTACTTCTTATTGTCCTTTGGAATATCAAATGCCACTAATGCAAGATGTTATTTGGTATTTTAAAAATATATGGAAGTTTATGAGCACAAAGGAATTTTAGGTCTTTTTTGCTTTGCAAACTACAGAGGAGAAGATTCTGAGCAGTCTTGCTCTTTGTAGTAACTAATGCTTCTAGCTCTAGAGATAATATATATTTCATCTAGCTTTATACACTATAGACATATGAATACGAGCTAGATTTCCTGTGCTCCCTTATCATCAGAAGAGTTCACTTTTAGGGTGTGATTCTGCCGACCTATTTTAGATACTTACTTTAGGAAAAGATGAATCCCTCTATAGCAGTGTTGATTTCACTTTGCTAAGTGCAAATGGATCTTTTGTGATTGACTGGCTTTGATACAAATGTCTAAAAAGAAGATTTCTTTAATGTTCTTAGGTTTTATCCTGGATATCCCTGAACAGTCCCTACTCCCAACTATACTAACGTCCAATACAAAGATGTAAACAACTCATATAGTCTATTTAGACAACCACTTAATTTATTTGGACAGATAACCTGGTTTAGTAGTAAAGGAAACAAGTGGTTCTGAAGGCCACAAGAAAGCAAGAGGGCATGAATAGAAAGTGAAATCAGGTCTGCATAGCACATAGGTGTTTTTATAAAGAGTGACTGAGGTGGGGGAGAGGAGAGAAGAAAACATTGTAAAAGAGAGTTCCAACTTGACCTTATGAAAGATCACTAATGGGTCTTCCCTACAGCAACACACAGATTTGATCAAATGCCACTCAGCTATAACTTTCCTTCTTCCTAGTAAACCTGACATGATCTGATGTACCCTGTTCTTGTTGATAATAAAGGATCTGTTTCTGTAAGGGTTACCTCATTTGCCTCTTCAAAGGCCCAACTAGTGACTGAACTGAAAGTAGTCCCTCAGTTGACTGGCCACGTCACTGAGTGGGAACTGGCACCAGTTAGGATGCAATCATATGATTTAGTTGTTTAAATACATATATTTATAGATACCTTGATCTTTTGTAGTTGTCCAAACAAAAGCGTCTAGTGCCATTTGAGATATCCTATGGTATCAATGACATCTAGATAGGGCTACATATTATTAAAATAGCATATGGAACATATGAGATACCCAAGTGCTTCAGAAGTAAAGTTTGAGGAGGGCTGGAAAATACCGGGATCTTTAAATTACTCTAGTAACCTCTATTTTGGCAGATACATTGTCCCTCAAGTGCGTATTTCTCCTTATTCATTGTTAGGGGATTCTGGTTGATTAGCACTACTTTTGATCAAACAAATCCCACCACCATAATTTTGCCTGTAGTGTTACATTTTATAAGGATGAGACTTTGAAGTTTCAAATCTCTTCTAAATAGGAAGTCTGAGTGGGAATAGGAACAACAATGCCTCTTGGATCACTGCACGTTGCACAGTAAGTAGAGGTGGTGAGAGATTATTAAACACATCTCTGGTTTGATGAAAAATGCTCTGTCATTCTGTAAATATAGTAAAATAACGTTTATATTTGCAGATTTTTTCTCCTTGTTCTGGTTAGCCTAAATTTTCATTTAAAGATGCAAAGTTGTTTGGTTAATAACACCAAATTTCCATCCTACTTCTGAATGATACCTTACACTTATCACCTCTTCTACTCTGGCAAAACAGAGGCATGATTCAAAGTTTTAGTAACACCGACTACATTTCTGCTTCTGAGAGTGCTCCCTTTTCCCCAGGCCAAGTGGTGCAGAGGTGGTAATCTCCACACTTTTTATAGTTCTTATGAACTGTAGAATGACCAGATCCCTATGGCATAGAAATTAAAGTTCTCTGGTAACCTAAAAAATAAATCCTTAATTTATGTGACGCTATGGCTTTTGTTTCTAGATGTGCTATTAGACCGTGTGTATTTAAAAGAGCCAGGACAGTGCTTGATGACTATGTAGGGTGGAAGGAACCAGTCCTTATACAGCCCTGTCTATACTGTGTACTTGAAGTAAATCGTTCCCAGAAGTGCCACAACACTTTATTGTAGAAAACTAGTCTGCAAGAGGCAGACTGCAGAGGCACTGCAAGAGGCAGCCTTGAACTAGTATTTATGAAATGTGTTTGATCAGAAAGGCAAGACCCAGAAGTTAACTTGAAAGCTAAATAGATGAGACCATGGTACTCAACAGCTTTACACACACATCCTGTTCACTCCAGCCCCGCCCTACACCAACCCCCAAACCCTCCCCCAAATTAAAAAAAAACAAAAAAACCCACAAACATCTTGCAATTTTATCTCCTATCACAGAAGAAAACTCAGGAACAATGGGCACATGGTATCATCACAGTCTTAGGGAAGCCTATATTTGAACGGAGTGGAGAGAAGCCAGTCCTAAGCTTCATGTCCATGTGCTTTTCAATTATTAAGCTATTATTATTAACCAGTGTCAGCATAACCATTCTGGGAAAACATAATTCTGGAAAACAACCAAGAACATGCTGGGACCTTTGCTGGAGCTTAGCTGTCTTTTTTCAAGGCCAGTTCATATTACGCAGCTGTGCAGCTCTGGATGAGACATGAAAAGAGCTGTGAAAAGTCTCATCATTGGACTTCCCCTTTTTTTTAAGTTTTTTTTTTTTTAAGGTTAAGCTCTCACTCTTGGTCCTCATCAGAGCTATATTGCAACCATGCTGGTGCTTGGCCTTGCATCTCACTGACTTGGATCCTTACAGAGATCCTTACACATACATTGGACCTGGTACAGATTGGACTGACAACCTGTTGTCAGCTATTGGCTGACTCTGGATACCAGCAACAGAGCTGCTCTGCTCTTCTTGTTCAGGTGCTGTGGATCATACTTGTCACTGAGGGCGCTGCCCTGCCTGTCACCCTTGGGTCCCTGCTCTCCACCCCTTCTGGAGCAGCCCACAGTTGCTGTTCCCTGGTAGTCTGGCACAAAAGCATTTACAAATTTGAAGGTTGCACAGGGAAAGAACAGATCACAATCAGTGTTTATTAGAATATCTTTTATTAATTAAACTGTTATTAAGTTTATCAAGCTGCTGTTATTTATAACAATAACTATTAACACACTACACACAGCTATTCCTTCACACAGTTCATACATGCACTCAGTCATACTAATGTCTGGGGCATTCATTGAGAGATCAACCCCAGCAGTTTTTTTGGCACCTCAGGTGCCAAGGGTCACACTGATGTGGCACTGGTGTTGTGATAAGTGGTTGGAAAGTCCCACAATGGGTTTCTATGTTTTATCAGGCACATATATAGGAACTGTAATCTCTCTGTACACATAGCATCCACTGCTTCTTGAATGTGGTCAAAGCTACATAATATTTTGTTGATATGAATGTATGCTGGTAGCCTTGGACACATTCAGCTGCTTATTTGTGCCCTGATTTTGTCAGTTCTTGCTGCTTCAAAATGACTGCCAGTTTCTGGACCTAATCAGTTCCTGAGAGACTTTGACAGATTACACCTCAGCGCATATGTTTTTCTGTCTTCAGTCTGCTCTTTTTTGGTTAATGTTTCTCCATCAGCACCCATAAGCACACCCATAAGCACCTTCAAACACAGAAAATGACCGTCCAATGGACCTAGTTAACAAGGGTTCTCTGGTATGTGGACAAGTGATTGCCATGCCTGTGCAACAGACATGCAACATGATGAAAAAAAAAAAAGGAAATGGAAACAAAAGCTTAAAAAGCTTTATCTTGGGCACGTCTGATGATCAAAGAAATCATCTCTGTATCTAATGTACCATAAAATTTTTTCAGGCACTGGAATTAAAAGAGATAGTATTCTTATAAAGCTAGAAAGGTCAGAGAGAAACCTGCTGCTTGAACGTTACCTTTCCAAATGTAACCTCCTCTGGGCAAGAGTTTAACTTTTGGAAAAGACTTGCATTCTTTTATTTGTAAAATCATTATTGTTTATACAGTGTGTTTGTGGTCTATCCCTTTCATCTCACTGTTGACATTTTTTGCTAAGCTGTACTGTTACTCCCCATTTTCTGCTTGCCATGAGAGATAATAGATTAGGCAAAGTTTTTTATGTAGGAATTTGGATATTATTTTTATTCACAACTTTGTTGTCATGCTTAGGTGAGCTACTGTTTAGACTTCATTAACACTGAATGTAAGTGGGTATCTGATGAACAAAAAGTAAATGAACAAGTTTCTTTTTGTGAGATATTAAACTATATCATGTCATATATTTTAAAAGAGTCAGTATTACTTAAGACATAGTCTTCTTTGGAACATTTATGGAAGTAGAATTTATTAAACAGGGAGAATCTGCATGACCTGAATAAAAATGAATTTATTTTTTTCATTCATGAATTCCAAAAATTATCATATAGACTGGGCAAATGTCTCCCTAAAAAGAAAGAATGTTGTTTCTGATTATCATTGTTCCTTTTAGTGTTCAAGCTATTACCATTCTCTTTTCTTGTGTATATCATAAGAAAGAGGACCATATGAATAAGGTAAGAGCAGTGTCCTACATACTTGAGAGACATTATTTTCTTTATATATACTTTCCAATAGTAAATTCACTGTGTAACCACAAATACAGCATGAAGAAAATAGAGCTACTGCTAATAATCCTAGTCCATAAATATCGGTTTCTTAGTTCTTTTCCTTGATTATTTCATTAGGTCAGTCAGCCCCCATCTATTACTTTGCAACACCCATGAATAATTCTAATACAACAAGTTTCCTGATAGACATATTTAAGCATTTTCTGTACTTTTTTTTCATTCCAGATAATTTGAACACTGTAGGGCATGTCTAAATTGTGCATAATTTTACAAGCTTTGAACAAGGAAATTGACATGACAGAAGTAATTTTTGCCTTAAAAAACTATTAAGAAGAAATAAGATGCAGTAAGAAAACATTCCCAGATTGTTTATTAAGGGAGAGTGAAACAAATTGAAAAAGGAACCATTTATGCACTTTGGTATACATTCCTTTCTCAGATACTTTTGGTCACACTGAAGTGAGACTGAATCAGTGCCCACTGCTTATTCAGTTTCTTGTGTCAGGTAGAACATAGCAGGGGGTGAAATGAATTCATCTTTCTGTCTTCAAGTGAACTAAAAGCAATTTTAGTCTTCCCATGTGGTCACTTGAGGTGCTTGTCATGTTCAAGCTAATGATATCAGGCATCCTTAGGTTGTTTAAGTATTCATGAAGTAATTAAATTCTCATTAACATATAAATAAAAGAAAACTGAAAACAAGTTTAGGAGGCACCTAACATCTGTCGTAATGCTTTTAAGTATTAAAATGTGCCACGTACAGAAGGAAAAGTGCATTCTGTTCAGGGAAGTATTTTGCATAGATTATTTATAGAAACTGTAATTAAACTGATTTGGCATATTAAGTAAAGTTAACAGCAAAGCATTATTTAGGTAGTCCATGTGTCTCTGCCATCTAAATAAGGAATTAAAAATAGGAAAGGAAGAAATAAATAAAAAGAAATTTTTGTTAGTTCTGAGGTCCAGATAAAATTACAAGAATAATTGAAAAATTACTCCTTTAGAATTCGAGAAATACAAAATCTCACAGTTCAGGCATACTTTCAATTTCTCATTCAAAATACTTTTTTTTTTTTAATAATAAAATCTTACTGACATTTGAAAAAAACCTACCACTTGACAGTTCTGTACAGTGACTCATATTAACCATTACATGTCTATAAATTGAGCTTAATGCACAATTCTCTCATATGACTTGAGACTTCAGTTCAGACTCAACACTCTGAATTTGTTCTTCCAACGTTAAAAAATTTATTCCTTTACATATGTTTTTTTTTTTTCCTAAGAAATATATTGTACCTATGAGCAGCATGTGTGCCCACTGTTCCATACTATGCCACTGCAGTTATCTGTATGACAGAAGTAACCACATAAACTTTAATAGTCCTGAACCATAGTTGGAGATTGATAGGCTGGGAAACAGCAAAGGAGATAGAAGAATCTTTGATAGAAGAATCTTCATAATAAGTTAAAATAACCATTTCATCAAACAGAGGCAGCTGTGGAAGAATGCATTTCTGAGAAGCAAATCTTCCAAGTGCAATGTACAGAATCGATTGTGTTATTTTCTCTTTGTAACAACTTCTGTCTTTTTTGTTGCACCTTATATTAAAATTTATTCTGTAGTGATACTAATTCATTGTGCTCTTATTGACATAATAAAAAGTGCATAAGATATATGCTTGTATTACCCTTGCTCTTAATAGAGTGGAATGTATAACCTGAGAAATTCAACATTTTTTACTGTTTATTTTATATCATTCATTTTAAAATGCAGTATTTCATGCCTATGATTTCATGCCTATTTCATTCTGCATGCCTATGATAGTTTTGCCTTGCTGTGATGCCTACTGAGGGAAACGTATGCCAATTACGCAATGTGTTTGGTGCATGCTGAAAAGGATGTATTGCAAAAAAGGGCACAGAGACCTACCTGAAAGAAAAAGATAAACCTGTTTTTTCCGGTTTTAACTGTGGCAGACAAAAGACAAGTAATTTAAAAATAACTGCAGTCAGTTATCATTATACACATAAGCAGCTATTATTCTTTTATGAAGAGTACTATTCTTCACTGGTAACAACAGTTACAAGCAACAAGTGAAAGTATTTGCCTCTTTCTTGGTTCAAAACCTGTTGGTCAACTCATATCAGTACCAGCCAACTGTTATGGCTAGCAGAGAATATTATTTTCTTTAGCATTATAACTGTAAAAAGAAACCATGTGCTAATACAACATAGGAAAAAATTACATATTCCTATTTTTTTCAAAACCCATACGGCAATGAAGACACTAAGTCAAGCCTGAATAATTGCAATCTTATACTGGTAAAAACTCATGAAAAATTAATTTAGTGACTTGTGAAACAGGAACTAAGACTCAATTCCTACTTGCATACAGGACAAGGAAATCAAACATTACAAGGCTTGCTTCAGAGAATGTCTGCCCCAGAGCAATTATCTGTGCTTATCTAGGTTTCCCTACTGATCTTAGATTATCTTACAAAACACAAGAGAAATACTACCTAAACAAGCTCTAATCTTGTTAGGAACCTGAAGAGGGGGAGCAAACTAACAAAGTCTAAGTTTGTATGAATATAAAGTGTCAATGCTCGTATAATCTCTTATGTGAGGATGGATAGCAAGCATGCTGTTGTGTGGAATACTGCTTCTAAATTACAGCTTATATTTTATTAATATCAGTCAAAACACAATTTTATCAATCTTCATGAATAGGCTTTCATTCAAAACTAAGGAGTGGTGGTTCCAGGGTTGAGTTCTGATCGATAAAAGATGGTAGATTCAATACTTGTTGACCGCATCGGATATGTTTCATAAAAATGCTACTAGTATCATTAAATGAAGACATATTGTTATATATAAAAAAAATGATTTAGCCATATTACTGTCTGGAAACAAAGCAGAGTTTAGAGAACTTACAGCTCTCTCTAGCAAAAAATGTTCTTAGTTGAGTTTGCTGTTAAAGACTCATCTGTCTCTTTAGTGCATCTTCCACTGCTGGACATAGTTGCATTGAACTGTACACTGACCAAAACAGAAGTCGTCAGTAGATCAATCTGATTATTCAATTGTACGTGTACTTTGCTAAATAAATTAATAAATAAGAAAAGCCAAACCTCAAGGACTCAACCACCTACACTGTACTTGTAAAATCACACCCCTGCTGTTTTTCAGAAAATTCCAAATTTCTCTGAGAAATATAATTTCCAGTGGGAAGTAAATTTATTCATGTGAATTAAGCTATTCCACACCACATATTTTCAAGGTCATGACTTAATATTTTTTACAACTGTTTCATTCTGAAATGGAACAAGGTGTGGCAGATACAAATTTTCCTACATTTCTTCATGAGAGGCACCCTTGGTCCAATTTTAAGGACATTACCTTTACATAAACAATATATTTTTTTTTTCAGTCAGAAACATGCAAATATGAAATGTTCAATTTAATTTTTGCTGTCAGTTTAAATAATTGGTCTAATTTTACATTCAATTTGCATGAACTCTCATGAATCAAAAAGTAAAAAGACACTCATTGTTCAACTGAACAGGAGAACCACTTAGCTCCATAGAGTTTTGTAACAATTTGCAGTTCATAATGCTAAAAAATTTAACAGGAAGGAGAATTAGGTTATGGCTTTTGAACTTCAAATCCATAGTACCAATTATTGATGAAACAACCATTGTTTTAGAGATGTTCAGGAGCAGTACACTAATTTGCTTTTCTACTTTCTGATGGAGCTTCAGAGTAAATTAGAATGAGAAGGAAAAAGCTTATAGAAGGCCGTGATGGGTGACATTTGCATTATGATCAAGCACAGGATCTGTCCAGATACTAGTAATGACAATCATTTTATTCTGATAGCTATCACAGAATTCCCCTAGCCTTATGGAAGATAGAATAATAGAAGACAATAAAAAATATTTTTTCCTGTATTCAGCAGTAATAATATTTTCTGAGGATAACAGGAAATACGAAAGAGGCATAGCTTGCATGCTTTTTTCCCCAAGTGTCTTGGTTATTAACCAGATGTCAAACTAGCATTTATATAGTTCTTAAAAATAGTACAACAGAATTAATAATTTTAGGAAGGTTACTGAACCATCACTATGTTTTTTTCATAAAAGACTGGAGTGATCAGCTGTACTTACGCTCCTTGTGAGAACAAAACCAGTAACAATTACTTAACTAGTTATGATTAAAACAGGACATACAGTTTTACTCTTTTTGTCACAGAATTCTTTTCTGAACTTCAATAAATCACTAAGACCAAAGCATAGAAAATGCTTAAAATTAAGCAACTACATTCACATTTGATCCCATGGAAGATTGTTGTCTACAGTGTATGATTTGTTTCAAATGTCCAATGTAGAGAGTGATGGAGCAGTCAGTCTTCTCTGTGTCTGAAGAAGATTACTACCTGAAATACTAACTGTACTAGTCCTATATAATTCTTGCATTTCTTTCATTTTTATCACGTACATATTCACACATTCTGCATAGTATCAGTTGAAAGGAAATAGGACGTTGGAAGGGAAAGTCTTGATAAAGCTATTATTCTGCTTGCTTTTTTCCCCCTTTTTTTTAGTTTGGATCATGATTTTTCTAGTTACTTATATTAACATTCATATTACACCACCAGCCTGTGCTGGCTACATAACTGACATCCAAATCTTGGCTTTATATAGCTAGATTATCTTCCAGTTACAAAAGAAAAGAAAAAAAAAAAAAGAAAAGGGATAAAGGAATAGCAAGATTATAATCCACTCATAGCACTTTTTCACTACTGATTAACTTCAGAGATTGAAAGAACTTTGAGATGTTAGTTTAACTCAATGAGTTAAGGTGGCAGGAACTGAGGCAGGGTTCCCCAATGATCTGGATTGCTGCTTATGACTCTGGTGAAATTAAGCTTCTGAGTCTTGATTTGAGTGGAATTACAGAGCATTTTCCAGGATCTTGGGTGCACTCTCTCCTTCTAGATGTTTAGCTGGCTGAGCCCAAGGTTGGTTTCCATGTGGATAAGAGCTACTGTAAAAAAAAACCAAACACACGACGAAACCAAATAAAGCTAGAAGTAAGGGCTCCTACTGGAGCTGCTTGAAGCTGAGGCTCTCCTTCTTGGCCCCACTTGTGCCACAGGTATGCCAATGTCTGGTCTTGGACCCTCTTGACCCTGACCCTGATTCTGACCTTCTGATATGGCTTCCTCACTTTCCGGGTGCTTACTAGTCTGTACCTGACCCTAAACTCTGTGTCTGGACCTGATCCTGAGCTGGATTTGCTGACCCAACTTCTTGACTACTTATCAGAGAGGGCACTGCTCTGTCCATCTCATTTCATCTTAAGCTCCCAGCTTGCCTTCCCTCCTGGAGAAGCCTGCCCTTGCTGGTTGCTACAGGACTAGGCTCTTCTCACTTTGGTCATCAAAAAACAAGAGTCATTATTTTGCCCAATTAATTTGGTAGTAGGGAGCAGCCATTTTTCTTACTTTATATCAGAGACTCTGGCTCTCTCTTCTTTCTTATCATAAGCCTAGCAGTCCCTTGAAACCCACAGAAGAGGGCCAAAATGAAGTCCTGACTACAATTATATCTATTTAGACAATAAAGTCCTTAACTTCCCTGAAGTACATTCACTTGCCTTATGTCCACATGTAAAAGCCCCTTTTTTAGGTAAACTTTGGTGTTGGAGTGGATGTTCCAGACTGTCATTCTAGACTGTGATTTCAGCAGGAGCTGGAGTCTTGTCTAACCAAGGCACACGTGAGAGGGGTGTTGCACATCACCTTTTCCTCCAAACTCACCTTCAGTTTCAAATACAGAGTTGGAATCCACTCTGTGATCAAATGGATATAAACATATACAATGCGAAAACAAAGCACATAAATTACTTAGAGTTTTTGAGTGCTAGTATTCTAAAACCAAGCCAAAACAAAATAAAACAAACCTCTGAGAAGGGTAGTTCTTCCTGAAGATTTACTTCTTAAAGAATATTAAAGTTAATCAGTCAAACCCAAATACATGTAGCTCAGTTGCCCACATTAGTGACACCAAAATGGCTAACATCCAAAATAAATGTAAGCTAATACACCATCAGTAGAGCAGATTCACAAAAAAATGTTTTATTTTATTTAAGTAATGAATGCATTTTTTACCAATTATCAAAGGAAAGTCCTGCATGGAAATCTTTAAGTCATGATTGGGTGCATTCTTAAAAGGGATTTTAAGCTAACGCACTAAGTGTGGAGATACATATCAGAGCAATTCTATGACCTATGGTATATGAGCACTAAGAATAAATGATTTAATATTCCCTTCTGGCCTTAGAAGTGGTTTGTCTGTCATACTCTGTAAAAACCAAAGTCACTTCATAAATTATTTCAAAATCTTAAGAAAGCACTAGATAATTAAATAAGTGCATAGGATAATTAAACAGCATCAGGTAATCTGATCAGGTCTTTGCTCCATTCCACTGACAAAGATTTAGGATATTAGACTTTCTCACAGTTTCAGATATACTCGTTGTCTTTTCTCTGATCATGAAAGAGAGGAAAAAGATCATACACTCCATATTTTTTGCAAGAGATTAATAGATTCCACTGCTGGAACACTTTTTATCTTAAATGTCTTTTTCATTAATCTAGCAAGTCATTACTGAATAAAACAAGCTAATTTTTAAATTTTCTTTTCAATCTTACAGAAGCGTGTTCAATTTACCCCTATTTCTCTGAGGCTTTAGAAAATATTACAGTATCTTAGCAGTTAGAGGGGATACTATAGTTTTAGGGGATACTATAGTTTTAGGGGATACTATAAAGATATAAACCCCAAATAACCCATGAAGCATAACATAAAATCAGAGAGAAACACAGACATAAAATTAGCTAAATGTTGAGCCATAGTATTTTATTTGGATTTTTTAAAAATAAAGTTATATATGTTTTATGAGAAAAGTTGAAAGAAACAAAAAAAGTAGAATCAGTGAGAACAAAGATATCTTTATCTAGAATTTGTTTCCATTTGAGATATTTTATGAATTCTTCATCCCCAAGTCTCTAGCAATACACAGACTACTTCTAAGGAGTAAGGTAAACAAAGGCAAGACAGCATGAGAGAAGCACAAATTACTTTGTGATCTGTATATCCTCAAATAAATCAATCAAAAAATGCTAAGAGTGGCACAGAACTGGACAGAGATCCATACATCCTTTTCACTCTTACTAATAGAATTGGTAGAAAATCTAGTCTACACCTTATGCACATAAATGAAGGAAAATTAAATATTAAATTGTATTTAAAGAAGGTCAGAGAAGCAAAAAGATCCTTAAAGCACGATGCGTCTTATTGTCGATTACTTTCAGTGTGGCAAAAGAGTGAATGGTAATTTTTCTACCAGGTATTTGACCATTTCTACTTTTTATCTTAAGGCACTGGAGGTGGTCTTTATTATGGCTTTTTCCATTGGAGTTGAATAATGTGGTTTTTTTTCTTTTACTCCTTTTATAATTTTTTTTTTCACTAGTCTATTTGTATAAGACTTAGCTGGGGATATTCTAGAAATATCCTTTTTAACCTTTAAGCAAATGCTTGATTTAATAATAATGAGATAAGTTATATCTTTAAGGTATTAAAACTGTGTTCACACATGTCATGTACCATAATATTCCCAAACCATTCTTGATTTTCATACGATTCCTTGATTTTATATAATGGAAGTAAATTTAAAAATAAATACTGTTTAAATTATCTATTCTTTTCATATATTAATGAAGAAAAATCTTTCATTATTAATGCTTTATAACCCTAGCTGAACCTATAACACATGCAGTGAGGTAGAATTATTGAAGAAACATAGCTGGAAAGAACCTTGCAATGTCACCAGTATCTGAATATATGTTTGGATTTTTACCTGTTTTCTCTTATAATGTTATACTAATCAAAATCAAATTACACATAAATCCTACTATGGATCTGAATGAATTAAAAGCAGAATTAGAGACACATCATACCTAAGTATCTGAATAAATGAATGGAAGTTTCAGAATTTTTTTAGAGGAAAAAAATCTCAGTTTTTGGCTGGCTAAGAACATAAATTTTGTTTTTCGTTTAGACTATGGGTCAAATATCAGTTTTCCTAGGATGAATAGGATGATCATCCTTATTTAACTGAGGTCCTTTTATATTACACACAAACACTTTCCGTGGACAACACATACAGTCAAAAGGAAAAATATTACCATTGCATATTTTTCGGATTATGAATTTGTAAACCTACAAAGAATCTGCTAAAAACAGACAAGGTTTAAAAAAAGAGTTCTAGCATTTTTCACTATCTGCAGATTCTGGATGATTCTGGCAGGCAGTTGTGGGTTTTTTTAGTATAAAACAGAACTTGTGTATATAGGCAGCTGACCTCTATCCCCTGGTATGGCTTTTAGAGACAACTGAATTGATCTTCTTTATAGAGGATGACTTTGATATACTTTTATTATGCTATTTTATTTACACATTATGTTATTATTTTCATATGAATGCTTCAGCTACATTGGATTTATGCTACAGGGATATACATTATTGTCTAAGAGTCTACGAGCATATGTCAGTGATTCTTGCAAAGAGATTTCTTACTGCCAAATTAAGTATGCCTATGTTTTAGGCCAGACCACTACTTAAAGTTAGGAATCCCCTATTTCATTGCCACAAGCAGTTCCTTTTCTATAGACGCTTACTTTCTAAAAGTTAGTGTTAAATTTATTCTTCAGAATTCTGAAATTACTGAGTTTACTGTCACATAGGTTCAACTTTCTATTAAAAAAAGCTTTGTTGAAAACAGTCACACAAATAGCTACTGAGGGCTGTGACAGTAACAGAAGAGGAAATATAAAACTAATTTTCCCATTCTGCTGGAGGATATTTTTAGTTGCACAAACAAGCAGCTTTACTGTCAGTTTCCTCTACAAAGCTAGAAAAAAAGTGTTAGAATGTATTTATCAATCATACACTAGATACATTTCTAGTGGACCAAAGGAAGGACTAAAAGAAAGCTGAAGGGTAATAATCCACATAAGGGAAGAACCAGGTCATTTTTCAAAGAAGGTACTGTTAAACATGTCAAAAAATTTGCTCCAAGATAAAATTCACTGCAGTTATAACTGGTATGTTTATTTTAGCAACTATGAATGACAAAGACCACAATATCTCTTCAATCCCTTAAAAAATAATAAAAAAAACACTCTCAGCTTGTACTTCTATTCATATCATTCCTGGGATTTTATTCTTATGTACTTCAAAGGCAGCCAACCTTTTAAATGTTGCTAGACTTTATTACTTCACTAAACCACAGGCATTTTGGATGCCTGATTATTTTTTTTTCCTCTTAGTCCTTGTGTACCCTGGATGGATAAAAATGCAACCAAATTCTATAATTATTTGTTCATAGTAGGATTTTAACAATTTAGAGTTAGTTCCTTCAGTTCACTTCACCTGTTGTATACCATCAAATAATGCAAACATCATAAATCTCAGAAAACTCAATGAATAGATTTTTCATTTTATTTTCATTACTTCTCTATGTGTATGTGTCCTGGTTTGAGGTAGAACAGAAACAATTTTCTTTTCAGTAATTTTACTTTTCACTTAAATCTCTTCTAACTGACTGTACTCTCTGAAATTAACAGCATGTTTTTCAGACAGTGTCTGCTTTCAGAGTGATAACCTCTGATGTTTACAGTTAATGCCAAAGAATGGTATGGAGAGAGGCTCTTGCTTATACTTCTTGCTATAACAACCAAAGTCAACTAACTTTTTTTTGTACCAAATTGGAGGGCTGGAAGAGGAGGAGCATAGAGAGTTTGCACCTGAGGGGAGGAGCAGACAGAACAGGTGACCCAAAACTGACCAACAGGGTATTCCATCCCATCTGCATCATGCTCAGTATAAAAAATGAGAGATCAACAGGCTCTTTTTTGAATAGCCGGCATCCAAGCAGGACTCTGTTCATCTGCATTTGATCCTGATCCACATATTCCTGAAACCAGATCCAGAATCCAGTTTCTGTCTGTCTCTGAGTCCAGTCTGGGACTTTCCTAGTGCCTGTCAGTGATGTGAGCTTGATACTGTTTTTCTCTCTCTATATAGTATATATTTCTTTATGCTTTTATTGATATTACTATATTTTCTTGTTATTATTATTATTATTTCATTAAAATAGATTTCATTTATTTTCAACCCATAAGTGTCTTTCCCTTATTCTCACTCTCTTCTCTTCTGGAAGGCAAGAGAGACCTTAAAGAGAGCGTCTGTCATTTGTTTATATCGTGGCCAGCCCCACTTGAACCACAACAGCATACATGTTTTTAAAGGGGTGAATTTAATTTTCTATTTAATACTAATTTAATATTAACAGTTCATAATCATAGTCATTATCTTGAACTATGCTGTCTTTATGGGCTACAAGATGTTCAGGATAGAGATGTTTAAATTTCTCCCCTTGCTTACAAGTAGAAACTTCTGTACACTTACAAAGCACTGATCACACGCATGTCAACATGGCACAACACTGAGAAGCAAAGAAAGTCTATAATCTAGTATTTAGAGAATTTTACAGGCAGATACATGTTGTGAGTTAAAATTCCCTCGGAGTAAAGAGTTGAGAATGAAGGAGTGCTGTGATTAGGGTGCATATAATACACCTGACAAATAGTCCATAGCACAGAAGGAGCATTTATGAAATTAAGAATAATGGTAGTAGGTGAATACTTTGAAATAAAAAATCTCAGTAGGGATTTTCTTTAGGATCTATATAACAACAATGAAAGGGAGATTTGTCTCTTACTTGATATTATTGCATTCTCCTTCACTGATATATTATGCCAGTATTTTTACAACTTTTACCTTTTGTACAGAACATAGCATATATTTACTGAAATGAATGAAGCTGTGTTTTTATGGCATGACTCTTTCCTGACATTCCAGAGAGCAAAAAGTCACCTATAAATGATAATATTAATGACTGAACAAAAAGAGTTTGATATGAATGGAGTAGATATAATTATTTCATCAGCTAATAAAATGTTGGGTTTTAATGAGTTCATTTTTACAAAAGGGATGTAACAATCCCTATGTTTACATTGCTTTACATTCAGTCATTAAAAGGGCTTTTGTGCTCTCTCTCCTGTTTTTCCAAGAAAATTTAAGATCCCAGATGTTTGCAGAAGGTCCTTAGTATTATATAAAATTAAACCCCTTAGGCTCTAGGAATATCTTTTTTTTTCTCCTATGAAATGGCATTCATATTTTGCTGAGATGTAAAACATGAAAAAAAAAAAAAAAAGACAGTAACTAACCTGTAATCAAACTTAATCACACTAGTACCAGAAAGGCATGAACTAATTGTCACAAGTTCCTAAAGAAAAAGATCATCAAGTAGCCAAACAGCAGCAGCGGAAATCTTTGAGTATTAGGATTTACGTGATCTGAATAATTTGTAAAACAGTTAGGCCCATCTAGTTAGAAAGTCTACTCAAGAAGAGGTAGTCTCTCTCAAGAACAACACCCACTCCTCTCCTTTTGTAAACAAAACTTGTTGTCTCATCCCTGAAAGCTATCAGGTTTTTCACATGTGATTTCACTTTGCTTAATCCAGTTGCATTGTCCGTAATTACTTCAGGTCCTTGGAAATGGCTTCCAATATGTCTGCTTTATGTTTTTCCTATGGGCTGAGGTTAGGCGGACGAGGTTGTAGATTCTCACATCATTGCCGTCTTTAATATACGTATGATATTTGCGTATTTCTAAACATCAGGAACGTCCTCCAGTCTCCATGACCAAAAGACAATACAGCATATTTTCTCTCAGTGACAATTTCCAGCCTCCTCATCACCCTGGAATGCAGTCCATCTTTTCCCAAGAACTTTTGTTTGTCCAAATCAACTCATTCCTGATGGAATCCTCTTCTACCATGGGATCACAACAGAATCTTAGCCTTTTATATATGCTTTGTTGCTGGTCCTTTGACCTCTGGTTGCTGCTGCCAAGACTGCCATCATCATACACTGAACAAATCATACTTATTTATGAATAATGGGTGCAGCTTAGCAGGTTCCCTATCTGGTTCATCAGTCAGTACATCAACAAATTTTCTTTGATGTTCTTGAGAGATCACCCTGCCATGTTCCCCTTCTAGCAGATGTCAGGATGATTAGAGTTCTGTATGAGAACTGAGGTCTGAAAATATGAAACCTCTTCCAGTGTTTGAAAGAAGTTTCCATCAGTCTTTCTTGACCATTTGGTATGTTGCAAATACCCACCGTTACATGACTTGTGTTAGTATCTTTTCCGGTCTTTCAGCCCACCCTTCTGATGTCCCATCATAAGGTTGACAGCATAACTTCCTCAAGCAGAGAGGTAGTGATGTCCCTGATATCCCAAGTTCTTCACTGGGAGGAGTTCAATGATTGTAGTTGGGGTTTTTTTCTCCTCAGTCTTAGGGTCTGCTTGGGGTTAGTTATGTATATCTTATCACAGTCATATTTTTTTTAATAGGTTCTCAACTGAAGCTTGAATGTTGCACAGTAACTTTCCCCTGCCTCAGATGGTAAGGGCTATTATTTGCTATGCTGTGACGATGTTAAGATTTCATACCATACGTGTTATTCCCAAGACTTAAGGCACAAAAGGTCAGCCAATAGTCACATGCAAAGCTTAATGTGCATGACTAGTGGAGAAAAAAATACTATTTTCTAGGCTGAAATGGCCATGGATATGTTAAAGGTAAGAAAAGAAAAATCCCAAACCAAAACTATTATCTTTGGCTTTCTTCCGAAAAAGAGTTTAAATACTTAGGTGTTTCAGGGTTCAAATTTTGACCTCTAGCTTTCAAAAAATCACAGTTGAGATTCAAGATTTATTTCTTTTTCAATTGTTTGGTTTGTTTCCTTTTTAAATTATATTGATTAGAATCAATTGCTCGTAGAGGTTTTGTTTGGGGGTTTTGGTTGGGGATTTTTTTTTTTTTTTTGGGGGGGGGGTTCGATTTTGCTTGTTTGTTTATTCTGATGGGGTTTTTTGTTTTGTTCTCTTTTAAGATAGGGAATATGAGGATATAAAGATAAGGACATTGTTTCTTTGTTTCCTTTTTCCTGTTAAAATTTCCGAAGAGGAGTGAAGGGAAGGAGGAAAAGAGAGGGAAGTAGGAAAGGAGGGAGACAGACAGATGGGGAGAGAATCATGCAAGTAAGCAGGGATGAAGGAAGAGAATATAATGAGAATTTACTGAGGAACTGGACAAAAACTGTATTTACCCCAGTGTCCTACTACTTGTATTTACCAGTAGGATTTTCTGAACAGTATGTTAGCAGTATGGAATCACCTATTCATACACTTGGGAAGATGTATTGTTTTTCTTGCATTTTGTTTTATCTAAGGGAAATGGTTGGGAGGGGGAATTTGTATTTTGAGAAAAGACGATGAAAGTTGATACAACCTATTATAATTGTGGATGCTTCTGCTGTCACACAAACAAGAGCCTCCCAGGCTTTTGTATTTAAAATACATAGGAAATCAGAGTCTGATTAATTTTGCATATGTTGTAAGCATTTCACATTATCTCCCTTCCTCTCTTCTGGGAATTGTGCAAGATCTGGAGAGAAATTCTGAATTCTAAATTAGTAATTTCAGCAGAATCCTAAAATAAGATCCTAATATATTTTGTTTTATATGTTCTAAAATGTTTCATTTGCTAATTATTTAAAAAATAGTTTTTTTCATTTGTGTCCACCTATTTCCACATGACACAATGAAACACTAGTCATTGTATAGAAATAAAAGCTGCAAAGAACTAAGAAGCCAAATACACAAAGGCCAAAGAGTCATTTCCCTGGCAAGGGAGATCATGCAAGAACATTTGGAATAGATCCTTTTTCCTGCTTATGTTTCTCTTTATTGTTTAATGGTTTTCCAGTCAAAGAACTGAATGATAAGTAGCTGGCTTGAATTTTAATAAGAGCTCTATGACAGCAATGCTGAAAACTTCATTGCTGTGTGACTGTAATCACAAAAAGCCCTTCAGTGTTTGGACTGTCATAGAAATAATTATTGCTACAAGATATTTTAAACCCACTATTATTAAGTAAACAGTTTAGAAATTTTGCTAGTAGAAATACCACAGGATAGGACTCAGAGTTTTAAGTTTTAGCATTGAAGTAAACTGGCAGGGAATCTGCCATTCTTGTTCCATACTGCTTTCACCAGTGGTCTGAGTATTTGTCCTTGCAAATTGCATTGATAGAAATAGCCAAATCCAGTAGAGGATTTAAACAAAATTTTTGTTCCTATGTCTAAAATTCTGTGGTCAGTCACTACCTAATCCTAGGGGTAGTTATATTCTTTTGTATTTACTCCTGGGGGAATTAAATTTCTGCACATCCACAGTAAGGTTTAGTCTTGGTAGGTATCAAATTTGTTAGGGTCTGTCATGAATTTGAACCTGATCAGGGACAAGACTATTAAAAAAGGTCCATTTCACAAAAACATCATAGAATATAGAATGTTGTGGGTTTGAATGGTCCTTCAAAATCATCTAGTTCCACTCCCCTGCTATATCTGTTGCTCAAATGCCAATTCAATGTGACCTCGCACACTTCCAATGATGCAACATCCACATCTTCTCTGGGTAATCTGTTCCAGTGTCTCACCACCCTCATTGTAATACATTTTGTCCTAGCATCCGATCTACCCCCTCTCAGTTTAAAACCATTGCAGCTCGTTCTGTTGCTAAGGGCCTGATAAAAACTCTCTCTCCATCTTTCTTATAAGCCCCCTTTAAAAATTAAGAGTCTGTAATAAGGTCTGCCTGGAGGTTTCTCTCCTCCAGGCTGAACAACCCCAATTCTCTCAGCCTGTCCTCATAGGAGAGGTATTCCACCCCTCTTATCATTTTCATGGCCTGCCTCTGGACCCATTTCAACAGGTAAATGCCTTTCCTGTGATGAAGGCTTCAGAACTGCACACGATACTCTGGATGGGGTCTACTCTTCAAATAACATGTTGTACCGGGGTGTACAGTCAGTACATACAGGAACATTAAGGTGCCTCACAAAGAGGATTTAAAAATAGTAATAAAGATTTAGAGTTATCCAAAATAAATGTTGAGGACAGATCTACATTTTAATCTTCAACACTTTATTGCTCAAATTTCAAATTCACCATGTCACCTCTATTAACTGATAACTATAGTTTTTACAACATAAATTATAGCACCCAGAAAGAAGAGAAAAGAGACTACCATTTCAGAAACAGTTTTCCTAGCTTTTTAGGAAATAATTTATTGATAAAACAGTGTGAACACAATTTTAATCTTAGTTTGACAAATATTAACCCCTTATTTCTGTTTTTCAATAAAGTTGTATTTAACTTTTACCACAGTACTTTAGGTTAGGATGGATCAAGTTAACCGAAAATCATGTCTTCTAGAGCAGTGTGTCTACAAAGAAAGAATAATTCAAAATTCACTGTTCCAAGAAGAAAGAATCTTAATTACTGAATCTCCGTGCATAGAACATGGAAATATTAATTTTCAGTCTTGGAATCTGAAGTGTGTTTGTATTTTATCCAGTGACTGTGTCACACAGGGACGTAGACTGAAGTCTCTGCCCTTCAGCTGAATAGCTTCTTTCCCCTTCTCTTTTTTCCAATCCTGGATGAATCTTGTTTTGTTTTGTTTGTCCCTATGGCAAGGCTTCAAGAAGAGAGATAAAGAACAGCCTCAAAAGGCTACCAACATATCCTGCAATATAATTGTTAAGACATGTTATTGTGAGGTTGAAAATGGAATTTTAAACTTTTCAGATAGCAACCTCATATCCAGGGTGAGTGAACTAAACACTGGAAACCATCACTCTTATCTCAAAAGAAACATGGAGTCTATATTTAGGACACTGCTTGCAGCCGTGAAGGCCAGCTAACTGAAGTTACCACCCTAGGATCTCAGGATGAGTCAATATAGAATGTGGCAGTTCCTGCTTTACAGCTGTGAGCAAGTTTCTGTTCACCGTATCACTTGCTGGAATCTCATTTTGAGCTGTTGTGTTTACTTGTTGGCAAACATGATATAAGAAGCTCATAAACCTAACATAGGTCTCTGTAATCCATCTCAAGGGGTAAACATTAAAAGTTATGTACTTATAATATCAGAATGTGAGCGTGCTTATCTTCTAGTAGGTCTAGTCCAAAGTAATTTACTCAACTTCATAATTACAAGCAGGCTGTTGCTTATCCTTTCATCTTTTGTCTGTCCAATCATAGGCAAGTTTTTCTTCCATCTGGGTACTTCATGTTCAGGACAGTAAGGATAATTACACTACAACTGTAGCATAATTTGGCAGAAATTGAGCATGAGGTCATTCAGGAGGGAGAGAGAAAAATAGCTCTCCAGAGGAAGTTCTAAGATAAAAGGTGCTGCACATGCTAAGGTGTGCAGGGTTCTTATTTTCTTGTTGTTTTCTACTAGGTATTGTATATACTTTCTCTAGGGATATAGAATAAATTATCTATTCAATTTCCTAAGGAAAGTAAAAAATAAACAACTGGGTTTTTGAACAAACTAGATTCACAGTTCTGTAAAAGTCAAACAGGAATTATAGAAATTATTTCAGATTTCCTGAACTCGTCTCTATTTTTTTTTTCTAGTTTTACAATAAAAATGACACTTTATAATGGAAATGTAGTTAGAATGTTTCAAAGATTTTTTTTCCCCTGTGACAATATTGGACCTCATTGAGTTATTTATTAGCACTGCTGAGGAAGAACCTGTATCATTGCATCACTCTGTAATCCTGCGTGTATGTTCATTGAGGTGAATGTACTTTTATTTTAAGCTAGAGTTCAAAGCACCCTGTGGAATAAAACCTGTTTGTTATAATAAAAATGTATTTTATATTTAGCAAATAAAGAAATAAAATAACATTAAATAATAATTTGATATTAAGCACATAGCATATTATTTTCTGCTCATTACTTCGAACTTTTTTAGTCAAGCTTGGTTGCCAGATCAACGCCAGAACTCCACAGCAGTTTAAATAATGCTGCACACAGACTTTTGAAAATGCACACATACCATCTGATAGAAAATAGTAAGGATTTGGATATGCTTAAAACCCCATATTTCTAGAACCAAAGTTTCTGAATGTATAGCAAATTTGTATATTCAGGGAGAAAAAAACCCAAACATATTCTGCTTCATCTGGTTGTTGTTTGCAGAGAATTTTTTAAAAGAAATCAAATATATCATAGAATCACAGAACAGTAGGGGTTGGAAACAACTTTTTGAGATCACCTAGTCCAACCAACTTAACAAAGTAAATTGACCTAGAGCGGATTGCACAGGAATGTGTCCAAGTGGGTTTTGAATGTCTCCAGAGGAGACTCTACAACATTTCTGAGAAGTCTGTTCCAGTGCTCTGTAACTTTCCAAGTAAAGAAGTTTTTTATCATGTTGAGATGTTTCCTCGGTTCCAGGTACTGTCCTTTGCCCCTTGTCTTGTCACTGAGCACCACTGAGAAGAGCCTGACCCCATCCTTTTGACACCCTCCATTTATTGAAAAGCACTGATGAGGTCTCCTCAGTCTTCTCTTTTCCAGGCTGAACAGATCCAGGTCTCTCAGCCTTTCCTTATAAAAGAGGTGCTCTATTCTCTTGATCATCTTAATAGCCTTCCACTGGACTCTTTCCAGTCCTTCTTGAACTGTCCTTCTTGAACTGAGAGGCTCAGAACTGGACACAGTACTCCAGATGCAGCCTGACCAGAGCAGAGTAAAGGGGGAAGATTACCTTCTCAATTTGCTGGCCACACTCCTTTTAATGCA
>JAOQGH010000001.1:168254189-168268105 GCA_025769975.1 Gallinago jamesoni
TCTCCTTCTTCTCCAGTCCTTCTTCTTCTCCCCGGCCCTCTTCTCCTGCTCCTCTGGCATCTACCAAGATGGCCGACATCCGAAGAGGACCCTGCCTGTTTGACTGCCTTTAATCCCAATCTGTGTGTGCCTGACTCCAGAGCTGGAATCCAGTTCCCATCCATTGCTGTGTCCAGCCTGAGACTCCCCCAGCGCCTGCCGGTGACGGGACTGATAACCTGGGAGCTTGATACGGTTTTGTATATATTGTATCTTTTTCATTATTTTACTTCTTTTTTATTTTAATATTTTTTTTTTCATTAAAGTAGTTTAGTTTATTCTAAACTGCTCTCTCTTAATCTCTTCCTCTCTTCTCGTTTGGGGGAGGGGGGAAGGGACATCTGTCGGTCCGGTCTCAGTGATTTCGGCTGAAACCACGACACAACCCTAGTTCCAGACTTGGTCAACAGTTTATGTCTAAAGAATTATATATGTGGAATCAATCTTGTACATTACTTAGCTAAGATGTCAAAGTTTAGCATGCTATTAGTCACTTAATGAGAACCTGCTGTGGCAAGGAATCTCTCAACCTTGAGGAGTAGAACCTTAAGCGAGTGTCCTCACAAAAGGGGAGATCCTGGTGTGCAGTCCACTGCCATACAGGAGAGCTCAAAGGGTTCTTGGGCTGTCCACTATTTATACAGTAATATAATTGACCTATAGGCATATTCTCATGGGAATAAAATTTCTAGGTCCCCACTCCAGACAGCATTTTGACTATGTTGCCAGCCAACCCCCAAAGTCCAGTTAGAAGTTATCACAACTGCTGTTGTGATGGCCATGGTGGCCAAAGCCCAAGCAGGAACCTGTTGGGAGGAGGGGGATGGGGGGGGGGGGGAGAGCGCAAAACAGGGAGAGCACACTGCCACAATAATGCGTACATCCAGACTTGCTGTTAGTGTGCAGAGGAAAGATGCATGTATTTACTTTTATTTAAATACATGATTATTCAAAAAATGGTTTGAGTTTTCACAGCAATATCCAAACACCATCACAACAGTTTTACTGTCACACTTGCATGGAGAAGGCTACAGCTGTTAACTCTAATGGTAATTGTATGAATTTTACATATTATGCATTTTCACATAATTATATGAAAAAAATGACCCAGATAAAAATCACACAGGAATTGGTGTAAGGCTATTCTAAGCACCTGTACAGACTCAATAAAGACATTTATAAAAGCAAAGTTCACACCCAAATCTACCCCCCTGGCAATGGTTAATTTGTGCAATTTTATTCATGTTGTATAATATATTTGAAAACATATTTTCTTTGTAAAACAGAAAACAGCACAATCTCCATTTGCAAGGAATATTTTGTTTCATCTAGGACAAATTCCTTCAAGCACTCAGATCATCTTGTAATGGTGAACAAATTAGTAGAAAGCAAGACTCACCACTGTTGAAGGAAAAGTATAACATCATTCAGCATGTTGACTTCTTAGGTCTTTCATGTCTGTGACTGGTCTGTGAATGCAGAACATCATCAAATTCGTACTACTGCATATTAATAGTAACCTGTTATCACAGGTAAATACAGAAAATAAAAAAAAAAAAACAAACCTAAAATTATATTTTAGTACTACCATTAAATTTGAGTGAATGTGTTACTGAAGATGATACACCAAAGAAATACTTCAAAATTTCTGTTTATTAAATATTTTCTGAAATTCTATTTTATCCTAAACATTTAATTATGCCAATCTATCAGCAGTTGGATTGAAGCCATTGATGTTTTGATATCTGCAAAAACAGATGCTTCTACCTGGGGTATAATCTAAAGTCACTTCACAGTCAATCAAGAAAATAGCAAAGGATTTTAGGACATATATGACTTATTTTAGATCTTTATCATAGAATATGATGGGTTTTGAATTTCATTTGGCAAAAACTATGTCATATAAATGGTATAATCTATAACAATATTAAATCTATAATTCCTTGTTCTCATAATTCCAAATATATGATTGTGTTTAACTTTAAAAACAAACAGAAAACAACAAAGTCAAATTAAACAGGTATGTTTGCCTAAAAATGTGTAATTTAGTCAATGTAAGAGTGTCAGCGACATTTTAAAACAAGTTAGAACCCTGTCTCTTTGACATGGAACACCAGTTTCAACAGATTCTGCTAGGGCACTAATCAGTAATTAATTTAGTAAACAAAAGAGCTAAGTGGAAGACACTTTACCCTGAAGAGGGATTACTGTAATAATTTTGTGTCTTGCTCCCATTAGAATTCATGAGATCAAGCGGACAGTTGGAAAGACTTGGGTGCTTAAGGACAGCATAAACTGAAGCGAGTAAACTCCAGAAGCTATTCTATCAGCTAGGAAACTATAAGAAAGGCTGTGGATGCTCTTAAAATAGAAATTAAAATTAAGTGATTAAGATTTCATAAAAAGGTACCTATCTCAGTTTTGATTTATCACTGTGCAATCTCATCAGGTTATACTCTTCACTCTGATAAGGCATCAACTGCCATGTTCTTTAGCTAATAGCACAGTAGTTAACATGCTGATGAAGTTAAAAGGATGAGTAGGTTTTTTTAGAAAACAACTCTATTCTAAGTGGTATGTGAGCCCAGATGCACGCTATACCACAGCAAAATCAATGGATCGTAATTAAGAGATATAATTTTGTGAAAGTTTTTCTATGTAGGTCATGCTCTAAGAATGGGAGAGGTCTTGTCAAAACATTGAAATTCATTTGAAGATCCAGATTTCAGACCCTGAGAGAATGAGACGCAGGAAGAGGGCTGCTTCACAAAATGAGTGTGAATCCAGCACAGGCTATACTATCACTAACAGGATGCAGTCCCATGGGGTCTATGCAATGTGACACCGGCGACAGCAAAACAGTACATAAACAGAGTCCATATAAGACAAAATAATGAGTCAAGTCATATGTCCGAGCAGGATGCCCAGTCAACAAGCAAGAACAGTGGGAAACAAGCATGGCAACAAGACTAACTCTGGTGTGTATCTAAGGCTTACCAGAAAGCAGAACTTGAGACAAAGCTATGTCAAAGGTAAATTCCAAGGTATAGGGCTAAAGACAAGGTGACACAAAATATAGACTTGGATCCATTTAAGAATACCACTCAGGACACCAGAAGACAGGGCACAGCACACCTAAAACATAGTTCAGTTAAAATCCAAGGGCCTGATCCTCAGCTTAAAAGTTGATTCAGGTAAAGGTGTAGGAGCAAGGGACCCAGCTGAGGCTTGTCAGGACACTGAAAGCCTATTAATGACCTAAGGGTTCTGAAAAGATACTAGAAAACACAGTACTAGATTCCAAGGAATAACTACGGGAGCCCTAACACAGCTTTATTTCAGAAGATATAGGTAGAGAAGCAAAATGGTCCCCTTTTGTTCAGTCACATAGGGCACAAAAATATATATAGAACAGCTTCATTTGCAACCTGTTTCTACTACAGATGTCTTAAAGATATATTTCCTCCACAATAAGAAATTTCGTAGTCACGTAGATATGGCTTGAAGGAACTTTGGAGGTTGCGAAGATGTGTATACTATTTATTTTGCTGAAATAGATTTGTATTATTTACTTATACATTCTTCTAAGCAAAAACTAGACTTCTTATCTCTGAATGCATGACCTAACAATTAGGGCAGAATCATTCTTATATTTTTCCTCTCTCCATTATGTCTCTCTACCTAGTCAAAACTTAATTATTCATGCAAACAGAAAGAATGAATATTTTCCAACATATGATTATAGTTGTTTTCACTGCAAAAATTTCTGAGAGCATTTTGGTGTGTATTGCAACAAAGGAAACAAAAGAGTCTCAATGTATGCTAAGTGCACTTCTTTAAAAATTCAAATGAACATTTATAGAGATTGCTTTGCAAGGGATTCTCTAGAGAAACTGATTTCAAAACACATTCAACTCAATGCAAAATAAAAAAGTGTTTTGGATCAGGCCCTACTTTCTTTATTTGTTCATAATGTATTGTTTGCATTACTGCAGAGAAGTCACAGAGCAGACAGAACTTCAAACCCAGCAGTCTGTTTTTCAAGACAAGATTTATATTAACAGATGCTACCAGCAAGCAGAAGCTACAAGTGGAATTTGGGACTGGTTAATATCTGATGCTATGAAACAATGTAACAAGCCAAGGAAGATTTTGCTTTATCTTGTTCTCCTTCTATTTTATTAAAATATGTAAATGAAGTGTCAAAAGAGTCCTAAAAAAGCTTATGCTTAATTGCATAGATGTGCACACTTGTTTGGAAAAGTGTCATGCTCATTTTCCTCAGATGTCCATCCTAAAACCACATGACAACGTGACCTTAAAATCTCAGGTTAAGATGTGTTTGAATTACGAACTTAGATTATTAGTTGAAATAATCTCTTTTTGCTTTTACCTTCCAAGTCTTAATTAAAAAGCACTTCACAAAATGATTCAAAATCTAGTGGTGTCCTTGGCATTCACAAAAGACTTCTCTGTTTCTGTGTCTCATCCTGAATTCTTAAGCTGAAGACTAAATTGGAAAGACATTTCTCTTAACATCACTGGGATTTAACCAAAGTACACGTATTGATTCTGCTTTGTACTCACACCCAAAATATCTTGTAAAGTCTGGCAAGATCCCAAGAATGGGACACAGCTGTCATAAGATTGGTCCCTTTTTTTTTTTTTTTTTGACAAAAAAAATCTATATATTTTCACAATGTCCTGTTTGTTTTCATGAGTCTGAAACAAAGTATTCATTCTCTACTAAAATAATTTTAGAACAATTTTTGAAGAATTCAGCATGGATTGCTATAAAGACATGAAAATGCTAATGTATAGTTCTTTCCAGAAGACATATTATTGCTATGACATCTCTGGGAAAGAATTGTTCCAACCTTGAAAAAAATATGTGAATTTACTTGCTTGTGTGTATTAGTTAAATTGCATATAGTCACGTCAATATCCGTCCCTAGTCACTTCGTCTTCTGTTGGCAATTTCACTGTAAGTTAAAGTAGGTAAGTGCTTTGGGTAAGTGGGCTGAAAGAAAGTTACAAATAAATCCGCTGCTTCTTGTGGCTGAAAAAGCACCCATAAGGCTAAAAATCTAGTACATGTAGTAGGTTTCTCATTTCATTTTTGAATTAGTGTTGGACTGGATGCTTAAACTCATATGTTAAAGATATCAAAAGATATTTTTTTCAAATCATGGCTGAAATAAATACTACTTTTCCTCTTGTCTGTTTCTTTCTCAGAAGCTTATATCAGACAGTTTACAGTGTTTAAACTGTATTTAGCAGTATATTATTCTTGTTGGCACATGTCCAGTCCTGTTAGTTGGATAAAGACATGTCTGATTTTATAATGCACCGTGTTTGAAAGCAGACTAGCCTTCTTTTTCTACTGAAGGACATGGACAATAGGTCTGAAGCACCTAAAATTTGGTGCAGCAAAGGAAAAATTCATACTACCCATTGCTATCAGCTTTCCATGAGGAGATGTTAAAAATATGAGTGTGGAAACACAGGTGGCAAAGGGCTGAGAGCAGCCACACAATTGGAATCACCTACCAGCAAAGAGAACCTATGGTGGATGAATGATGGCTGGACAGTTTCCATCTGTGGTGCCTAATAAAAGGATTTATGAACTTTCTTTGGATTCAGGATACATGATACCAACAGAAATGTGTAATACTGTCTCTGAGGCTTCCTATAAGGAATACAAGGAATTACCTCTAAGATAGTCAATAACTGTACATATCAGTCCAATTCCACTGGTAATCATTGCCCTTACTAAACAATTTTTCCAGATATTATTTTTATTATTATAACTGCTTAGGTATTAAAACCTCATGTACTATCTGTCCACGAAGGAGCTCATAGATATGTCAGTTCAGCACAAATGAATGTGTTAATTCAAGTTAATTTTAAAAGAAATGGACAGGAAAACGAATAAATGTGCACAAATCTATGGGGAGAACAGCAAATATTGAATATAATAGGACTGAGTGGAAAAATATCTTTTCTAGTTTACTTCTGACAAGGAATTAGCCCAACATTTTCTACAAAAATGTAGGTTGTCTTTCTGTGGTATTTCTTGTGATTCCTACTTAATACAGCAGAGGATTAACTTTCTCATGAGCATAATCACCTGGCAACATATGCTTCATGGCCTACAGCAAAAGCAGGAAAAACTTTTCCACAATAATTTGTATGTTCCTAGTTGTTTTATTTTAGGATTTGTATAATTTTATATTAAAATTGCTTATACTTCTTCACCCAATAGAGGTACATATAGCACCATCTAGAGATAAAAAGGAAAACTTTTTAAATGAAGCACAATCAGGCAACCAATACACAAGATGACTTAGCAATATACAATTACTGTTCAAAATACATTTTCAAATGATAGGCTGTAAGAAAATCACACATGCTTGTTTAATGTTGATTCCCTGCCTGACTTTTCCAAAAATACACTGAGTGAACAGCTTCTGAATATAATTTGCATTCTATGGGAAATTATTAAGGTAATGAGTAGATTACACACTATTTAATGATGTTCCTTGAAGCCCCTCATGTTTAGTAGAAATATTAAATATCGCTCAAACAATATGTATGATAAACAAAGAAAATCAGGCTGGTAAGAATTACTATGTAGTGTTAAGCACACATTTTAACACTGCTACTAATATCTATAAAGATGCCCTCAGGCACACTGGCATTAAAAGTATTTCAGATTCCTGGAAGATTTTGGTGTTTCCATTTTCTGAAAAAATAAAAAAATAATGTGGTTGAAGACTATCCAATTTACACTGCAAGCAAGACTCACGGTCCTCTAATTTTGTTCAGTGAAGGAATCAATCGCTTAGATTTTTATAAATCATGTCTATAGCTACTGTGAAATAATAGTAACTTTGACTCTCGAAAAAGTCTGTTTCCTCTATCTTTTGCTATAGTCAATGGATGACAGGAAAAGGTAAAAATGAGGATATGGATTTTCAAGATTTTTTTAATATATCAGTGAAGGAGTGAGCATAGATAAAAAGTCTATTACTTTCTTCTCTCTTTAACTGCTAATTTTCCTAAATTATGAGCTGCTTCCATCAGGACATTTCAGAACAACTTTTCACCTGAAAGAAAAGTAAAACAGCTTATAAAAAAAGACAAAAAGTATATACAAATATAAAATTTTGTCCGTAGGCTAGGGTAATATTTGAAATCCCACTGCTGTGCCAAGACATTTTTAGCTGTGTTAAATCAGAAAGCAAATCTAAAATAGAATAATTTTTAATATCCTAGTACAATAGTCTCCAAGTCCTTTTATACTGGTATACAAACAAAACTACCTGCAATGAAATTAGTAACATTATATGGGTGTAAAATAAGCACATTGAAAGCAGCATTAGACTGAGTATTTACACGAAGAAAATCTGTATTAAAATTTAAATGATAATAAAATCTATTAAAGTGATCCAATATATTTTAAGAATACTGATAAGAGTTAATGACCGTATTTCTCCAAGTCTACAGCTACCTCCTGTATGCGATAGATAAAAAAAATAAATTTACCAGAAGAGCTGAAAAGTGATAGTTGAAGTGTATACGAAGGTCAGATACAGATTACTGATGTTTTAAAATTTATTACTTCAAGACTCTTCTATTTGTAAAATATGATGGTATCAGTAATATGTTATTGACACAGAAACAGCGCAACACTAGCAATCAGTGAAGAGCAGTGTTTTAGAATGAAAGTTGTTATCATCTTTACTTGATTACATCCAATATTACTTCAGGCTATATTATTGAAAGTCACTGACTTTCCAATATTTTAATCTTTGACCCCAATTTAATAAGATTACTGGGATTCCCAGGGATAGTTGCCAATCGTTAATATGATCATGGAATTGATTTAGAAAAGCTTGTGAAACATTAAAGGTAAAATTTTACTTATCTTGGACTAGATTCTCTGGTCTTGATTCAAGTAGTTTGGAACACACCTTGAAAAATAAATAAATCACTAAAATCAATGTAAAAGAGAGTAACAGAGTCTGATTTTACAGGTAAGGTGTTGTTCAATCACTTAGACTTTTCTGCTGGTCCAAACAGATTCCAAAAAGTGATTCAGATATTTTTTTAAGCTGGATAGGATGAATAATTTTCTCGAAGAGTCAGCTTCTCTGTCTTGCATTTCTTCTGCTCTCTTCTCTCTCTAGATTACATATTTGTATTAAACACCCTGTCTGAAGTCAATTGCACTTATTACCAGACATGATTTTTCATTATGGTTTTACCTTGTTTTCCATGAATTCCCTAAAACATGAAGTTGCACTAGATCAGCCTCCACTAGAATTAATGCAAATCACCTGGTATCTGCATTAAGAAAGAATATAGAATCCTGAGGAGTGTTGGTGGGAAATACTCACTAGTGCCCTGAAACAAACAAAAAAAAGAGGTAGAATATTAACTATGTATCTATCTTTAATGCTAGCTTTACTAAAATGACATGAAGACATGCATAGCAAAAACATCTTTAGCTTTGACTTGAAAGTGAGTTTTAAATAGAAGGAAAAAAATATTGTAGTAGTACTACTTCTCTCTAAAAAATGCAAGCTAAACAACATTGAAATATGGATTGTCTTTTTTGAACTCTGTAGGTTAATCACATGAGGTAAACATTAGTAGGTCTAATTAAAAGGTGCAAAAAGTGTTTTTTCTAATAATCTGTTTTACAATTTTCAATGATCAAATACAACAAAGAATATAAATAAAAGTTACTCTTTGACCTCCCTCTGGAGTGCAGAAGTGTTGTGTACAGAACATATCAGTATGCAACTACAGCAGGCCTCATTAGTTTGCCATCTGCCGTGGAGGATAGATGCTAAAATGTTATTATTGCAAGGTTCATTGAGCAGTAAAATTATAATATTTTTTAAAAAAATCTATTTTAAGCAAAAATCTCTTGGAAGAAAACAGCTGCCAAATGATGACTGAGGCTGTGATCCCATTAAAAAGAAAAGACATCAAACAAATAGAAGAAATTTGAAAACACTCATATCAGCCTTAGCTCCTCACTCCTGTAAGAATGTTAAGTGGCTGTAGAGATGAATGAGGTAACCTTTTCAATAAGGTGATATTTTCTACAAGGCAATATTTAAATGACACACAACATAGTATGTTTTATCCTAGCTATTTCTGTTCTAGCACATTTTCATTGGCTAAGACATAAATTATTGGAACTGTCAGAGAAGTTGTAGTTGTGTTTCTTTAAAAAATCTTCTATTTATCATCAGTTCCAGAAACGTCTACATGAAGAAAGAAAAACTAATAACTGCAGAGAGTTTTGTGAATTTGGATAGTTGTCCAAAAACTGTAAAGGTAAAACTGTAAGGGTACCTAGGAAACCTTTTTTTAATATAAATAAATAAATCACATTTTTCACTAATAGACTATCTTTATTTGTACATAAAACATTCATACCCTTTGAGACTATATTATTTTTCAAATAAAAGTTAAAACATTTTCCCCCTTCTAAATGGAAGTTCCAGCTATATAACTAGGTTTTGCTGATTTGGCAGAAAGGGACAAATGACATGGTGTGGCCACTGAAGTTTTCTAAATGTTGACGCATGAACAACAAATTTTCTCAGGAAATCCATCATTAACAGAGATTGGGATAACTCTCAGAAATTTTAGAGTAGGCTGAAGAGAGAATCTCTTATTATGTTTATGAGACACATACCTGGACAACCTTCCAAAGAAAAGATCCAAGGGAGAAGACAGAAATAAATTTCTCCTGTGTCATTAAAAATATAGCTAGAAGAAATAACTCTGAGTAATATGTAAGATTCACAGTGCAGAATGGAAAATAGACTCTGCTGTTTCCCAGCTCAAGGATCTAGAGTTGGTTTGGGTTTTTTTTCTTCCGTAGTAAAGCGCATAGATTTATTTTTAGTCCAGGTTAACAGCAAGATAATTTTTTGTTGTGATTATATTATCTTTGTATTTCCTTAAAAACCAAAAATGTTATCTTCTGTCTGACCTTATGCCCAAAGATGATCAATGTCTCAATAAAACTTAAAAGAAAATACATTTTGGCTGGGGTAGAGTTAATTTTCTTTATAGTAGCTAGTATGGGGATGTGTTTTGGATTTTTGCTGGAAGCAGTGTTCCACAACAGTGATGATGTTTTAGTTATTGCTGAGCAGTGCTTACACAGCATCAAAGCTTTTCTGCTCCTCATACCGCCCCACCAGGGAGTAGGCTGGGAGCACACAAAAAGTTGAGAAGAGACATAGATGAGACTGTGCTTTTGACAAATCTTATACATATCTTACATGGTATTGATGTAATCGCAAACATGAAATTTAAAGTTTTATTGTGACTGTTACAAAATTATTCACACAAAGTTGATGAAACTGAAGTCTAACCAAATCATTGTCTGATGCATTTAAATTATTTTATTTGTTCTCTGATACATTATTTTAAAGTGCTACTTTATATGTTAAACATACTGCATTATGGTTAGGTAACCTCTGGATATTGATATATAAAAGTGCCATAAAAGGAAAAATTTCAGATGTTAGAAACTCTTTTAAGAAATCACACTCAAAAATCCTGGCAAAGATAGCTTTTTTTTCTCCCCCTCCTCTTTTAAAAAGAGTGCTCATGAGATAGACATTCTGGCTGGAATTCATCTCATTTAATTTATGATATAATTAATATCTACAAATTCCTTTGTCTTCCAAATATTGAAATTTATTGAAATCCCTAATTTTAAGGCAGGAGACACTGGTTAATATTAATAGCAAACACTCCCCATTTTTTCCAGTGAGATATGCTACAACCGAAGCTTGAGGAACAGCTTGAAACATTCGAGAAAGAAGAAAGATGCTGAAATAAAAGAAATAGAGCATACTATATATGTCAAGATATGTACAACATGACATCAAGACACAGTGAATTGATCCGTAGAGAAATTTTAGAAGTAGGAAGTAGAACTGAAAGACAAGTAAGAAGAGTAATTATGTTATACTGGATTTTGTGTTTTCTTCCTGAAAATGAACACAGCTCAGCAATTCAGGTCCATTGCATTTTTAGACCATAGCTTTGCATTGAGGATATGTCTGTAACCATAATGATAAGTGTAGATGGGTAGCAATCAGAGGTAATTAAATGTATTAAATTAAAATTAAATCAGGTAGCAACCAAATTTAAAGGGTTCATAATACAACAGTATCTTGAGCTCCCAACCATAAACCTGAAAAATATTAAAGCATGTTTTATACACCCAGTGAGCTAATGAATGTTAAGCTGAATGAAAGCTATTGCTGGTCTTCTGTTGCAAGTTGCTTCCGATGTCTAACGTTGCTAGACATTGCTGCCGTGTTTCCCTGCTCTGCCAACCATTCCTCACTTCTCCATCCCTCATGAACTCCTGCTACCATTCTGCACTAACAACCTGACTGCTTTCCTAGACATTTCTCGCTTGCTGCTCTTGCTAGGAGCTTTACTAGGAGGTCACGTTCTACTGCCTCTTCTAGTCAAGCTCTCCAATACCTTTAATAGTTCCTGTTAATGTATGGAATGGGCATCAGTTACAATACCAGGATTTCTTGAATCAAAGCAGATGAACTGCCTTGTGACAGCTTTTACAGGTTCAGGTCTCTGAAAATGGAAATGGAACTGTAGATTAAGAAAAACAATGTTCCAGGTTCACTCCTAATGTTGAGAACATAGTTATGATAAAGTTTTACAAAAATGTAGTATTATTTACTCACCTTCATTGAATAGAATGCACCTAATCACTGAGAAGAGTAGGTAGCACTATAAACACCTGATGGAGAAGACAGAATATTGCTATTGACTTCAGTCAGACCATTTTTCTCCCAATATTACCTATTAACTAAAAAGATTGATGTTTTCCTCTAGATACTCATCACTGAACAAAAAGACAGTTTCAGGGCCACTAACATAAGTCACCAATACTAAGAAAGAAAATTGAGCATGAGTATAGTATGATGTGATGTGATCTGCCACTTGATCTATTCCAGATTTTACAGATACTCCATTTCATGTGTATAATCTAAAAATTAATGATGTAGTAGTTGTTATGATGACTTAGATGGAACCTTCTAACTATAATTTTGTGGGACATAATTGTTATTTATTAGCTAGGAAATATATAAGACAATGCAATCTTAATAGCATAGATCTTATGAGCTACTGTGACAATGTGTCATTATTTACTCCAGAAGTAGTGACTTGATGTATTTAATTAATTAATTAATTAAATTATCAGTTAAAGTTATGACTCACCATAACTGCTCATGGATGTGATCTTTTAAAAGAATAAATAACGTGTCATACTTTTAATGCAGCAAGATCATAGGAATTTAACTATTTTAGTTAGAAGGTGTGTGGGTTATAAAATTGAAGGGAAATACACAGCAATCAAAAGAATGTAATAATTTCAATGAAAATAGTAATATCCTAAAGTAAAACCCTCATCAAAATTAGAAATTCACCATAATGCCAACATAGCATTCATAGAAAACAAAGATGTGTCTCAAACACTATAATGTGATAAAAGTTGTTTTAGTAATTATTTACTATATGATTGTGTTATTTCCTAAAAAGTACGACATTGACATTTAACAAACTTAATAAATACAAACCAAATTATGGTAGCTGTATCAAAGAATTTTAACTTAATTTAACTTTAATTTTAAAATTAACATTTAAGAAGCCAGTTCAAGAGATAAAAGACTGAAGAGGAAAAATGACAAAGCAAAAGCAGAACAACTGCTGACTGACTATCATTACTCTAATGAATTCCCACTAAGTTTGGAATGGAAGCAATCTGTGATAAAGTTATGGTAACTGTCAAGTCAGTCTGTACCTTTTTCATTATCATCCATTCCCAATATACTGCAAGATAAAGGCCTTTTGTCATCATGCTGAAGTTTTGTTGCCAGCAGAATTTTTCCATGGTTGGCTAGTATTGCTTGGGGAGACTAGGACTAAACAAGGTTAATGAAGTATTTAGCCAAACTAATCCATCTTGTAGGTAGCCAGATTCTAAGAAAGGCAACCTTTCTCTAAAGTATCACTGTATTTTTTTAAACTAGATATATACTTGATGGCAGCATGTATTTACACCAGCATTTCCTATATTGTGCGGATCACTTGCCACAGTCAGGTGTTCACAGATGAGCAGCTATCATTTTCACAGTGTAACAATTCTCCCCTTATCTCTCTCTAAGGTACAAGATGTAAATGCATCTGTGCATGAACAGTACTATTCTCAAACTCCTACTCAAGGATATCAGATTTTAAAAAAGTTGTCTGTCCATCACCTTTGCAATCCATCATAGCATCATACTGAATGAAAATAGACAAAAAATTATACTCAACTACAAGCAAACACAGGATACACAATGAACTCTCTACAGTTCCAAAAAGAGAAGAAAATAGATATTGCTGTACTTGAACAAATCAACACTCTTCATAAAATTATTTTGTCAGCAATGATAAAGTGACAAGAAAGTTAAAATCTGTAGAAAAAAAAGTTTCTTACAACAACATATAATTTTGCTCTGTTTAGTTTCTTTAATCTTACCTTCTTACCGTGGCTTCAGCTGAAATCACTGCAACTGGACTGACAGATGGCCCTTCCTCCCCCCCCCCTCCCCAGCGAGAGGTGAGGAAGAGATAAGGAGACACAGAAGTTTAGAATGAACTAAACTACTTTAATGAAGAATTAAAATTAAAAAAAAAAAAAAAAGAAAATAATGAAATGGATACAAGATATAGAAAACTGTATCAAGCTCCCAGGATGACAGTCCTGTCACCGGCAGGCACTGGGGAAGTCCCAGACTGGACTCAGCAATGGATGGGAA
>JAOQGH010000001.1:168268205-168297018 GCA_025769975.1 Gallinago jamesoni
TTTTATACTGAGCATGGGGCAGATGGGATGGAATACCCCAGTTGGTCAGGTTTGGGTCACCTGTTCTGTCTGTTCCTTCCCACAGGTGTGACCCCTCTACGCTTTTCCGTTTCCAACCCTCTAAGGGGCAAATAACGAAAATTGGCTGACCTTGATTGTTATAGCAATAAGTATAAGCAAGGGCCTCTCTGCATACCATTCCTTGGCATTTAGCACAAACTTTGGCCTTATCATCCTGAGAATGAGCAGTTTTCTCCACAATATGCTGTTAATTTCAGAGTTAGAGGAGTCCTAACTAAAATGTAAAATTACAGAACACAAAATGTGTTCAGCTTTACCTCAAACAGGGACACTTCTCCTGTTCCCATTTTAAACCCTCATATCTGCTTTGGCATCTTTCTGCTTCACTGGAAGAAGACCTTCAGATGGATATAGTTTCTCCATATTTTCAATCTTGCAGCTATACAAAGCCTTTACAATTTATTCTGTTGCGGTAAATAGGAAGGTAAATAGGAGGTAAATAGGGAGGGCAAGGAAAAAGGGAGGAGGGATGCGGTGAAAGCTTCTTAATTGCAAGCTCTGCCAATAAATGCTTTAAATTTGGCTTAATAATAAATGTATGATAGTAGCAGGGCAAAGTTTGAAACCAAAGGTCATATCTTTCTGACATAAAACAGCTAGGCCATCCAGCCTACTAGCCCTTCCAGGTTTGATATAGAGGTCACAATCTTTAAACTAAATACTTGGGAAATAAAAACCAGTATATTATTATTGCCTTTCTGATTCATGGGGTTATAAGAAATTTTCCTTTTATGCCTCAGCAGTTTTTAATTTTGCTCTTTCATTTTCCTAAATTGTATTTAATCTCAACGGGCACCATGTTGTTTACTGTGCATTAACTATTCAGTTAACTATTCAGTTTTGCAATTTGTTCTTGTTTTTCATGATTCCTATTTGGCTTGTAGCAACCTTGGGAAAGTCATAATATTTCCTGAAGTTCTGTCACTGTTGGTAATAGGTTGCTTTTGTCGTTATCACTTTGAAATTTAGAAATGACATTGAAATACATGGTGCTGTGTTTCTCTCATATATATATCTAGCATGTCTTCATGATATACTTTACTGGAAATCTAATTCTTTAGGAGGCGTGTGCCAAAGATAACACTGGTTATCATAATACCCAAATTCAAATCCATAAGTAGAGGTTTCTTTCAAAGCCCAAACAATTCATTAGTAGAATCAGCTGCAAAACACTATGGTGTTACCAGGCCACATACTTCTACCTTTAGGTTCCAGAAATAATTTTTGTTCTGAGTGTGTTTAGTGTTCTCATTTCACACCTCTGTTCTTTTTATTTTTTAAAACACCTTGGGTTCTTTTTTTTTTAAGTTTATCAAGGAAAATATGTTCTTTATAAAAGACTAAAAAAATAGTCTGATATTTATGTTGTCCATTAAAGAACATATGTATCACATGAAATTAAAAACAGAGTTCTCATAATTAAATTGAGATTTTGATCGAAACATAAATAAGAAGAGGAATAGAAGAGGAATGAGATAATATTTTTTTCTGACACCATTTTAGCAAGCTAACTGTTTGGAGACATGGTGGGTTAAGATGAAATTTTTTTGTAAACATTGACCCCTAAACAACAGTAATGACCTACTTACAGGAGAATAGGACATTAAAATTAAGCAAAGTGAATTATAAAGTGCACAAACGAAAAAAAAAAATCTTAGATACCTCTGTACATATGTTTTATGTACTTTGTGCCCAGCTTTAAATGGTAGCCACTGTATTGACATAAATGGGTGAAACATAGCTAACTAGTTAACAGACAGGATCCCACTGCAGCATAAAATAAATGCATCTGTATGGTTTATAATTAAAATAAAGAAAAAAAATAATGAGATAGTCAAAGCAGAAAATTATTTCAGTTAAAGTAAAGGCTGAAACACCTACAAATTATAAATGAACTAACCAGGATCTAACAAGTTTCAGCTGACCTTTTACCCAAGTGCAAGTATACTAAAATAATGTAACTAACAACGGTACATAAGTATTTTGCAGTACTGTGAATGCTATAGGAAGACACAATCCAACACATTTCATATGAGTACGTGAGATGTGCAGCTGCATATAGGAGGTATCCAATTGACAGGAAAAAAAAATGTAAATAGCAGAACATGACTGGCAAAACCAAAAGAGTAAGCAGTATGAGGAACAGAGAAGAACCTTTCTTTTGGGAAGAGGGACAATAGCATAAAAACGCCAAGTATATACAACAAAAATTGGACAAGAAAGATAGCAAGCATGCTTCAATTGCAGCTTCCTGTGTCAAGAGCTTTCAAGTCCGATCACTTTGATCTCTGGAACTAAGAATCACCATGGACCAGAGCCACTAGTGTTTACTATATAGAACTGCGACATTAATGATTGAATTTATTAAAGTTTTGTGTTAAAGTTTAAAACTGGCCTGATGTGTCAACCTTCTAAACACTCCCATCATAGTTTTTTCTAATGCCTTAACCGTAATTTATATAGAGAGAAAAAAAAATAAAAACAAAACAAAAACCAACATACATTCAATTATAGCACAGGAAAAAAAAAATATTATCCCTTTGGATTTAATTTCCAAAGGTAGTCAGCTAAGTTTTTATTATGAACTACAATAGACATAATTTTTCAAAGCTCCCATTAACTTGAGCAGGGGGGGTTCTAAATTCGTGTCTCAGAATTCTGTGTCTGCTGCTACCATTTGGCAATCAAATTTTATAATACAAGTTTTTGTTTCTTTTTCCATCACTGAGAACTTTAGGTTCCATTCCAAAGTAAATACAGTTTTTCTTAAGATCTAATGGATTAAGAAGTTGCATCCATATACAACCATAATCCTACTAGTGACATTTAAGTTTTTGCCAAGTTTATTATTTTTCCATCATGTATGTCAAAATGCTTTTATAGAGCTTCCTAGAAAGGCTGAGATGCAAACCCAGAATTTAACTGATTTCACAAGGCTGACCATCATGATTTTCAAGAAAGCAAAAGAGGAAACAGTGCTAGAGAAAATCTTATAAATACTTTGTAGATGTTGTAAAGATTTTCTGTATGTTTCTTTCCTAATTGTTTCATTATGGAGAACAGGGTTTGTTCTTGAGTATTGTGAAGTACACATATAACCATGCTATTTCCCAAAGTCCCTTACTTAAAGCAATGTATAATTTTGTTTATGTAAAGCATCAGGTACCAAGAATTACAAAAGAAATATTAAAATTAATAAATTAACTTGTGAATGAAAACTATGAACATGGAGCAATACGTAACTGATATACACATAATTATTAAAAGATATTTGGTACTTATAATGGGATTTGAATGTAACAAATATAAATTTTATTATCTGATTATTAGATTTTTTCATTTCAGTTTGTATTTAGAATCAAAGAGTGATGTAACTAAGGAGCAATTGATATCAAATATATTTCTAGTTATGTTTCATGTTTCAGCCACAACAATGGTTATTTGTGTCCTATTGGTTGAACTACCAATCTCTCACAAATAAATCTCCTGTTAATTCAAGACACTTGGAAATGTCAATTTCTCAATTAATAAATGACTATGCACAGCATCTTGACTTAAATTAGAACAAAAAATTCAATCTCTTTTACCTACAAAGTGTCCAGTTATATTGTTTTGTTCTCAAGTAAGTGATTGCAGTATTAACTAGCATCTGGCTTATTTGACTGAGAGTAATTAAACTGAAATGACATACTTCTTTTTATATTTTTTTTCTTTTTATGAACTGTATAATTTAGTGCTCCAAAATCTTATTTCTTTCTTCTAGGTAAATTTATTAAAAAAATAAAATCAAAATATTCCTGAATAGGAAGGGGGTTTTGCACTTTTAAAAATACCTTTCTCATTCTTGAATTTTATATTAATTTCTGTGTCCTTAATTGTTAAGCTTTGTTTGCAAGTGCCAAACATAGTAAGGCTGCTAAGAAACATCACTCAGTGTTCAGCTGATCAATTCTATTTTTTTCCTCTGCAATATTATGCTTTTGCAACTGCATGTCATCTGTTACTTATTACTAGACTATTAATATAGCTCTGTTCTTGAATAAGCATAAGAGGCAGAAATAAAAATGTTTACACAACTTGTGCTCTGATTAATCAGACAGTTGGGCATACTCAGCAGGAAACAACAGATATTCATTTAACAAAGGCTCATGATCTCTTTCTTCTATGACACTCAAAGATTCAATCCACAAACAGACCAAATGTCAAATTTAGCACTACTGCTCATTATAGACAGTTCAGTAAAGTGATTACTTAAGAATGTTTTGCTCATTAACTTTTACTCCTCTTTCATAGATTAAATGAAGATAAGTTGGATACCTGTTAAAAATAATAGCTATTCATTGTTCTATCAAAGCATTCATTATTTTTAAGAAAATTTAAAGAAAACTGCTCTATTGTTATTACATAATGCAACACACCAGTTTCATGTATGATGAATAGCAAAAAAAGATATCTTACCTTTCAAAAGCTAAATAAATATTTAAATCAGATCAATATTCAGAGAAGAGCAGCCTCTTCAGTTGTCATTCTAACCAAAGATTGCATTTCTTATAGGTATATTTCCTTCTTTTTAGTTTTCATCTGAGTTGTTTTTTATCTGCTACCACTTCTTTTCGGTTTTACTTTGCTTGCTTGTTCTTGGTTTTGTTAACTTGGAAAGTCCAGGGATTATTGCTGTATATGCTCACAGGTTTTAAAATGTGAAGCTCATACTTTTTGCCTTTAATATTGCTACTTAACTATACTGAATTGTGACTTAGCTGTCTCTTCTAGGATATAACCACAACATTTCTGCCTCTCCTAAAACTATCTGGTTGGTAGCAAACTGAATACTCTATTGATGTTGAAGCCTCCATCTCTTTTCTGTCATAGTTTTCCCAAATCCATGCCAAAGCCTGTACTCATTGTTACATTGATCCACAGTAATTTTTTTTCCACAACTTTATGAAAATCCTTGAACCAGTACTTAGCCAAAAGTAGAAAATGGCGAAAAGACCTTCCGCATATTGTTGTACAAGGCTTGAAATTTGCCTGTGTGTTGTTTTGTTCACATCAAGAGAAAGTTCCACAACCTAAACAAACAGAAAATGAGAAATGCATCTGCTCTGTAGGTAGAAGTTCTACAACATGTAGAAATGGGAATTTGTTGCAACTGCAACATTTTATTGCAAGGGTAAGCAAAGTCAGGATAAGAAGTTATAAAAAAATAATGTGGATAAACAAACTTCAGTAGTAATATATTTTTTGTGATAGATAAGGAAACAAAACCAATTATTTAAATACTTCAGAGAAAACAAAAAGGAAGATAAAAGGAAAGGTAAGGGCCCTAATTATTAGAAAGGAAATACACTGGAGGGGAAAAAGTGGAATTTCTAAGTACTTGCTCTGCTTCAGTTCACTCAAAAGGACTCTTGTGTGAAATGATTAATTATGTTGGGAGTAGATGAACAACATAAGAGAACAGACATCAACACTGTTATAGAGCAAATGAGAAAATACCTGGACCAAATTAATGTTTTGAATTAGCAGTGCCAGATTAAATCCATCAGAGAGTGCTAAAGGAATTAGCCAATGAACTTTCATAGACAATGGCAAATGATTTTACAGAACTCCAAGGAAATCTTAGAACTCTAGATTAGTAACTTGACATCAGTTGCAGGAAAAATATCAGCTAAACAGAGATTTAACATGAATAAAAGTAACTATTAGAAGTTTCAGAATGGTATTTAAGGCACAGAGCAAACCAAATGCTGCAGTTCAAAAAGAGCTTATATATTAGCTACAAGAGATGTCATAAATATATCTTTTGCCTAATAAACTTATTTCCTAGAATAATTCAGAATACTGTTGTAAAATACAATAACGGGAAACAAAAATCTATATTCCCACAATCCATTAAAATCAGGTCACATCTATAGCAAATATTAAGGAAATAGTTCAGAAAACAGAAAAAAAAAAAGATGATAGCTCATTACGTACTTTAAATATGTCATATTTCTAATAATCCTTAATAAACTAACACTTAATCCTTAATTCATTAACTACCGGTCTATCTTAAATTGCCCTTGCCTCATAAATAATACCTGTTAAACTGTAAAATTTACATCTCACAATCAGAGGTCAAACTAGAAAATCAATATGAGCATGACATTTCTGAGTATGAATACCTTTAAATTCATACTGCTGGACTCATCTGGAGCTTTTTGAGTATTGTATATGAATAAACCTCCCATGGGGCAAAACAAAAACAGATACTACATTACTCAACAGAAGTCAGTTAATGGTGACAGGTAAGGATTGCCATCTACAAAAGGCTTTCAGCTGCAGTGTTCCCTCAGATCACATTCTCTGTTTCTCTTTCAAATTTATCAGTTCATTGATAGCAAGATGCCCCATTCTTTGTTTCCAATATTAGACCAAAGACATCTAATTACAGAAAATTCTCAGCCGGTGTAACTAAAATATCTGATACCAAAACCTTTAATCTGCATAAACAGTCAATCACACAGAAGAACAGTTACATAGAAGAAACAATTTCTTCTCAAATAAATTATTATGGGTCAATAAGGATTGAAATGGACGATAGCAGCAGAATTATATGAATGGCAAGGAAAGCATTGACTTTGACTACTGAAAAACAAACATACTCTCTACCTTTATCTGCAAAGTCATTCTTTATACAACCTTTCTCCAGTTTTCACCAGGCAGAAACTGAAAAAATACCTAATCTTAATTATAACAAAACTAGTAACTGAACATCATGTCATTAAGGTAGCTAATAATGCTACTATCAATTAAAGAATTAATAAAAAAAATAATTCTGGGCTAATTTATCATCTAATCTGTTGTGCCATAAAGGACTTTACATATATATTCAAAATGATCTTTACCTTTGGGCACATGCAGTCTTTCAGTTAGTAGGACTGCTTGCATTGTGAACAATTTGAGCAACAAAATTGCAAGGTGGCCTACAGTATCTGTTGCTTAATTTCCAATGGTAAGTAATTTTTTATAGCATACAATTTTTTAAATGTCACAGTCACAAAAAATATATTTGAATAAATACTTATAACTCAGTCCTTTACAGTAAAAATACAACAACTATTGTTAGAATAGCAAAGTTAGAATGCAAAAGCACTGCAGAGTGCTTGACCTCCAGACCACAAGTGAATTCTCTTAGAAAAAGAATATCTAAGGAAATAATTAATCAAGAAATTATATAGAGTATTTAGGTACATTGTAGCGTATTCTAATACATTATTGTAATAAAACACGTTTATAGACCCCAAAACCTCTGTGCCCTCACAAAGTATTGCCTTTGTAGATGTATGCACATTTGAGTGTGACCCTTTTAACTCTTAACAATTCTTCACAATTGCTTCTGATACAAAAATAATGATGTATTATAAATTTCAGTAATGAGCAGTCTAAGCTAGATGAACATTAATCATTAATCATTATCATTTTAAGTAAGAATTAATGATATTTAAAAACACCTTTTCCCCACTCATTTGCAATTCTTCCATGCAGATAAAGTGTTGCTGTTACAGTATAGGAAATTATAGATGAACTTTAGTAATTGCACAGTCCATTTTGTTTTTTCAGTACCCATTTTTCATTTTTACAGAAAGAAGGACTTTGAGAATAAATTGAGAATCTTCAATATTTCTCAGTTTTTATTGGATATGCCTAACTAAAAATTACTAGGATTGTTGCACCTAAGAAGAAAGATAGTCAGTGCCATTGAACTAGTACAAATCACATCTTGACCAGGTTAAAATCTACTAAAATTGTTATTTAATAGATCTATTGGCTCAAGAGGTAAGATATAGGTAATCTCCTATATTGCTAGGAAGCAGCAGGTAAGAGAGGCATGTTCATAACACATTTCAAAAGTACTAGATTAAAATCTTTAAAAAGGTTTAAATGTACTGCAAGTAGTAAATGTTCTTATCCAAGTTTCATTTGTTCAGCTGTTCCTGCTCTTTTGTATGTATGCACAATCTAAATTGCTTTTCCCTGCCTTTTTCCCTAACTCAGCCCGCTATAACATATCATTTTATCCTCATCAGCTTCTGCCCAATCTCAGTATTGATCCCTATTATAAAATGTACTGTATGGACACAGAAACAATGTAGAAAACTGAAAACCAAAACAAAGACTTACATGGGCTTATGACTGAAAAGATAAATGATGGTCTAACAGTTCAATCGGCTTCTCAACAGGATTAGACATTCTGAGATCACGTGACCACCAAAGTAGTATCACAGTGTTGAATTGCTGAATCACTGAAAACAGAAACATTAGAGACTCATCAGTTTATAGTAACATGCTCTGTGAAAGCCAAGTAATAGTTTTCACTGGCCAACAAGATTCAAGCTTTCCAGCAGCTGAAGGTCAGTGCTAATGGGAAAAATTTGATTTTGGCACCGCATATGCTTCTTTCACAGTCAGGTACAAAGGCAGCTTCTAGAATAAACAGTATATTGATTAGAATTTTGGATATTGCAGGGGATTGATCTGTTAAACAGTTTATTTACCAGGAAAGATATTTTAGCACATACGTGGTCCATTTGCTCGATGGCATATATGAAGGGCATAGATATAGCCTGCAGGATTCTGTCAGAGAACAAAGGCAGATATGTGAAAGAGCAGGTAGCAATATTTGAATGCAAATAAGAAGGTTGGAAGATTACCTATCAAAAAGTGTTGCACTGAGTATTTAAGACTGGTAGTAGAGAGCAGATGGATTTTGACAAAGAAGCAGATGGATTTTTGGTTGATATGAGAGGAGAACTGTCAAAGTACCAGCTGTGGTTGAGAAGGAAGGATAACCAATTAATTGTCTGTGCCCTTTGTTGGCAGATGTCAAATTCTGCTTTTTTTTTTTTTTTTTTACAGAGGCTTGATTCCTTGAGAAACCACAGAGGAAGGCATTCTTTTTAAAAAGTTGGGGTATTCTACATCTGGTACAAGAAGAAAGCAGTTGTCTTTCCCGAATAGGTGGAGACAAATAGAGAATGAATGGTGAACTGGACTGCATGAATCTTTGCAGGGTATTTCCCACAGGAAATCAGATAATTAAGCTGCAGTTTAATTAAGCTACTTTCTTCATATCTTGCCTTTCCTTCTGAATTTGCAGAGTGTGGATGCTTTCTAGTAGACCATGAGACAAAATAACTATCAGGCACTTTTATAACAAACCACACAGACAATGTCATTATTGTCCGGAAACTAGATAAATTGTCTAATAATGTATTAAAACCATCACCAGTAAGGCAGCAAGTTATATCAGTGTGATGATTATCCACACAACATAGTTCAGGACAATAGACACATGTTTTCTTCGGCAGGTGATGTTTAAGGAGTGGAAAAGTGGAACAGAATAATGAGTGCAAAGTGGAATAGATTCACAGCACTTTTTCACCTTTCTAGAGCCAATTATATAGCTCAGTGAAGTAACAATTAAGTAACTAAGAATCTGTTCAGGAAAATAGATAAGAAACTATTCGTAAATGGAGAATAACTCTACAAAGGGCTTAAAAATCACTTCCATTCAACCCTTATGTCAAGATTCAAATAGAACTTTTTTTCTTATTTTCAGCTTTCCTGTGTAGAAAGGTGATAACTAATGCTTCATATAAAGGCCAAACACTACTGTGAGTATGAACCAAAGTCCTCTCAAAATTCCTGGTTCCTTCTTTGTAAAACTACCATAAAAATAGGACAGATACAAAGCTGTAATTGTAAGCCTACCTCTTTAAGACCACACTGAGCAGGATGTGGAGTGTATGCCTACACAGTGTTTTAGTTCAGATAACAAGTGTGCTTTTCAAACAAATCTTCCAGAAGCCCACATGTATAAAATAGCTATGTTAGTAAATAATGTTGGGAACCTAGGAATCAGTTTATAGAGCAGAACATCTGCAGCTGGGGATCTAATGTGAATACTACAAAAGTTTGGGTAGTTGTTACTTTTGGAGGTTTTTGAAGGTCACAAGGTTTTTGATTTAACTCTAGTCTTGCCCTATGAACTGAATGGTTTCTAACAGTACAATTTCAATATAAAGAAACCAGGTTGTGTGTTCTAAGACTGCCCGTGATGCAAATCAAATTTCAGTAAATGGACATTGGAGGAACTGCTTCAAAAATGCATTGCTGACTGAAATTAAAAAGATAACAGCCACGTACTTTTAGTACACTTTGGTTTGCAACAAGGATCAGCCTTAGAGCACAAGAAATTAATTTGTTTTCTGTGAAACTAAAATGAAGGTGTTCTCCAGCATCCCACTGCATGCATTCCAGCTGCAAATGGGCTATCAATCCATAAGACAAGAATGAAGCAATATCCAAAGTAAAAAAGAAATCAAAACAAACAAAACCGCACAAAATAGAATGGGAATTATTCGAAGGACCAAATTCCCAATGTCAGCCTCTTTTGCTTGTAGTCTAGTAAATATGTTTTTTCCCATTACTATTGAAAGGCCATGATCCTAACAATGCAAAATCTTGTCTTGACTTGCTTGCCCCTTGATGGCTTTAGCTTGTTTTAACAATTCCTTAGGGTTGAGGTGACTGTTTTAAATTAAACTCTGTGAATACCATCTATACTGAAGGCCTGGAAAACTGAAATAGTGATTAAACAATAACACCCCTTTCTGTCAGCTGAGGTTGGGAAACACTGTTGTACAGCTTTCAACTTTTATCCAGGAGCCTAAGAGAATGAAAGATCGTGTGGTATGAAAACATCTCCCTGAAAAAAAGAGAAGATATTACTCTTGCTTTAATGATAAAGGGAGGAGAGGTCATAGACACCACAGGGAAGATGAAATTACCTAAATAGACATACCCAATTCTTTTACAGTGCTGGACTTGGACTTGTTCTGGTTGACTGCTGTAATGCAAAGTATACATAGACATGATAAGCAATGAATGACTGCGGATACAAACCTTTCAAGAGTAGAAGAAATTACCTTTGTTACCAAAAAAAAATAATGATGTGAATACAATGTTATGTGCTTTATAGGAAAGTACTTATGTGAATAAGTATTCAACTAAAATACGGAACACACATTTAATTGCTGATTTTTACATAAATGTAAAAAAGATTTTTCAGTATGTGATCCAACAACAATTTTAGGTACAGGATCTCAGAAAAATTTACCTATAGGAAGAGCTGTATAAAAATCGTCATTATTCAAAAAGAAAAAGATTATAGCTTTATTCATACATGATCTTTAATCCTCATTTTTTCAAAACTTCTCAGCAGAGTAGGGAGATGGGTGTAAAGATGAGTAGAGATTTCATCAGGTAAAGATACTGGCGCATGTCCTTATTAGCTAGCTTAGGAAAATTGCTAATCATTGTATCATGTCTAGTTACCCCTATTAATTGCACTGAGAATGAAGGATTCAACTCAAGAGGAACAAACATTGTAACTACAGCGTCTGGAACTCAGCTAAGAATCAAGCTGCAAGACTAGATTGAATCAGCAGTTTTTCTAAATAACTTAAGAAAAACACTGGCAGGAGAATATGGAAATTGAAAAGGGAATTTATCTAGCTAGGGATGAAACTCAAATCCCGCTTCTCTTTGCTGATAAACTAATGAAGCAATTTGCACAGTTCTCTGAAAAACTGGTTGTGTTTTATTGTTCTCTTCATATTTCCCTTTGTGTATCTGGTAAAAGATCATCATGCTTGCAACAGTAATTTTGTGAGTTTCTTACATTTTTCCATAGGTAAAACACCTTTTAAAAGTTGTTTTTATTTTAAAATCTCTTTCACTTATGTCATTGTATCTGACGCAGGTAACTGCTGTATGTTTTTCCATCTTTTTGTGTGTGTCTTGGATTGCATTCTTCTGACTACACAGCTATCAGATAGACCAAAAGTTTCTGAAAGCACCACTTTCTTCATTGCTACAGATGTACATATGTAAATTGTTAAAATTTGAAATAATTTTCTTATATAAAACCACAAAAATTCTTTTTATAGTTTATATAGATGATAGATATTTTTTTTCTGTAATAAAATTTAAGGAAGATGTTCATGACTCTTGTTTCAGCTTCAGTTATTTTTCCCACATACCTGATTTCTCCTAAAGAACATCTTTAGGTTGCACACCTGCACACACACAAAGGAGCACAGAGACACAAAAGCAGGTGGGGGAACCCCAGAAGCTGCATCAGAAAAAGGAGCCCTTGCCCCTGCCCAGCTCCTCCCAGGGCTGTTTCAGAAGAACCTCACCCCAAGGTCCAAAAGTGACACTTATATGTCAAAGGGAGTGGCCCTCCCCTTGTTTTGCAGAATGAGGAGGAGTTACAACCTAGGGGATTTGGGACACATTATGGCATGTAAGGGAAGAACACCTGGGTATTGCACAAGGCTTATTATGGGGTGTTTAGAGGAAGGAAAAAAGGAAAGGAAAGGGAGGCCTCCAGGTGGTTTGCAGAAATACAAGCATGGGAGAACAGAGGGGTAAGGGTATAAAAGAGAGTGGCTGTATGTAAACAGATTATTGGTAGATACCCATGTCTGGCCACATCCTGCTCCTGATCAGCACAGTCTGTCCTATTGTCTTATTAAATTCATATCTGAATATTTTCCAGGTCAAGGGCCTCTCTCTTTTGTGTATGCATGTGAGTATGGTGGTCTGAGTGCCAGCAAGCGGAGTCAGACCAGTGGTCCAAGGCTTGAATGTTAGTGGTGCCAGCACCTGGAGCAAGGGCAGGTGTACAAGGAAGTGCATGAACACTAATGAAGATCAAGCTGGACTAGCCAGAAACTAGGTCAGGTGACCTGGTAGCTAGGGAAATTGTGTTTGTCTCTAAAGTCAAGACCACAAGAGACACCAGCTATTAAAAGGATGAGAGAAGTCCCAGCCAGCTGCTGGAGAGACCATGGGGTCTGAGGGTTGATTGAGAGATCTGCTTGCATATGTGTGTATGTGTCTCTAAAGGTGAACTACCTGGAAAGAGCAAGGATCCAGGACGAGCTTCTGGATGGAATGCATGCCCAAGGCCATCTACTCGGAGATCCATTGTGTGTGTGTCTACCTGTGTGTGAGCCTCTGGCCCTGAGAGCTTGTATGTGCAGGTGCCAGAATCTGAGAAGTCTGGGATAAAAAGAGCACATATTGGTTCAGCTGGGTGTCTGAGCCCAGCTGCTGGAGGGTTCCACATCATACCAATACATATGGATATGTGTATGTGCATTTATATATATGTGTAAATATATATATACACAAAAATACATACATGCATATAGATATGTATGTGTTTCCCACTAACAGACCCTCATAGATTTAAGCCAGAGATGGGATCAGGATGAGGCCACTGGTGCTGTTCATGTTTGTGTGAAAGTTAGTTCTGTCTGTGTTGATCAGTGTGGCTGATGTATGGCCATGTATATATATATACTGAATATATGTGTATTGAGTGTGTGTACTCAGCTTTGCTACTGGTTGGACCTGTGGGAATGGAGCTGGAGAAACTTCACCTGTGTCAGGCTGCTGGATTTTGCCTCCCACTAATGAACATCTGTTTTCCTAACACCAAATACGGTCCAGGATTTGCAAGAAAAGGGCATTAGAGACATCAGTGCACCATGGATAATTGGTTTTCCAAATTTAGCTCTTTTATAACTCATCAGTTGTCCATAAAGAGATTGTGATTTTTGCATTTTTTTTCACTTGAAAACTACTTAAACTTTTAAAAAAACACTCTTCAGACTTTGAAATTCATAATATGAAGCAACTAATTTGGGCTTCTTTGTCATTTGGTTTATGTTCTTTAATTTCTTGAGAATATAAATGCATGCTTTTACATTGCTGACTCAGAGCAAATGACTTTGTGGTTGTTTTAAGATCTTTGAGCTATTCATTTGGATAGACCTAGCAAACTGGCCATAGCAAGTATCTGATATATCTGATTCATCGTGTAAGACTTGCTGTATTTTTATCTGCTTCTTCATAGGATAATATAGATAGAAAAACTGTCAGTGAACTTCCTTAAAATGAAATTAATTTTTTCATAAATATATTTTATTGCATCATAAAATAAATCTGAGGGCATGAAATTAATTTTCTGCTGAGGTTCACACTATCAAAATATTTTCATAAGTCAGAATAAAATTAGATAGTGTGGATACAGTCAAAGAAAATTAGTAAGTGACTAAACTATGACAGCACTTTAAGCATATTTTTCTCTCTACTCATACAATTACGATAACTTATTGTTAAAATCATATTTTGGTTTAATTTCATGTTTTAAAGATCATTGCTATGTTTGTATACGAGTTCCGAGTGAACCCAGTAATAGAATCACGTTTAAAGCATTTTCTTTTACTTATGTTATTAAGGACAAAAAATGCTGTCAGTTCTATCATCAGTTTTCTACGTCAGAAAATCTACTTGAGTGAATGGAGTGGCTTTAGTGGGGAGACTTTAATGAAGTTATTCCACAGTAGCCGAAGTCTGCTCCAGGACTAAAGCTGGCTTCTTGACTCTAATTTGTGTGGACCACAGTTTCATTGAGCAGAAACATTCTTGTTTGTTTATTATTTTTTCTTGAAACATCATTTTGAAGTCTTGGTGTGAAACATAACATAAAATACACCACAAAACAAAAACACAAACACATACAAAAAATACTACCCCTTACAAAAAGAAAGAGCCCAGTTTTACAAATATACCAGGATTGGCTGTTAGGGTCAAAAATCAAGCTACTAATTGATTTTGTTTTAAGCCATCTCCAGTATATTATCTGAATTAATAAGATATTTGGCATTTTTTCCAAAGGTGATGAGGACTTTCACAATATTCACAGTATTGTGAGGAAAAGGAAGAAATATTTATACTTTCAGTTCAGTTGACATTGCCAGGGAGCAGCAGGAGCAGGCTGCTCCAGAAGGGTTGGGGACCCAAAAGCTGTGAGTGACAGCAAGGTAAGCAGGGCAGTGCCCTCACAACAGAGACACAGACCCATAGAACCTGAACAAGAAGAGCAGACTAGGTCTGGTGATGACAAACAAGGTCAGCCAACAGCTCTCCGATTGCCAGACTAGACCACTGTAACAAGGTCCAACATCAAAGCAGGAGTTAAGTCAGCAGGTTAGGATCACTACTCAAGCTAAAGTGCAACTCCCAAGCCTTCGGGAGGGGAAGGACAAGACCCACACAAGAATTCTCAAAGCTCATTCTTACACAGCTCTTTTACCAGAAATCTAATCCAAAGTAGCACAGAAGTGTCATATCATAGCCAACCTTGAGCACAAGCATCTAAATCCCTGTGGGAGAGGAGGTTGCAGAGCCTGTTGTTGCACTCAAGACCATGGTAGACATTTTGAAGAGCGAATAAGATTAAATAGAATATCAGCATCCACCCGGATACTGCCATCGAGGAAAATGCAAATTCCAAAAACCTAGGAGCTCATAATTTCTGCTCTCCCAAATCCTAGGAATTAGTTAATGCTGTGATACAGCAATGTCCCAAAAGTTGTTCATGAGAGGGAAACTGCAAGTTCCTTTTCAAATGATGATATAGTTAATTTGCATTGGAAAGAAATCAAAGGGCCTCTAGATATCCCTTGGATGGCTGTAATGAAAGTTGCCCTCATTGGGACCTTCATCAAAACATTGTTGCTTATTTCCCCAGATCCACAAAATCTTTTCTTCACATCAGCATGACTTTGAGATAGGAGAGAGGCTCCTCAGAAAGTAGGAATGATTGATGCTGTTAAGCGTTCATGTAGAACTATATTTTATTATTGTATTTTTCTTAGTAACTTTGTTACCAAGTTTTAAACAAAACCTAATCTTTTCTTTCGCTATTTTCACCCTAAAATGCTGGATATGGGTCTATCTAATCTAAGGAATGTGTGTCTTTAGAGCAGTATTTCTGATTATAGCGGTGGGTGTACAGATAATAGCCTGAAGATTGAGCCATCTGGTTATGATTTAGGGAAATCAGTTGAGCTGCAAGGAGCAGTGCTGAAACTTTGGACTCATGAAGTGGTGTGCTCTTGGGGAATTCTTTACCATGTTGCATGTTTTCTCACGTACTGATAAAGAACAAACTGACCCTAAGTGCTGCAGGAGAATGAGCTCATATCTCTGGACAGCCCCCAAGACTTTCCAATATGGGTTATTATGAATCAAAAGGGAAAACTCATCACTGATAGCTAATTCCTATAAACTACTGAAACCATTAAGTAAGGTTCATAGGATTCTGGTTTTTTGCTCTTACAATGTAAGATACGTAAATATATAAGTAAATATATAAGTATATTATATATATAGTATAGTAATAATAATGACCACAATAGTAATAATAGTAATACAAGTAAAGTGGAAATTTAACTTCCCTTTTTATTCTTTTACTCTTTCCAAGGAATAAACAAAATATAGTATAAAACTTCCAGTATCAAGAAAGAGGATTTCAAAAGTAATTATTGGATGTCTAAACCAGTTTGTATCTGTCTTACTTTGATGAATATTTTTGTCTTTTTGTCTTTCCAGTCACTTTGTTTGCAACAGTAATGAAAATACATATTTGAAGCAAATATCATTTAGTCATTTTTAGTTAAAGAAGTTTATTCTAACATATTGCAAAATATATAGAGTGTAATTCCCCACTACCTTAAATGACTGTCTTTGTGAACTATTATATTTAATAAGTTCTATACCAAGTAAGTTAAGGCAAGTTATGCTACACGTGACTTCTTGTGAATAATTTTTTTATTATACAGAGTAAATGTTTTAGCATCTAAGTAGTCATGAACATGAAGATATCTGTCAATCCACGTAGAACAGTTTTTTGTGAATGTCAAAGTATAATGGTGTGTCATAAGAAGCTAATAATGAGGATGGATGCAGTTGGAAAATAAGTACTATTCTGGTAATGATGTCATATGTGTCTTTAAATATAATAGTCTATCTTGAGAGAGGAGCAGACAGTTTAGTTCTCAGGCCTGAGATAATAGTTCTCCTATAACATTACATGAAGCTGCATGGAAATTTTAGAAGTTAATTAAATTAAACTATTTAATTTAGATTAAATGTTTATTGTGCACTAAATACATAACCTTTTAAATAAGATTTAATAAAGTTAAAAGGTAATACCAAACTAATCTAGTTGCCTTATAACTAAGCCAACCATACCATCAATAAATGTGCTTTTTCTCTGTAATTGATAAATTAAACTTGCAAAGAGCTTTAGGATTTAACTGCTGTTTAACAAAATAACTGTAGTGGGTTGATTCAATATCAATTAATTGCCAAAAATTAGCATGTTAATTAGCATTTATTTTAGTATAGTGGTAGTTATCTAACCAATTGCTAATTAAAATACTTAAACCATTCTTTTCAATTTATAAAAATGAAATTATACTTTTATTACCTACTTCATTTTTAGGTAATGATATGGCAAGGAAATTTATGTCCCTTATTTATTCAATGTCACTAGTAACAACTGATACTTTATTAGCAGTGAGATACTCTTTTGTGAAGAGCACATTAATGGTGTGCATTTGGCATCACATGTACTCTAAAACTTACCAAAGTCTGTGTTTGCACATGTTGGTGGTGATCAGTGTCTCCTCCTCATCCCCGTGGAGGTACCTGGTGTCCAGGGCTGGGGCTACTCCTGGTGCCCTCCAGTTGCCCTGCTCCTGGATAGGGTGGTGGGATGGGCCCTGGCTGCGAGGCCCTGCCCTAAGGGACCCATGCGGACCCAACTGCTTCTGGCCCCTGGCCATGGAGCTGCCAGCCCATGCCACAACCTTATGTGTGTCAACATTTAAGTTCCATGATAATATCTCAGTTGCTTTTGATGTTAAAAAAACAAAACCAAAAAATGTACAGAATCAGTACAAACAAATATTAAAAGCCCTTTCTCTGATACAAATTTCTCTAACCATACTGTAAACATTAAACGTAAACCTGAATGAAAGTCTATTCAACAAGTTGTGCTATCTCAGAGAAAGACAATTAAAAAATGAGTCTCATCACACATCTTGCTTTATCTCTCACTTGATTTTATTCACCTGAAATACCCACAAATTACTACTTATTTGCCGTCAGACATAATTCTTCTTGTTATTTACCCCACTCTCTTTTCATTTTACCCACTCTGTTAGGCAGACATTAGGCACTACTTTTTTTTTTTTCCACCCCCCCCCCCCCCCCGCCTCAGTTTATTAAAATTTGCAGATTTTTAACTTTAGCAAAGGTTTCTGAGTTGTGAGCCTAAATAGCTGGGATCATATCCTTGCAATTCTATGTCAGCAGCAATGCAGTATGTCCATTATGCATATGGGTTGAAATTCATATTTGTGTCAATCCTGAGGAATTTTTTACATGTCTCTATTTAGACATGCTGACTTTCTGTGCCTTTCTCTATGGGCAGATACTTTCTCTTTGGGAGCCCATTTCAACAGTCTCTCTTTGTGCTCACAAGGTTGTGTATCGCGCTTCAGTAGCCGTTTACATGCACAGAAATGCATGAGTGTTGGAAACCGCATTATGCTTCTCTATATCAGCTCTGTAATTAAATATTGTTTTTCTTTTCCCATACATTTTATTGTGTTTATGCAAGGTGTTTACAATTGTAATAATATAACATACTACTCTTGAGCATTTCTCATTGAATTTGCTACCTTTCCTTAGTATTTTATATTTATTCTCGTAAGTATTAATGTTTAATTTATCTTTGGAAATATCTCTCTTAATTATCTAAAAAAAATAAATTTTCAAAATTTTACTTTCCTCAGCAATTTCAAGACATAAACCAATATGTTATCAAATTTCAGAAACTGAGCAGGAAAGAAAAGGTGATACAGTACCTTAAATTCCAAAATTATTAAGTTCTATGTCCTGCATTGTACAAGATGTTCTTACTATTAGTTACAGATCTGCTGTTTTACAGTTTTTATAAATCTGATTGCTCATGTCTGACACAGTTCTCCTGTACAGTACTATGGGATAGAAACTTCAGTGTCAAAAGTGTTGCCCCTGCCACAGAAGAAAACATTATTTTCCTTTAGTATTCTGTAAGTTAATCTTAACTGTAAATGAGCTATAAAAGCATCATACGAAAACTGTGAAAAAAGCTACTAAACCATGCAAATTTTGGAATAAAACTGATGCTGTAGATGGGATTTTAGAATATTAGAATAATTTCTATTAAATAGTGGCCATAAACATATTTAAAAACTGCGAATTGAACTACAATATCCTGCTTGTTTTAAAAAGCTGTAAATCAGCCTCCATGTTTTGAGACATAGTAAGATGCTAGGTTATTACAGAGATCTGATCACATTATCCCAATTTAGAGTATCTTAAAATTTTCTTAAAGATGGTACTTTTACTATAACAGTTGTATTGATTTTAAGCTGGTGCATTTTATACATTGAAGGGGAAGAAAAATGGGTAGGGAGCTGTGAAGTAAGTTAGCTGTTTCCACGTTTCTCAGTCTCAACAGTTAAACGGCAAATACAGTGTCTGTTCAAATTAGAGACTGTGGATATAAATATATTCTTCAGGCTTTGAAGAGAAGGGCCAATCTGAAGATAATAATGAGAGAATATCCTAATGAAAATTGGTGCATCAGTTCCAAATTTAGCCTGTTGGTTTCTAAGTGGAAAACTGACAATTCAGCTTCTCCATGACACACCTATTTTTTATTTTTTTTAACCTAGATATATTTTTCCATAGATTTAATATCAAGATAAATAATATAAACAAAACACATGCACACTTCCTGTTGTCCTATAACTTCATTGATGATGCTTAAATTTTTTTATTTTTATGTTTGATTAAGCACCTAGTCTAGACCAGAAGAGAAATGACTTTTGCTTTTTGTCTTTCTAATAAATTTTCAAAGCTGGTCACCTTTTGTAATTACTGCCAAGCATAATCCAGAAATACCTTCATGCAAACACTCAAAAAAGTGATATCTGAGAATTTCTTCATTCACATTGTCAAAAGCTACAGAGTCACAGTCATTGAATGACTGTTGAACATTTGTCATATTTATATTTGTAGAGTCACATAAAGTATATGTTGTCTTTTTGCCTGTTATTTGCTTAAGCCTTGACTGCACGAGCGCTATGTAAATGACTGCACTGCTTGGACCTTGTTTGGACTAAAAGTTCCCTCCAAGAAAAAAATCAGATACAGTTCTGCAGGGAACTTCATTTCAGAGATTGCTTACAGGCAGGATGGATAGATTTGGATCTGTTATCCTACAAAATACTCTACATTGTCACAGTGGGGTTTGGCCTAGTATCTATTGCCAGTAGGCAACACTTTCACTACTGTCATGCCAAAGAGGGCATGCTAAGGATGTGAGACATCTGTTCTAAGTGTACTTAAAAGCAGCACTCTCACGTTTTTCAGATTCTTGCAATTATCCTTCCTGCCCTCCTCTCATACATACATAGAAAAAAATTTTTTTTTTAGGCTCAAGGATGATTTTTAAAACTTTAATAGGAACTATGAAATTAAAGCATGACTACTTTACCCTGTAGTATGTGGCCTGGAGTTCATGAATGTTCCTCTGGACAAACACCTTCATGAGTGAAGATAAGGAATAAGCAGCACAATATCTAGGTGCCAGGGGAATGTACAAGTTACATGGATCTACAATGACATCTATAGAGGTTCACCTTCAGACATTAGGAGAAATTCAGTGTATATGTACCATAAGTACTGCTTCATGGAGTTTGAATATGGAGCTTAAGGACTGAAATATTGAAATTATCTGGAAATTGCTTTGAAATCTCATTTAAATTTTTATTTATTGTAATATTTTCAATCAGTATTTTCTGACTTAGATTTTGTGTATTTTTCCATTTGTTTCATATGTTCTGTCTTTTAGTTCAAATGTTTATTTCTAGTGCCTATTTCCATTTCAGCATGTAAAAATATATACTTTAGGGAAGACTGTAGATTTACTGTTTTACACATTAGTTCTTTCTCTTAGATGATTGTCTTTTCATCAAATTTTAGTGCATTTTGAAAATGACTTAATGCAAAGAATATGCATTATTGCATCTTAATGCAAAGAGGTGAGAAAACCTCTTTCTTCTGATTTAAAGGAATTTTAAATTTCTCCATAGATAAATGAACAAATAACCTGTGGGTTATGATCCATAAGAATCATTGAGTAGCAGGCATACAAGTAATGCATTTTTATTTTCCACAAATATGAGTATGCAAAACCACAGGGCTGGAAGGGATTTTAGGAAAAGCTCCAATCCATTCTATCGTAAACAACTATTTCCAAGGCCTTTGCCTAGACTTTTCCTCAAGACCTCCAGTATTAGACACTACAATGTCTCCAGGACAACTTGTCCATAAAAAAAAAGTAGTTTTTTTCTTGCCATTGTTAACAACTGGAACCTGACTTCTCAAAATAAACCCTTAATTTTATGTTCTAGCCACTAAAACACACACACACAGACACACAAAAGGATTGTCTATTGTCACCCAAAATTAAATCCTCTTGAGGTTCACATCAGAATTCCCCATCCTTCAGCATTGCCCACTGTTTGTGCCCAGGTCCTTGAGCAAGAGTAATCCCATGGATGGGTTTGCCTGTGCCTGAAGCAGAATTAACCCAGACTGCCTTCCCTAGCATATTCTTTATGTACGCTACAGAGACTTTATCCCCTTCTACAGTACATAAAAGTTTTGATGTGGCAAGGCCAGCTTGATTGGCAGATCACTTAGTGTTTTCTAACCAGGTGGCTTTTGCTAAATGTGTATCCCATTACTTCGCAACAACTAAAACATCAGTGTGATAAACATTTTTCTCATCCTAAATCCAAAATGCAGCACCATTGCAGCTGCTAGGAAGAAAATTAAATTTATCCGAGCTGAAACCAGCACAATGCCATATCTGTTTATGTCTTGGCTGATATCTCTAGATGCCTGAATTCTGCATGTTCACGTACTATATTTCAGAGTTCAAATAGGTAGCTTGGTACTACCCTTGGGAATGCATTTAAGTCTGTCATTGAGTATGTCTATGTCCTTCTTGGGCTACTTAGAATACCAATATTATTCCTGTATTTGTGCATACTGACTTGAATCACTAAAAACAAGTTCCTGTGCAGGTTACTAATAAGGTCTAAACGTTTTCGATTTTTGTTTGTTTGGCTGGTTGGTTGGCTTTGTTTTGTTTTGTTTTGTTTTGTTTTTTTTAAGGTTGAATATCTGACTAATATTGTTCAGATGTTAGAGTTAACCATTTACTTGAATGGTTACTCTTTTTTCCTTCTCAGATACTGAACAGTAGACCATATTTAAAAAAAAACAACCAAACAAAAAAAAAATTGAAATTAAAAAATATTCCTGTTTGGCACTAGATAGATATTTACTGAGAAATATATGTATAAATAAGTCATGGGACAGCACAACTGCTCTTCCCCTGTGCTCTGCCCTGTTGAGGCCACATCTGGAGTACTGTCTTCAGTTCTGGGGGCCCCAGTTCAAGAAGGACAGAGAACTACTGGGAAGACTTCGGCAGAGGGCTATGAAGATGATCAAGGGAATGGAGCACCTCTCTTATGAGGAAAGACTGAGAGACCTAGGTCTGTTTAACCAACCAACCAAAAAAAAAACCCAAAATGGCTTTTTGGGTAAAAACAGCTTTTGGGATGGCTATGATAAAATCAAATAGATCTTTAACTGCAGTCTCATGACTGGCTATTTTAGGTCTCTCACAAGCTTATCTTGGTTGTGGAACTTGAAAGTTGGTAACAGTTTCTTGTAGACTACATCAATCAATTTTTCCTGAAACTGATGGGGAAGTGGTTTAATGTTCTCTTTGAATTGTGACATGCAGAGTTTATTTGTGATCTGAATTTTACTTTATAGTGGATGGCATTAGAAACTAAAAGCTAGAAGAAATTGCCAGTGCTTTTATCAATGTAAGTGGGATCCAAGCTTAAATCTTGATTTTACTGGCACAAATATCCATCATAGCAGCTGAAAATTTGATGTTAAATAAGCTTATATAAAAAGTACAAATAAATAAATAGGAAAGGGGTTTCAGTGGTTGGAATATCAAATGAGGCATTTTGTGATTTCTTTTGTTGCTTAATTTATAGAGTCAGATGGCTAATCAGGTATTAAAAAAGATCTGAAAATAGTGTTAGTAGGTTAGCAAAAGGGATCAGTGTGCATACACATACTAGTTACACATAGTGAGGGTTATAAACAAAGCAGCTCATGCTAACATCTGGAATCACTGAAGTGAAGAAAGAAGGAAAGGAAAGAATTAAAGGAAAGAATTCTTTGACCCTGAGTACCAAGGACATGCTGGTGATGTGATCTAGCTAATCAATAGGCTAATTATTTGAGTAATGAAGGTATTGGCTGCTCAGATCTCATATCTTTTTTGGCAAATAAATATCTGCCTTGACAGACAAGCTGTAGTTTTGATTTTGGAGGAACAGGCAGTTTTGTGGGTTTTATCTGGTTGAGTTGGGTTTTTTTTGTTTATTAGATAGAAAGATCATCTCAGAAATCCTAACTGGACATAAGAAGCATAAAAATGTACTGAGGGGTAGAAAGTAAAACAAAGATCACAAGCTAGCAGGACTCTTTGACAGAGTTTAGTGGGGTGCTAGTGAGGGTGCTCAGTCTGTTGTTCTTAGATATGCTGGCTACACTGGAGCACATCTGAAGTCTTACGGAGATGAGCCAGGGGCTCCTGAGGTAATAGAAGTGAAGAGGAAAACACCAGTGAATCACAGAATCACCTAGGTTGGAAGGGACCTTTTAAGATCATCTAGTCCAACCAATGGAGAAAAAAACCCCAAAACAACAAAAACCACAATGCAAAAAACACAAACACACACACACAAAAAATCCACAAAAAACCAAAACCAAACCCAAAAAACTCCACACACCCCACCACACCCAAAACCAACACCAATCCACTACTAATCCATATCCCCAAGCACTACGTCAACTTGTCTCTTGAATACCTCCAGGGATGGTGCCTCAACCACCTCCCTGGGCAGCCCCTTCCAATGCCTGACAACCCGTTCAGTAAAGAAATATTTCCTAATATCTAACCTGAACCTCCCCTGGTGCAACTTGAAGCCATTATCCCTTGTCCTGTCATCTGTGACTTGGGAGAAGAGACTGACCCCCACCTCTCTACAGCCTCCTTTCAGGGAGTTGGAGAGAGCGATAAGGTCTCCAAATCACGGAATTGTTGGAGTTGGAAGGGACCTCTAGAGATCATCCAGTCCAACTCCCCTGCAAAGCAGGATTGCCCAGAGCACACCACTCAGGACTGCACCCAGGCAGGTCTTGAAGATCTCCAGAGAAGGGGACTCCACAACCTCCCTGGGCAGCCTCTTCCAGGGCTCTGCCACCCTCACCCTAAAGAAGTTCTTCCTCATATTTGAATGGATCTTCCCATGTTCCAGCTTGTTCCCATTGCCCCTCGTCCTATCACTGGGAACCACTGAAAAGAGCCTGACTCCATCCTCCTTCAACCCACCCTTTAGATACTTATAAGCATTAATAAGGTCTCCTCTTACCTTCTCTTCTCCAGGCTAAAGAGTCCCAGGTTTCTCTCAGCCTTTCCTCACAAGAGAGATGCTCTAATCCCTTAATCTTTGTTGTCCTACGCTGGACTCTTTCCAGTACTTCCCTGTCTCTCTTGAACTGGGGAGCCCAGAACTGGCTGCAGTATTCCAGTTGTGGCCTCACCAGTGCAGAGTAGAGGGGGAGAGCAACCTCTCTTGACCTACTGGCCACACTCTTCCCTAGGCAGCCCAGGATTCCAATGGCTCCTTTGGCACCAAGGGCACTTTGCTAGCTCATGTATAGTTTACTGTCCACCAGGACTGGGTCCTGGGTCCTGTCACAGAACCAGCTCTCAGTCCACCTCACTGTCCCCTCGTCTAGCCCACACTTCCTTAATTTCCTAAGGAGGATGTTATAGGAGACAGTGTCAAAAGCCTTGCTGAAGTCAAGGTAGATGACATCTGCTGCTTTCCCCTCATCCAGCCATCCAGTTATAACATCATAGAAGGCTATCAGATTGGTCAAGCATGATTTACCTTGATAAATCCGTGTTGACCGCTTCCAATAACTTTCTGTTCTTTAAGATGTTTGGAGATGACATCCAGAACAAGTTGCTCCATTACTTTCCCCGGGATGGAGGTGAGACTAATCGGCCTGTAGTTACCAACCCCCTTTTCCAGAAATTGTGAACTTTCCTTTTATTCCTGAGGTCCAGCCAAAGCTTTCTATTTAGCCAGGCTGGTGTTCTTTCCTGTCAGCTCATTTTTTGGGACCTGGGGACAGCCTTCTCCTGTGCTTTTAACAGTTCCTCCTTGAAGTATGACCAGCCATCCTGGGCACATTTGCCCTTCAGGACTGTCTCCCAAGGGACGCCCTCAACTATACTCCTAAACAGGCCAAAGTCTGCCCTTCAGAAGTCCAAGGTGGCAGGTTCTGCTGACTCCCCGCCTTGTTTCTCCAAGAATTGAAAACTATGATTTCATTATCACTCTGCCCAAGATGAACTCCAACCTTTATATTCCCCACCAAACCTTCCCTGTTAACCAGCAGCAGGTCAAGTAGGGTGATTTCCCTGGTTGGCTCCCTCACCAGCTATGTTAGGAAGTTGTCTTCCACACACTCCAGGAACCTCCAAGACTGTTCCCTCTCTGCTGTATTATATTTCCAGCAGACATCTGGGAAGCTGAAGTCCCCCACAAGAATAAGGATGAGTCATTGCGAGACCTCTGCCGGCTGTTTACAGAATATTTCATCAACCTCTACACCCTCCCATAACACCTCTACACACAGAGGGGTCTGTAACAAACTCCCACCATGATGTCTGCCTTATTGGCCTTCCCCTTGATTCTTACCCATAAACACTCAATACTGCCATTCACGTTGTTGAGTTCTAGGCAATCAAATCCGTCCCTAACATAGAGGGCCACCCCACCACCTCTCCTTGCTTGTCTATCCCTTCTGAAAAGCTGGTAGCAATCGATGGCAGCACTCCAGTTGTGAGAGACTACCCACCACATTTCTGTGATGGCAACTATATCATAGTCTTCCTGCTATATAATGGCCTCCAGATACTCCTGTTTGTTGCCCATGCTGCATACATTTGTGTAGATGCACTTCAACTGGGCTAACTGTCCTGCCACGTTTTGGTGGGGACAAGCCCTAATTCCCATCTGACTATGCTCAAAACCTTCTGTAGTTGCCTTCTTTGGCCCTTTACCCCTAGGCTAATTACTAGTGAACCTCATTTTATCCCCTTCCCCCTTTGATTCTAGTTTAAAGCCCTGTCTACGAGCCTTGCTAACTCTTGGCCTAGTACCCTTTTCCCTTTAGGGATAGGGTTTCCCCATCCTTTGTGAGCAGGCCTAGCATCCTGTAGATCAAACTGTGATCAGAGAACCCTAATCCCTGCTGGTAGCACCAGTTTTGGAGCCTGTGGTGGCTCCACCAATCTATTTCCCTTTCACATTCCCAGATTGTCCTCAACCTTTCCGCTTCCTCCTTAAGCTCAGCCACCACAGGTGCTGTATTTGCTGTCCTCCTGCCAGAGTGACAGGCTCAGACATTCCACACAGCGCCTCACCTGGACAGCTGCATGCTTCTGTGGTAGGTCAGTTTGGGTTGCTTTATTACAGAACCACAGATTCTTCATGGTTGGAAGGGACCTTTGAGATCATCGAGTCCAACCATACACACACAAAAAAAATCTCCAACAATCTCAGGCACTAGAGCATGCCCTGAAGAGCCATGTCTACACATTTCTTAAATACCTCTAGGGATGGTGACTCCACCATCTCCCTGAACAGACCGTTCCAGTGCCTGACCACCCTCTCAGGAAAGTCATTCTTCCTGAGATCTAATCTAAACCTCCCCTGCCCCAACTTCACACCATTTTCTCTGCTCCTGTCATTATTCCCTCACCAGCTCGGTGGCTCTCCTCTGGACAGGCTCCAGCATTTCCTTTGGACAGTGGCCACAGACCAAGCAGAGACCATCTCTGGGTGTTTTCTTTCCAGTCAGCCCGGCCCTGCCCGCCCTCCCCTCGCGCCTACACTGACACTGACACTGACACTCACACTGACACTGACACTGACACGGCACGCACAACCCTCTGCCACGGCCACGCACCACCAACCGACCGCGTGCCTGCTCTGACCGCCTTTAAACCTCCACGCGGCTCCTGGCCACGCCCTCTCCGCCGCCTGATTGGCTGCCGCGGAGTTCCTGCTTCCCGCTGGCGGGGATGGTGGCCCTGAGTGGGGAACCCACTCTGTGCAGCGCTGTCCTGTTCCCTCGGGATCACCTCAGGCCTGGCCGGCACTGCAGGTTGCATTTATTCAATATTTAGATTAGTGACCTTAAAGGAAAAGATGGGGTATCGATTCAATAAAGTGTCTACTTTCCTCTGAGAGTTCGTTAACAGTGTGCAATATCCAACTGTGTTGTTGCCTGGGGGTTGATCTGGCGAGGTGGCAGTTAAGATGGTCTGCCTGTTCCACCTATTTGTATTGTTTGAAGATCTCATGCTAAACCACTAGGCATAAAAGTGCTAATTAAGTGCTGGACTGTGTCCAAAGGAGAGCCACCAAGCTGGTGAGGGGTCTGCAGAACAAGTCACACAAGGAGAGGCTGAGGGAACTGGGCATGTTTAGTTTGGAGAAGGGGAGGCTGAGGGGAAACTTTATTGCCCTCTACAGCTCCCTGAAAGGAGGGTGGAGAGAGGTGGGGGTTGGCCTCTTCTCCCAAGGGAATAAGACCAGAAGAAACGGTCTGAAGGTGTGGCAGGGGAGGTTTAGATTGTATATTGGGAAGAATGACTTTCCTGAGAGAGTGGTCAGGCACTGGAAGAGCCTGCCCAGGGCGGTGGTGGAGTCGTCATCCCTGGAGGTATTTAAGAAACGTGTAGATGTGGCACCTCAGGGCATGTTGGGTTGTGTCTGTTTGTGGGGATGTTTTTTTTTTGTGTGGCTAGACTCAATGATCTCAAAGGTCCCTTCAAACCAGGAAGATTCTGTGATTCTCTGAAAATAAATAATTTTTATAAAGCTGCTTGAAATTGTGTTTAATTCATCAGCTTTCAATATAGTCTCTCTTTTTACAAACACTCTTGCAATACTTGTACCAGGAGATTTGAGGGCTTTTCTGCCGCATCTGTAAAACCAAAACCATTTTCAAGACCACTTTTTGAAGTTTCATGAGAACTGCAATTTTTTTTTCAAAATAAAAGAGTAGTCATGTGCAATTTCTAAGATGTCACCAGAACTAGACCAAAAAAAACCCTCACAACACAGAACATACCAATCATAGAATCTTCTAGGTTGGAAGGGACCTTTTAAGATCATCTAGTCCAACCAATGAAAAAAAATAAATAAAAATCAGCCATTTGAGTTCTGCAGAACTGTTCTGGTAAAAGTTTGCTTTGCATAATCACACCCTGTGCAAACTTCCCCGCCAGCTCAACCAGAAATTGGATGCTGTTTATCCTGTCTTAGCAAAGAGGTGCCTGGTAGCATGGACCACATCCTTAACTGGATGACGTCCTCATTGGTGCTATTTGTTTCATAACAATATATAAAGAACACCTACTATCTCATTCATAGAATCATATGATGGTTAGAGTTGGAAGGGACCTTAAAGATCATCCAGTTCCAACCCCCCTGCCCTGGGCAGGGACACCTCCCACCAC